>CM058232.1:4853546-5453546 GCA_030180135.1 Orychophragmus violaceus
ATCACAGGACGTCCGTTTCCAGCTGCGATCGTCCCACGCCCATGGAAAACAGATCGATATGGGAGATAACAGTGGACACCCATTCTCGCAAGGTCACGATGCACGGCAAAGAGGGAGCGAGGGCAGTGGCGTCTTCTCTCGGTCGCGGGAGGAGTACGACCGTGGGTATGACGACCAACAACCACCGTTCCCACCGTGGAGATATGCCGAAGAGCATCGAGGTCCATTCGTCCGACGTTTGGAGCTTCCGGTGTTCGATGGAGAGAAAGCAGATCGATTGGGTGTTGAGGGTAGAACAATACTTTGAGACCGGGAACTACACCGAAGAAGAAAAGCTCCGATCGGTACGAACGTGTTTTGATGATGATGCTTTAATGTGGGTACCGGTGGGAGAGAGCTCGAAACCCATTTCGCAGCTGGGAACAGATGAAGGTGAGGATCTTGGAACATTTTTTCCTCGTTCCCAAACTCAACTGCGGGGTGAACAGCTACTTACGCTGAAGCAAGAGGAATCAGTGAGGGATTTTTTGCAGGGATTTCATCTCGCTAGCATCCAATGTCCCTGATTTCTCTGATCAGGTGCTGGAATTGGCTTTTATGAATGGATTAAAACCTCGGATTCGGGCAGGGGTGAAGATGTTTAAGCCTCGCTCTCTGGGGGAGACGATGAGTACCGCTAAAATGGTGGAGGAATGGTCAGGACAATCGGAAGCTGTACCGGATTCTACGTCGTCGAAGGGTTTCCGGTTTGGTGAGGGCAAACAGGCCACTCCAAATAAGAATGGGATTGATGCAGGTGGGCCTAAAAGTTTTCGGCCCAAGACCCAGAATAACTCAATGAGTCAAACAGCGCCGACGGGAAATAAGGGTTTCAACAATCACGGTCGATTGAAGGCCCCATTCCGACGACTAACTCCGGCAGAAGTGGCTAAATGGAAGGCCGAGAAATTATGTTTCAAATGCGATGAGCCATTCCGCGCAGGACATGAGTGTGCGCACAAGGAGTTACGGGTGTTGATGGTATCCGAGGATGGAGGAGAGCTCGAGCTCGGAGAACAGGAAGAGGATGCCGGAGAAGACGTAGCACCTGATTTCCCTGAGTTAGCTGTACTGTCGATGCAATCTGCGGTTGGGATTTCTTCACCGCGTACTATCAAACTGCGAGGCAACATTGAACAGGAAGACGTGTTGGTATTAATTGATAGTGGTGCGTCTCATAATTTTATATCCACTGACCTTGTGCATAGATTGGGGTTAGAAGCTGTTGACACACAAGGATACGGAGTATTGACGGGGATTGGAACAGCAGTACGTGGACACGGGATATGCCACAACGTCAAGTTGACTATCCAAGGATATTCAGTGATTACGAGTTTTCTACCCTTGACTCTGGGTAATGTCGATGTCATCTTGGGAGTCCAGTGGTTAGAAACATTTGGGGAGATGAGAATTAACTGGAAGCTGCAGATACTGAAGCTCCCAACTGACTCAGGGGTGATAACCATCAGGGGAGATCCCAGTCTCTGTAGTTCAGCAGTCTCGCTAAAGACTCTCTGGAAGGAGATTGAGAAGCAGGAAAGTGGGGGTACTGGTGGAGTATAACTCGATGCAGGCAGAAGGAGTGGAGACAGAAGGTGAGGTAAAGCAAGACTTGCAACAATTGTTGACAAGGTATGCTCAAGTCTTTGCTGAACCACGCGGATTACCACCAACGAGAGGAAGGGAACACGCCATTAACTTGGCAGTAGGTACTAATCCGGTGAGTGTGAGACCCTTTCGCTATCCACATGCACAGAAAGAAGAAATCGAAAAGCAGATTAGTACCATGATGGCGGCAGGGATAATCAGAGACAGTGTGAGCCCCTTCTCCAGTCCAGTTCTGCTGGTGAAAAAGAAGGACGGCAGCTGGCGTTTTTGTGTGGATTATCGTGCTCTGAACAAGGTGACTATCGGGGACAGCTACCCTATTCCCATGATCGATCAGTTATTGGACGAGTTACAAGGAGCAAAGGTATTCTCCAAGCTGGATCTGCGTTCGGGGTATCATCAGATCCGAGTTAAGGCCGAAGACATTCCCAAAACCGCGTTCCGGACTCATGACGGCCATTACGAGTTTCTTGTGATGCCTTTCGGACTCTCTAACGCTCCAGCAACGTTTCAGTCTCTCATGAACGAGGTGTTTAGACAATACTTACGGCAGTTTGTTCTTGTGTTCTTTGACGACATATTAGTCTACAGTAAGACGGAAGAAGACCATACAAGACACGTTGAGTTGGTGCTGGAACTGCTGAGGCGGCATCAGCTCTATGCCAACAGGAAGAAATGTCAGTTTGGCACAAGTAAGGTGGAATACTTGGGGCATGTGATCACCAAAGAGGGGGTAGCAGCAGACATGAGTAAGATTTCAGCAATGTTGGATTGGCCAAAACCCATGAACGTTAAGGCATTGCGAGGATTCTTGGGTCTTACCGGTTACTACCGGAAGTTTGTGAAAGGCTACGGAGAGATAGCCAGACCCCTGACCAAACTACTTAAGAAAGACCAGTATAGTTGGGGAGAAGAGGCAGACGTGGCGTTTGAACGATTGAAGGAAGCTATGACGACAGTTCCGGTCTTAGCGTTGCCTGATTTCACGGAGGTGTTTGTGGTGGAATCAGATGCTTCAGGTACGGGTTTAGGGGCAGTCCTGATGCAGTTACAGAGACCACTGGCGTTCTTTAGCCAAGCACTGACGGATAGGCAGCGGTTGAAATCAGTGTACGAGCGTGAATTGATGGCCATTGTGTTATCCATCCAAAAATGGCGACACTACTTACTCGGCAGAAAATTCGTAGTACGGACTGACCAGAAGAGCCTGAAGTTCCTGCTAGAGCAGCGGGAAATCAACCTCGAGTATCAACGTTGGCTGACGAAAATATTGGGCTTTGACTTTGAGATCCACTACAGACCTGGACTGGAGAACCGAGCCGCAGATGCACTCTCTCGGAAAGGTACGATGGCTGAGTTGTTTGCATTATCCCTTCCAGCAGCTCTTCAATTGGAGGAAATCTGTGGAGCAGTGGACCAGGATCCAGAGTTGCATAAGCTCATGGAGGAATTGCAGGAGTCTCCATCAGCGCATCCAGACTACACTGTGGTGCAAGGACGGTTGTTGAGACACGGTAAGCTAGTACTTCCTAAAGGGTCACACCTTATTGGAATTATTATGCGTGAGTTTCATGATGGTAAGATCGGAGGACATGGAGGAATTCTCAAAACACAACGTCGGATAGGGGAGCAGTTCTTTTGGCAAGGCATGATGACGGATATCAAACATTACGTCGCAGCGTGTCAGGTATGTCAACGACACAAGTACTCTACATTAGCTCCAGGGGGATTATTGCAACCCTTATCCATTCCCAACGCTATTTGGGAGGATATTGCCATGGACTTTGTTGAAGGGTTGCCAAGGTCTGATGGGTTCAATGCTATCTTGGTGGTGATTGATAGACTGTCGAAGTATGCTCACTTCATTAAGTTAAGACACCCCTTCAACTCTACTGATGTGGCTATGATCTTTGTGCAAGAAATAGTGAAGTTGCATGGTTTTCCCAACTCGATTGTCTCCGACAGGGGTTCGGTTTTCATCAGTCAGTTTTGGCAGGAGCTATTTCGCCTCTCGGGTACGGCGCTTTGCCTCAGTACGTCTTATCACCCACAGTCCGACGGGCAGACGGAGGTTACCAATCGCAGCCTGGAAACTTATCTCCGGTGCTTTGCAAGTGACAAACCGAGAAGCTGGTCGCGGTTCTTGGCTTGGGCAGAGCTTTCTTACAACACATCCTACCACTCTACAATTAGGATGTCCCCATTCCGAGCTGTCTATGGTCGAGATCCGCCGACTCTGTTGAAGTATGAGAACGGATCAACCAATAATGCTGATCTCGAAAACAAACTGAAGGAACGGGATGCGGTGTTGAACCTGCTACGTGAACACATGCATCGTGCTCAGCAACTGATGAAACAGAGGGCAGATGGGAAGCGACGAGATGTGAGTTTTGAGGTGGGAGAGCAAGTATTTCTGAAGCTCAGGCCCTATCGCCAACACACTTTAGCCCGTCGCAGCAATGAGAAGCTGGCTGCTAGGTTTTATGGACCTTATGCCATTGAGGCTCGAGTGGGAGAGGTGGCCTATCGCTTGAAGCTGCCGGCTGAGGCAAAGATCCACCCAACCTTCCATGTCTCTCAGCTCAAGAAGGTAGTGGGAGAGGTCGAGACAGTGGCACATATACCCCCTCAGATCACCGCAGACGGAGTATTGGAGGCGGAACCAGAGGCTGTGCTAGGTACAAGGGTGCATCCGGTTACTCAGCAGCATGAGGTTCTCATCCAGTGGAAAGGATTACCACTTTACGAAAGCACTTGGGAATGGAGGAGTGTGATCCAAGGACAGTTTCCTCAGTTCGACCTTGAGGACAAGGTCAATTTCAAAGAGGGCGGTATTGATACGTTCGTGGCTCAGCATCCTCCTATCTTATACCACTACTCAAGGAAGAAGAAGGATCAACAGAGAGAGGGAAATAGTACATGATGACGTGGAGAATGCAATGGGCAAGAAGGGAATAAAAGAATAAAGAGAACCGTACAACAACCAGTCACGTGGGGTGTCGAGGCTGTTATACCGTTAGGATCTTTTCTGCTATATATGTTGGCACTGTGTCTTCTTTTAGCTTTATCGAATTAGTCATCAAGTTTCAGAGAGGAGGGACTCTTTGTTCTCTCTAGGAACTTTTGGTGATTAATCAATATATCATCGTTTATTCATTTCTGAGTTGTGATACAAAGTTAGAGAATACAAACGTTTAACAAGCTCTCTTCTAAACATCACAAGAACCATTCTATAAACAAAGAAACAATCTTCTGCCTTGACTTTTACAAGATGTTTGTAAAGCTGCAAGTCTTTGGATTTGATAATCTTTGATACTATGTTGAGTTGCCTTGTGATGCCAACTTCATCGAGTCTGAAATTCTGACGAGCTTTCTTCATGAAGGCTGCGAAACACCAGAAGGCCTCGTAGTCTTCAGGTATGACTGAGAGTATAGGGGAGAGGAGATCGCTCATTCCTTGGCAGTAACCGATTTCAGGGTCGTGTATGGCATAGGCTTCAAGAATAGAAACAAGACGTGCAGCGTGAAAGATTTTTGAAGGTTCTAAGTGAGTGTAATCTTTTAGAACAACTGCTTCAGCAGCACGACGTGCCTTATCCTCTGATACTATAGCTTGGGATGGGGAATATGGAGTCCACTCTGTATCGGCTCGGACAGCATCTAGGCGGATGATACGCTGCCAAGTCACAAAATCTTCTTTGGTACGGGAGATATATATGCTGGATGGAGAAGTACTGTTGTCATCTCTCTCTTGAGTAGATGGAAAGACATGAACAGAGTCATTCTCATCTGAAGAATCTGAGTCTGAAGACTCTCTTGAACAAGTGTGGTCTCTGTCACTCATGTACCCAATATTATCTTCTGTGTTGTCTCTATCGCTAGAGAGAGACTCCTGAGTGCTGAAAGCATCATCAGAACATGAACTGTCAGTATCTTGCCCATCTTGAGAAGTAGATTTATTGATCTTGTTTAAGTCAAGAGTCCCACTGCTCTGTCTTTGAAGCCTTTTGCACTGCCTGCGTAGTCTCTCATAGGCCTTTCTGCATTTGTAAAGTTGAAGTAAACTCAAGTCCGGAATGAACAAAAAGATCAATAAATAGACTATCGACTAGTGATTCATCTGTTTCCTCACCTTCTCCGAGTTCTTGTCAGACCTCTCTCTTCTTTGGAACTATTCAAATCGTACCTGTTTAGCACCCGAATTTAACCAACACATCCTTTAGAAACCATGAGCATTATAACCAGACAATGTCCTTGATTTTGAACACATCACAAGTAATAAGAGTTTGAAGGTATACTTACACTCCAAGAAGGAACGGCCACACCTCCGACCGAATGCTAGGATCAATGCCCTATAAAAACAACATAAGAAAATGAATATTCCAAAACTCAAAGTTGACAAGGCTATGAAGCTTTGAAGACTCACTCTACTCCGGACTTTCTTCAACAGACCAACTCCGCCATTCCGAAGTCTACCATCAGCGGTGAAGAATCTTTTCCACCGGCGAAGAGTGAGGGGCTTTTTTCGTTTTCTTCGTGACCAGGGAGATTTGAGTCGATGCCTGAATAGAAAAATTGAAACTTTTTCAGATACAAAATCAACCATGAGCCATAAACAAGACATGACGAGATAGAGCAACACTGGATGCTCAGAACCTTACAGGCAAGCATAGGGAGTAGAAGAATGGAAAATCATTGTAAAAACGAAACTTTTCTGATGAACTATGTTAGGCTCTAATCACAACAATCACAAGTTTAGTGGAAACCTGGAATTTTGAAACGTGAGAGTCACGCGCCCCCAAAAATCTCTCCATCGAAGACAACTCAAAACCCATCGTGAAAAATCACTGACGACGCCGCCGTCCGACGACGACGACGCTCGTTCCCTCCGTCGAGCCTCAATCACGACCCCTCTCCTGCTCCCCTCGTCTCTATCATTCGATTCACCCATGGATTTGAATCCCAAAATCAATCATGGAGCCTTACAAACCAGATCTGAACCCATCCCACAGAATCTCTCGCCGGTAACCATCATCACCGGAGAAGCTGTCACAGAAAACGGTTTTGTCTTCCAAAGCCAAGCAAATACTTCGTCACCGGCACAGAAATCGCTGACCAACTCCAACTCCTCCATGGTTTCACCACCGTCAGTGAGACTCGACGCTTCCGTGCTAGCCACCACATACTCGAATCCAACTCACCCACTTATTGCCGGATCTGAGCAAGTACAGAATTTGCCGGAGAAGACTGTCACCGTCAGGAACAGTGACTCCATTACTGTTTCTCCTCCACAAGAAGAGACTGCTCCTTCCTCTTTTGTACCTTCACTCGGGGCATGGAACAAACGTATCAGCATCATTCCAGAACCTGAAGACACGATTCCGCAGCCCTCTCTAGCTCCTCCGACCCGAAGAGCTTCACAAGACACAGTCCCACCTCCTGCTCTTAAAGAGGATGGACAGTTTCGATTTCCTTGGGCTGCAAAAATGAACCCAACGCTTCGTAATCTCCATCGTGCCACCTCTCCGAGTTACTTAGAAGATGGCACACCAATGATAGATATCCCAGACCATGTCTTACTCAAGGGTCTCGAGAACCAAAAAGAGTATGTGATTGGTCAGTTTTTCCGTTGCAAAACTCCTTCAGGTGGTCTTGTACATGCTGTGGCAAACAGAATATGGGGTAAGAAGGGTAAGATTTTCTCTCGTAAGTTAGGAGAATCATCTTATCTATTTCACATTCCTGATGCTTCTACTAGAGCTTGGGTTTTACAGCGTGGAATATGGCATGTTGATGAATGCTTATTATTTGTTGCTCCTTGGACACCTGAAGCAACCTTAGCTATGCCTGAGATATCCACGGTTCCTGTATGGGTTACTCTGAATAACATCCCAAGTTGTTTGTACTCTCATTGGGGAATTAGTCATATAGGTTCTGGATTAGGAGAACCGGTGCTCACTGAAAAGCCTAGACTAGATCCATCTATGATGGGAAGGGCAAAGATACTAGTTGAAATGGAGCTCGAAAAAGGTTTCCCCTCTATGATTGGAACTATGGATAAGAAGGGCATTGTCTCTTTGGTTGATGTAGAATATACTTGGATTCCATCCAAATGTGTAATATGTGGACAACTAGGCCATAAGGAATCAAGATGTCTTCTACAACATCGAGAGGAAGTTGCTAATAATTCTCAAGAAAAGGCTACAAAGGTTAATGATGCACCCGTTTTACCAGAGGTTATAACCACATCAGTGGCTCAGGCCACTCCCATTGTCTTGGCTCAAGCTATTGATACTTCACTCATATCTATTACTGCTCCTGATTTTGCCACACCCACTCGTGCCTTTCCAAGTGTTGAGGTGGCACCTACTACTCTACCACCAGTTTCTTCACCTACTATTGACTTAGTCCAAGATACCACTACCTTTTCTACTACTATGCTTTCAACTTCTCATATTGTTCCTTCTTCTTCTAAATCAGATTCATTGGATTATGAAAATGATCAAAGGATTGTCATTGGAGGTAATCAATTTTCCACCTTTGACTCGGGAGATTTTTCAGGATATGAGATTGGAGACTTCTCCCTCAAATCTCGAGGAGGAAGGCCGATTAAACCCACACAAAAAGTCCAAGAAATGCAATGGACTTTAGCGGGAAAACGAGGTAAAAAAGGACGAGGTGGTCGAGGTGGTCGGGGAGGCCACATTCCTCCATTTTAGAAGCTTTAAGAGCTTCCTTTCTTCTATCTCTATCTTATCTTTTTGGTTATTGTACTCAATCACTTATTTAGCTTTAAAAACTGTATGACTTAACGGTCATAGTCTTGTATTTTTAATTTTCCGCAATTTCAATAGAAAGCCTTTTTTCAAAAAAAAAAACAATCACAAGTTTAGACATTTATTGATAGATATGTTGATCCTATAATGGAAGTTAAGTAAGTCCATTAGGACAAAATTAAAACCAAATCCAATCACTTAGACAGAACTCACACAGAAGCAATGTAATAATTTTTAGATTCCACACTTTTTGACAGAAATAAATCTTTACTAATCTAACAAGCAATCAACCGCAAAGGGAAGTTCTTTCTAACCGTTGTGAACTCATTCTTCTTGTAGCGGCAATCGGGAGAGAAAAAAAAGGATTAACTAAATGTCAGGATCAAAAGAGACAGACATTGATAGAGAGAGAGAGACTCACGGATCAGAAGAAGCTGCGGGAGATGAAGAAGTGACAAGGACGAGAGCAGAACGCAAGTGAGTCCACGGAGAGGAGGATGAGGACGACGGAGAAGAGAATAATGGCGACGAAGGATTTGGAAACGAAGACCTCGTTTGAATCCGTCGAAGAGCTTTCATCGAACCCAGGCTCCCCTATCTCTTTTTTTGTTTTCAAAAAAGCTAAACCAAAGGTCCAAACTTTGTGTTAAAAATCGGGAAATCTACGTTCGAATCGTCAACCCTCAACTCCGGTGAAAACCATACGACCTCCGGCCTCCGTCTTTGCAGCGTCTTTCAACTAACGCTTCCGCTTCTCTCTGTAGAAAATTTGGGAAGTCAATTCCGAGTAAGAAGAAGTATTCTTGAGTCCTATTTATTTGCCTTTCATAAAGTTCGATATATAGTTGATATGTTGACAAAAAAAAAAAAAAAGTTGATATGTGACCCACCACGTAGAGAAAAAAAAATAATGTAAACCTGACATTTTACATAATACTTTCCTTATTTATTTATTATATATCCATTTTAAAATAATTTACCATCAAATTCCAAACATTTTTAAATAGTTTTAAGATATTTGGATTGGTTTATTTATTGTAAAGATATTTTAGATAATGTGAAGCCAAAAAGGTAATGTTGTTTCTATAATCTGACTCTCATAATGATATGTAGATTTTTCTTTTATGACCAAATTCATAGTAAATAGGTTTGATCCACCATATATGTTTCCAACTATGCATAAGTCTTAAATATTTACCATTTATTCCTCACTCAGATCTCATTTCAACAACTATTTTTTTTGTGCTAAACTTTTGCTGTGATTTATTTGATGCTTCTTTAAATTTATAAAAATATATCCTCGGTCTTTATCCTTCTAAAACTCGGCCGTCTAATCGTTTAAGTGTCCATTTGTTATGTAGTACTCAACCGTTTAGACCAGTTGAATAAATCACTAGCTAATTTTTGTGATTGTAAACCGTCTAATTATGTTTAAACTGTCTAATTTTTATCTGGTTGTCTACCTAATCCAATTTATTTAATATTTTTTGAAAACAAAGATTAGATCTAAAATATAAAATTATAACTTATCTTCATAGAAAACCATATATTTCAAATTTAAATATCCATTTTTATGTGATTAATACAATTTTGAATACAATATTATATCATAATGGTTATTGCGACCGGTTCACCATTGTGGTTACAATCGGTCTTTGGAAATGAAAGAGTTCTATCCTCTGATTGAGTTTGTCTAGTTAGGACATTTTTTGGATTCCATCCTTTGGTTTTTGGCAAGGATGGAATAGGTAGCAGTAGTGCTTCTGGATCGAGTTGTAGTGCTCGTGTTCGTCGGCCTATATGGCTTTTGTTATGCTGATTCATGAAACCATTGGTTTCTCTTGTAATATAATCCTTTCTGATGAAAAAAAAAAACTACCAACACATTTTATGTAATTTGTTTTCCATCACAAACGTAATACAAAAACGTTTGAAAATGGTCTCCAAACATTTTGACTAAATTACCAACAATCATATGGTTGCAGAATCGAAACAAATTCAGATTAGATCTCATTCTCTGCTTTTATTACAACAGCCTCTCCCAGAACATAAACGGAGAGAAACAGGCGAGTTAATCACTCGACCAAACAACCAAAAAAGCAAACCGGACTAGTCCACTCACATTGATAAAAAAAAATTGAAGCATAACACCGGTTTATAGCTTGGAACATGCTGGTTTATCAAGAAACCAAACAAGCTCATCTTCAGCAGAAACAGAACCCGCAGGTACATTCCCAGTCTTCTTCAATGCTGCCTGCACTGCTTCTGCTTTCCCAGAACCGCAAACGACTAGAGCTACATGCGCAGAGGAGTTGATAACCGGGAAAGTGAAGGTGATTCTCTCAGACGGCGGTTTTGGAGAGTCGGTGATAGAAGTTACCCATTTCTTGGTCTCGTTGCAGAGACCATGTCCTGGGAATAAGGATGCCACATGGCCATCAGGGCCCATACCGAGAAGCATAAGGTCGAATTTGGGGAAGCCGGTTGATTCAGAAACGCGGAGGATACTGGTCTTGACCAAGTGTTTGAGGCATGTCTCATAATCATCCGCTGCTGCTTCTGCAGAAAGAGATTCGTTGATTGCATATACGTTTCCAGGAGGAATTGGAACCTGGAGAGAAACGATTAGATTGTGAACAAGTTTGACTGACTCTTGCAACTCTATACACATTGAATCTAAAACAGCTTAGATTGGACCCTCGTTTTGGTAGACAAAGACGAAGATACAAGTTACCAAGATGTTTGGAGAGACCTGCATTTACAAGCTAATGATCATGAGAGACTAACAATGGAGGGACATAATGTTCAATACCTTGGAAAGGAAATTATCATAAGCCAGTTTGTAGTTGCTGTCATCATGATGCTTGGGAACAACCCTCTCGTCGACCCAGAAAAAATGCCACCTTGACCAATCGATTGAATCAACATAAGGGGCTTCTACTAATTTCCTGAAATTTTGAGCCATCATTTTGCATCACAAGTAAAATTATTAGGACAGAAGTATGTCAACTGATAAAGCTATGTTCTTGATCAGCCAATGAAGATTTCACAATGATATTCAGAAAAAGACACTAAAAATCGATACTTTGCAACCCCCAAATCCAAATTACTAATTATCACATATGCCAAATCTGAAATCTGAAATCTCGTGGCTTTTGAATTGAAAATCTAAGAAAGATAGAACACACCGGAGAGATTTGATTAAGGAGCCGCCAGAGACAACGACGGTGAAAGCGCCTCTCTCCTTGCAAAACTTATCGGAGAGATCGGCTGTGAATTTGGCCAAATCAATCGCCAAATTCTCCTCGGTGTCGAAAATCTCCACTCTCTTCTTCTCCCCTTTCCCAGTTTCCGACGCCGTCGCAGCCATGCTCCTCACTTCAGACACCTTTCTCCGACTGTCTGCTAATCTCCTGCTAGATCCACTTCCGATCGATGAAACCGATAACGGCCCGAAACGGGACGCAGTAGAAGGAGAAGAACAAGTCAGATTGTTGGGGAAGTAAGCTGAGACAGAATCTGATCGAGATGGGAGGTTGGTGAGGGAAGAGAAGAGAATCGAGCGAAGGAAACAAGAGGAAGCCATGACAAAAAAGTCTGAGCTTTTTTATAGGGAAAGTGAGTAACTTTGACTTTATGGAGTAAAAGGACAAGTGGATTAATAGCCCGACCAAATACATGAGTGTGTGTTCTCACATTTGGACCAAACCGGTCGGTTAGATAGATAAACCAAGTAAAAACCATATCATTTTAATTTTAATACGCTAAAATAAAACTGTGTAAATTAATACTATAACACTGATATTTTATTAATTTAGAAAATTAATAATTTATAATAAAAAAAATATTAATTAAGTTAAAATTACTTTTAACATTAAATAAATTTATTATTTAATCGAGTTATTAATTTATCAAATATTTTATAGAATTTTTATCTTTGTTAATTAAGCTGATAAAATAGATTAGGCTTCAGATTAAATCACCTTAAGCCAACTAATCAACTATACAAATCTGATGATGATAATAAACATAAATAAGAATCATAAGCCGGTATCAAACAAATTTATTTATTTATTAGAATTTAGAACACATACGAGACAACACACAAATGTAAGAGCATGTCCATTGGTGAGACAGGAGCGAGTCTCTTACCAAAAAAATATTAAAATAATGTGGGTCCCACAATTTTTTTAAGAAACTGTACCTAAAATCTTTTATTTAAGAGACGTATCTTGCCTCAGTCTCGCCACGTGTCGGGCTCATGTTGGTCACTTTTTTTTGTTTTTTTTTCACCTTTAAAAAAATAATAATAATAAAAAAAAATAGAAATAAGAAACCCACCCCTGTCTCGCCAATGTGGATGGTCTAAGAAGTACAATAAGTAATAGCTAGCTGGTTTGGAAGATCAAACCGAACCAACTCAATCTTACATTCGAAACACAACTTTTATTCATACAGTTAT
The DNA here is from genome assembly GCA_030180135.1 of Orychophragmus violaceus. Taxonomy (NCBI): domain Eukaryota; kingdom Viridiplantae; phylum Streptophyta; class Magnoliopsida; order Brassicales; family Brassicaceae; genus Orychophragmus; species Orychophragmus violaceus. The sequence goes on from CM058232.1 coordinate 4,866,432, forward strand.
AGACAAACCATTAAACCACAGATAAAAGATTCAAACAGAAGAGAACCGCGCAAAGTGAACCACACCTCAATATTCTTATAGGATCTTTGATGCGGCGGCTTCGTCCATAAACCAGATAGCTTCTTCGTTGTCGGCAGTGAGCCAAGCTGCAGGCAAGTTCAAGTTATCGTTGAAAACCTCAGCGACCGCATCAGCTTGAGCCTCATCACAGACGGCCATGAGGTTGTAGGAAGCGCAGTTAATGACCGGTAAAGTGAAAGTGATTCTCTTTGGTGGTAGTTTTGGGGAGTTGGTGATATAAGTTACCAAACTTGACTTCTCCTTGATCTGATAATGTCCCGGGAACAAGGACGCTATGTGACCATCTGGACCCGGCCATACCTAGGAGCTGGAGATCGAATTGAGGAAAACCAGAGGATTTGTATGTGCGGATGATGTTTTGGTTCATCAATCGTTTGATGCAATCCTCGTAGAGTAATGCAGCGCCCTTGGCATCACCAAGGGCTGCACAGTCTTGGTCGATTGCGTAGACGTTCGCAGGTGGAATAGGAACCTGCATGAATATTAATTGTTAACTAGGTATATCATGATTATCTAATTTAATTAGGACTTAAATATAAGCTTGATGATATAAATTTTGTTCAAGGGATCTATATAGTTTGACCTTTTTATGAGGTGACAAGAACGATTCAGAGATGGTGACCATCATATATAATATGTTATGATGTTAGTATCATGCATGTACCGGGAATGATATGAGATCTAAAGTTATATATATTCAAGATTAGAATAATATATTTAATTATTGTCAACTGGTTTTGAGTTGTATATCCCTAAAAATTAACATATATATTACCTTGGAGAGAAAACCATCTAGGGCAAGTTTGTAGTTGCTGTCCTTATCATCCCATGGAACAACCCTCTCGTCCAACTCTTTATTTGGATGACACTAGTACAAACATTGAAATCACATTGTTGACTGTTCATAGTTATTAACGATAACAATATATTTTGTAATAGGATGTACAAATTAGAGTTTTTATAAAAAGAAATTAGCCACCTACAACTTTCGCATGAAAAGATCTATTATAAAGGAAGAAAATAACGGATTAATTAATCCACTAACAAGTAAGGCTTTAAAGAAAACATTGATAAATTTACTTTTAGTTTATATGATATTTAGTATATGGAGCATATTTTATGTAATAATTTGTTTTTGAAGTTTCTATAATGATTTTGTAAACTCGTTTCGATATCAACTAAATTGTTATTTTGCCACCTAAAAAAAGACTAACATATTAATGAAGTTAATTAAAGAAAAAGTTATTTATACATTTAAACAAAATTGATTGCATTTAATACTTTTTAACAGATAAGATAGATTAGGTTAAGGTTAAACTTGTGGCTTCCCTTATAACATTAAAGTTAATGTTTTCATATTTTTTGGAGTTGTGATTCTGGTTTATTCGGCTAGTTTGTAAATTTTGGTTTTGGATTTTGGTTAATGTTTAATATAGTATCATTTGGCGAAACAAAAAGTTATGGGTGAACCACCTAAACCAACTATAAAAAGTCTGGTAGCAATATTTATAGGGGGAATTGCTAAAAATGCCCCTCAAATTGGTTTTAAATAAAAGTGTACCCCTCAATTTGAATCAAATGTAAAACATGTTTTCCTCCCTAGGTAAATTACTGCGAAGCCCTTATGACCAAACAAAAAAACAGAAACCGCAATTACCATTATAACCTTCGCATGTGTCAGACTTCTATAGAAGTCTGATACAGAATAAATTTGTAAATTTAAATTTTAAAATTATAAAAAAATATTTTATCAAAAAATTTATATACAAAAATTAAATATATATACAATTTAATAGTATATAAATTAAAATTTGGTAAATTGAGTCAAACTAAACAATATATAAGATAAAGTAAGTTCTAAACCTCAAAACATGTTTTGTAATGGAACATTTACATACAAGTTACATATAACTTTAGGGTTAGATTCATGGTTTACCAAATTAACATTTAAAATTTAAAATGTGCACATATGTGTTATAATGTTCATATATTTAACAAATTTTATGTTTCCTAGTTGTTTTACTTAAATATTTTTACTTATAAGTAATAAATATTAGATTTAGGGTTTACCAGACTTCATGGCGAAGTCTGAATTTTGAGGTTTCTCAGACTTGCAAGAGAAGTCTGAGACGTATTTAAGTTAAAAATTTAAATTTAAAAAGATATAAAAAATAATTTGATATACTTTTTGATACATAAATTAAGCATAAGCATTTTTTATGTATATAAATTAAAATTATATAAACTTTGATTAAAATTAAGCATTGAAGATATATTTTGTTCAAAACACCATGTAGTTTGGTCTATGTTTCACATATGAAGTTGAATATCATGTTTTTCTTTGTAGGGTTAGATTGAAAGTTTGTGAATTTTCATTCATATTGTTATATTTACATATAGTGGTTAGTTTATGACTATGTTTAACGAGTTTGATGTTTATTATAAGTTTCTATATAAAATGATGGTATTTAAATACTAATTATTAGATTTAGGGTTTCTCAGACTTCTAGATAAATCTGGTTCAAGTATTTAGACTTCCATGAAGTCTTATTTCAGACTGCATATGAAGTCTGAAATTTGAAGTTTTTAAAAAATTTCAGGCGAAATTTTTTTAAAAAGGCGGGAAATTTTCCCGCTCACAGAAGTTCCTTCTCAGACTGCATATGAAGTCTGATATAAAATATTTTACAATTTTTAATTATTAAAAATCTGGCGGGAAAATTTCCCTCCAATTTATCTCCACTTATCTAAACCTAATCTTGTACACATATAACACCAAAAAAAAAAATCTTCACATTCTTCCCTCTCTTACAACCTCTCTTTCTCTCTCTCTTTTGTAAAACCTCTCTCAAATTTCTCATCCAAAAATGTTCTCAAGCTTATTGTCTCATATGAGTTCTTATGTATGTGATTTATAGTTGACTCTCTTTGAGCTGCGAAATAGGCAAGTGAATCTGTTCTTTTTAGTGTTTTCAAAAGTTTTTAACTGAAATAATTGAGACTTTTTACATAGACTTTTGATTATACAATTTGATTTGCTCAAACAATCTTTTATTATCCATTTCTTTGAGACTTATTCGCTAACTAATGCAAGAGTTATGTGTTTTTACTTTTTCAGGTGCTTGGTTTAAGATTGAGCCAGCTGACTCTCCAAGGAGGCAGGAGTTGGGACTTCTTATGATGCTAATGGCTTATAAATTTTGAGTGTAGTACGAGGAACACGAAGTCTGAGAATCTAATACCAGACTACAACGTCTGAGAGTTTCTCAGACTTCCAGGTAAGTCTCGTTCAAGTATTTAGACTGCGTATGAAGTCTGAAATTTGCAAGTCTTTAAAAAATTTCACGCGGAAACTTTTTAAAAAGGCGGGAAAATTTCCCGCTCACAGAAGTTCCTTCTCAGACTGCATATGAAGTCTGATACAAAATATTTTAATTTTTTTAATTAATAAAAATCTGGTTGGAAAAGTTCTCTCCAATTTATCTCCATTTATCTAAACTTAATCTTGTAAATACATTTATCTCCATCTCTCTTTTGTAAAACCTCTTTCAAATGTCTCAACCAAAAAGGTTCTAAAAGGTATTCTCTTGGAGACTTGTTTGCTAACTAATGCAAGAGCTCTGTGTTCAAGCTTTTTCAGGTGCTTGGTTTAAGTTGAGCCAGCTGACTCTCCAAAGAGGCTGGAGTTGAGACTTTTTATGCTGCTAATGGCTCAAAAAATTTCACTGTAGTATGAGGAACACGAAGTCTGAGAGTCTAATATCAGACTACCAGGTAAGTCTGGTTCAAGTATTTAGACTTATCGAAGTCTTATTTCAGACTGCGTATGAAGTCTGATACCATGCAAACTAATACATATGTTGATTTAGTGTAGGTGTTGAAGGTGCTTTGGACAAAACAAGAAAACATATGAAGAGCAATCTTGAATGTCTATGGTGGGACTGACATTGTACACATGGTGTGTATGGCGATACAAGAAACACAAAGCAATCAAAATTCTAGTATACTATGCTTGTATTGTATTAGATTATTGGATGATCAAGTTGTATAAATTTACTTTTGTCTACTCAAATCAACAAGGAATTTTGCTTATTGAAAGTATACAATATCAGAAAATGGGTCACTTTAACTTTGGAAGAAAACATTACTCTTTAGATTACATACACCAACATATGACAAACTAAAATAACCTTAAGTGGTGCTGAATATGTCGTCAGACATCAACTGCTGTCTGATTCTTATGAGCTAAAAGTTTATAAAATTAACAAGTTCAAATGTCAAGTTCGTTCTCTCATCATCACATTAGCGATCTTTTTGAAAAAATCAGCTTGTAAACGCTCGGCATGTGGTTGTGTAGCTCATTCTAATCCCAATTTGCTTCTTCACTGATACTTTGATATGCTTTGGTGTAATCATTTCAATTATATCAAAGCATTCAATAAACAACCAACATATATAATGTGGAGTATGACGTTTACGCATAGACATCCGTTCCACCAGCTCGGTTTTCTTGTATTATTTGTATAAACAAACATGTATAAACCATATTAGAGGTCTTTTGGGAAAAGCCAAACTTCTTTCGAAGTCTTATGCTATTAGCTACATTGCCAATATTATTCAAAAAATGATTTAAAAATAATTACCATATATAAGAATGTAAAACCGATGCAGAAGGAACATATAAAACTAACACACATTTATAAAAAATTAAAATCAACAAAATTAATCACAAATATAGAATAAAATGCATTTTTAAAGTTTTTAACATTTCAGACGGCTATAGCTGTCTGATAAAAGTGAAACCAGACCTCTATGGCAGTCTGGAAAAAGGGGTATTTTTGCAATTGAAATCGAAATGTCAGACAGCGGATGCAGTCTGAAATCCATCAGACAGCATACGTTGTCTGCTTTGGAAATTTTGTCAGACAGCTTATGAAGTCTGAGAAAAAAGGGTAGTTTTGCAATTGAATTTGAATTGCCAGACTTCTCGGAGAAGTCTGATAATTACTAGAAGTCTGAGAGGGTAGTTTTGCAATTGATTTTGAAATGTCAGACTTCTCTAATGTATGTGATAATTTTCAGACTTCTTATGCTGTCTGACACGAGTTTCAGACGGCGAGGGAAGTCTGATAAAAAACATCGCATTTTCGGTTTTTATCCATCGTTGACCAAAATTCGATTTTTCAGATGTCTATAGCCGTCTGACAAGAGTTTGAAATTTCAGATGTCTATAGCCGTCTGGTGTTCTTTTTCCCTATTTTCAGACAGATTTAAAAGTCTGACGATTTTTTCGCTTACTCTGGTCAACATCTGAAAATTTGGGTCAATTGCAGTTTATACCCCTCCTGTTTGTCAGACATCGGATCCCGTCTGACAAAAAGTCAAAAATCGGTCAATTTCTTGTCAGACTACATAAGAAGTCTGACTAAAAAATCAAATTTGAATCAATTGCAAAACTACCCTTGACGTCTTGGTGACGTCAGATAAATTTTTTTTTTGTTTTCAAAGGAATTTCTCAGACTTCTATGGAAGTCTGTCAATTGAAAGTCAATTGCAAAACTACCCTCTCGTTGACCATAATTTTTCATCAGACTTCGTGGGAAGTCTGAAATCGCGAAACAGATCTGAAAATCGGGGAATCTTGTGAAAAATCACATAAATCTGATTTTGAGCTCGTTTTTACCTTCCCCAAACACTCAAAACTTTTAGTTACACCAATACCCAACAAACCCAACCATTTTTATGCAAGAATGACCAAAATCGCAATAGATCCAAATTTTAAAATTTTGTAGAACGTGAATTAAAGAGTTTTTTGGATGAAATTGGAGAGAAAATAGGAGAATAGAAGGTTGTGAACTCTAATAAGGAGTTTTGATAGGTCGAAATTGGTTGTGTGAGGCATTAGGAGCTCAAAATTGGTTGTTAATGGTGTTTGGGTGAATTGAAGAAGATGACAGTTTCGTAATTAAGTTAGATCTAAATGGTTTTTTTGGTCTTTTGGTAAAAATATCAGACTTCATATGAAGTCTGACGATGGCATTATCGTGAATACACAGATTATTATGGGGATATATTAGCGAAGGGAAGGAAGGAGAAGGGGAGGGGTAGTTTCAGGGTTGACTTCAATTTCAGGGGCATTTTTGCAAACAGCCCATATTTATAACAGAAAAAAAAGATTTGTTATTATTGTAAACAATATGATCTAGAGAAAACCATTTATTTATTACTTTATTATAACACATACAAGCTAGAGAAACACAAATGTAGCTGTTTTGCAAGATTCAACCAAACCAACTTGATCTTTGATGGTTACATCCGATCATAGTTTTTTTATTAGAAAAAAAGTAAAAGGAAATAGATATAAGAGAACCAAAGGTGAACTGAATCTCAAAGTCAATATGGGAGTTTGGACGCAGCGGCTTTGTCTAGATACCAGATGACTTGTGTATCAGCTGTGAGCCTAGCTGAAGGCAAGTTGAAATCATCTTCAAAAACCTTTGCAACCGCATCGGCTTGAGCCTCACCACAAACGGCCATGAGGTTGTATGAAGCACAGTTGATGACCGGTAAAGTGAAGGTGATTCTCTTTGGTGGTAGTTTTGGGGAGTTGGTGATATAAGTTACCAATTTTGACTTGTCTTTGATCTGATAATGTCCCGGGAACAAGGACGCCATGTGACCGTCTGGACCCATCCCTAGGAGCTGCAGATCGAATTGAGGAAAACCAGAGGATTTGTATGTGCGGATGATGTTTTGGTTCACCAATCTTTTTATGCATTCCTCGTAGAGTATTGCAGCGCCCTTGGCATCACCAAGGGCTGCACAGTCTTGGTCGATTGCGTAGATGTTCGCAGTTGGAATAGGAACCTACATTAATTGTATTAATTAAGTGTATATATATAACGTGACTTGAGATGAGAAAATAAGATATTGAGATGGCGATCATCTTAATGTTACCTTGGAGAGAAACTTATCCAAGGTCTGCTTGTAATTACTGTATTCCGTATCGTCCAATGGAACAACTCTCTCGTCCACCCAGAAGACGTGCCACTTTGACCATTCGATCGTCTCGTACTTGGCATCCAACAACTCTCTACAAAACTTAGTTACATTATATTTTAATCTTTATAAAATATAATAGACTAAACAAATGAATAAGATCTTTTATATAGTACATACTCGAGCCAAACGATGAGGTCACCACCGGAGAGAACGACGGTGAAATAGCCTCTCTTGTCGCAGAACTTTTTGGAGAGTTTGAAGGTGTACTCGGCCATAGCCTTGGCTACTTCATTTTCAGTGGGAAACACTTTCTTCTCCCTCTTAACGTTCGCTGAAGCAGATGCCATATGATTCTTGACAAAAAGAAAGAGAATATATGATGAGATTTAATAATTAAAGAAGAAGAAGGTATGATGATGAGAAAATGCTACGAGTCTTGATTCTTATATAGGCAACACGAGTCAAGGTCTCTTCACACCTCCCTTATAAATTTAAATAGTCGATCTTTCACCTCTTAATCATCAACATTTAACAATATATATACATACAATAGCAGGGGTGGATCCAAAAACCTTTTTAATATAAGCCAAAAATAAAATCTAAAAAGTAAAATATATATAAGTAGCCAAAAAAAATCTTTTTCATTTATAGTATATTTAATTTTGTAAGTTTTCAAAAATACTAGATCTTCAATTATATAAATTTTTAAATCTTCAAGATTTAAATTTTTGATATTAGTTTTAAGAATTCATGTGTGTAGATTCTAAAATCTCTCCAATATAGCTTAGATTTTTTTTTTATTCATTTACTCATAAAAATCCATTAGAATTGATTTCAAATGACTCTATATACAAAGATTTTTAAAATCATTTAGTTTTGAATAACAATGGATTTTAAATGAGTATTTGAATTCTTAATTGAATAACACCAAATTTTAAAATCTTTAAGGTATGATTTATAAATAAGAGATCCAATAACACCAGATTTTAAAGCATGATTTAGAATCATTAATTGAATAACAATGGATTACAAAACATATAGAATTGACTTTAAATCATGTATTGAATAACACCACCTAAATTAGGCAATTAGCATTAATTTGTACTAAAACTATTTACATACATTAATTTGATTTTAAGATCACTTTACCTATATGAACAGTATTGAAAATGGTATAGTCCTTTTTGATTTTTTAAGATAATAATAGAATAGTATACATATATCATAAAAGAAGATTCTAAGACATTTTTAAAACTGAAAGTTAAATATAAACTACTAAAATATTAAATATTATGTTTATTAGTTTCTTACGAAATTGATGGCAATTATTTTTTTTTGGGGGGGGGAGAAAAACAAAGTTATTTGTAAATATGTATACTATAAAAGAAAAAAAGAAAAAAGAATTATAAAATCCAAAAAAAAATTAAAATATGGAGGAAAAAACAACACATAAGAAAACAAATGTGGCTGCGTAATAAAAAATAAAAAATAAAGGCCACGTGTTAATTAAAAAATACACGAAAATAATATATGAAAGAAAGGTGAGAGAACTGGGTATTGAACCCTTGACCAAATTTAGAATAAGATAATTTATCACTTGACCTACCGAATTAATAATTAATAACTAAACTAATGTAGTTTTATCAACAAAAAAGTGACCAAATTTAGAATAAGATAATTTATCACCTGACCTACCGAATTAATAATTAATAACTAAATTAATGTAGTTTTATAAAAAAAGGTAGTTTTATCACCTGACCTAACGAATTAATTTATAACTAAATTAATATAGTTGGTTAAGTTCACATGTTGATCCGCAAAGATAGGCAAGATGACCTGTCTAGAATCGTCGTTGTAGCGTGCTATCGATTTTTTTTTGGTCAAAGCGATTTTATTTAACTACTTTTAAGAAAGTAATCAGATAATTTAAGAGTACGACCATATTATATTTTTGTTAAATGGGTACGACGATATGGTCATCTATACTTAAAACATGTACAACCTCGTTTTCGGTGGAATTTCTTAGGCAAAAATATATTAAAAAAATACCGTTTATTAAATAGTTAACAAACCCAGCGTATGAATCCTTAGCTAAGATACGTGATTGGCCAATTTTTTTTTTTTCATCTGTAAAAAAAAAATTAAAATTAAATTTTTTTTATGAAACCCATTGTATGGCCTTAATTTAGACATGATATTAACAAAAGGTCCATATGAAACTTCTCTCCTATAAGCTTTTCTCTTTCTTCTCCCATTCTGATTTTTCAGAATGATGGATGATTTTCAAAATTGGTTTTTCTGATTTCTCTCTTCTTCTTTTTCAATTCACATTTTTTGTGAATGAAATCTTTTTTCCCCACTTGTTTTGCTTCCGATCAAGATCTGTGTTCTTCAATTTTGATGCCGCTGCTCTTGATCTCCGATCGGTCATTTTTGGATTTGAATAAAGTTTCGATTCCGCTCTCTGGACTGCTCCTATATGAGTATTTTTCCGATTAATATCAGAGCTATCGATTTTTCTTTCTTGCGCCTCTCTCCTATGTGAAGGCTATTTCTCTTCGTTATCTTTTTTGGTGGCTTTTCAATCTTAGAGTAATATCTCTGCAGCTATGTCCCACCTTTGACTTTAGAAATTTAATGGCCAAATCGATTGTACTTGGCCGGCGATGGAGCTTTCGTGGCGTGGAGTTTTTGACTTGGCATGTCCCTTCTTCATGTGTTTCTTCACCGGCTGGTTTTTTCTTGGAAGGGTTGATCGGCAACTTGGGTACTTTTCGAAGCAGAACGAATCCGTCGCCGTGTTCTCCTGTGGTTTTTCTGGAACTCGCCTGAGGGGTGGATGTATGTGGGCGTTCTTTTCATGCCAACACGTGACCTTTCTCAATCTTATCTTTCCGATTGGGCTGTTGTTGAACTTTTTGTTTTTTTTTCTCTATTTGGACCGCCACTGTTGTACTCCCTTATTATGTATTTGGCATTTTGGCCTTAAACAAAACAAAAAAAACTATATAAAGTTTGGTGCAAATGCATGGATTTTATTTAAATTTATAAATTTTTAATATATTTTAATATTTATTTTGAGTATCAATATTTTTATATATTTTTAATTTACAATTTTTTATTTTTTTATTTCTCTTTTTATGATTATAATGATTTGTAAAATATAATATGCGCTAACATATGATTATTAATTTAATTTATTTGATAAATAAATGTTTTTATTATTAATTTTTAATGAACTTTTAGTTTTTTAAAATAAATTTTGTTTCCTTCAACTTTTTATCATCCTTTTAGTTTTTCTATAACTATTTAAAAATTATATACTTGTTATTTATACATTTTATTTTTGTTATTTATACATTTTTATTCATCAAATTTTTAATATTACAATAATATTTTAATATTTTTGTTATCATTTTAAATTTTATTAATTATATATATATTTCATTATTTTTTTTTTTTAATGTTCTTATATTTTATATAATTTTTTTTGTTTTTATTATCATTTTATCTCATTTTTATAAAACACATTTGGGACATAATATAGATAGGCAAAATGCATTATTAGCCGGTTATTTAACACACGTGCAGGCAAACGGCAACAACTCGGTCTCACAAAACAACTTCGAGATATTCTTTTTTAAAACACACCATTATTAATGTATTTGGCTCTCATCTAGAGCAACGAGGCAGCTGCTTGGTCAAGGTACCACATAGCTTCAACTTGGGCAGTAAGATGAGCAGCAGGTAAGGCGAGATTGTTGTTCTTCATGATCTCAGCGATGGAACGTGGACATACGTCTGTGTGGTCGTCGCAAACGGCCATAAGATTGTACGAAGCCGAGTTAATGACCGGTAAAGTGAATGTGATTCTCTTTGGTGGCAGTTTTGGAGAGTCGGTAATGTAAGTAACCCATTTGTCTGTCACATTGATCTGAGGATATCCTGGGAAGAGAGACGCCATGTGGCCATCAGGACCCATCCCTAGAAGCTGAAGATCGAACTGAGGATATCCGGTCTTTGGGGATATTGGGATTATGTTTTGGTTCACCAGGTTCCTCAAGCACTCCTCGTAGAGCGCCGCGCAGTGCTCTGCGTTACCATCAGCGGCATAGTGTTTGTCGATGGCGTAGATGTTCTCATGCGGAATCCCAACCTAAATACACGTGGTTTTATTTAAACCAACATAATAATAAAAAAGTGTAGCTAGTATATATAACCAAAATAAGATTTGAGGTTTTTTCTTACACGGCCATCAGTTGATATGGATAATGAAATAATATATATACGTCTATAGACCACTTGTTTTTTTTCTTTAATATCATGGAAATTTCGAGTCTTACGCCTATAATCTTTTATGAGTCTGGAATCATCATTTAGATCAGGGGCTGAACATAGAAAAACGTTTACTGAACATAGAAAAACGTTTACGGGATTATGTGCCCCATCTACTTTTTTATTTTCTTTGAAATTAGTATAAGATTTATATAAATACCCCCAACTCAAAACTAAAATTTAGTGAGATATAATTTTTATGTCCCAATTAAATTTATTCTTAAATCCGCCACTGATTTAAATAATCTGATTTAAAATTAATTTTTTATACCAAAGGGTTTGAACACGGGATATAAGGGAACTAACACCATTTGTTATGGGATAAGTGATAACCAATGGAAAATATAATAACAATAATATTAAAACCTTGGAGAGAAAACCATCCATAGCGAGTTTGTAGTTGCTGTCTGGATCTGTATCTGAACAAACCCTCTCATCGACCCAAAATACGTGCCACTTTGACCATTCGACTGAATCAATGTAAGGAGGTTGTAACAACTTGCTGCAAAAAATTGATTTATTAAAGCATTATATATTATTGGATTTAATTTTTGTTTAAGAACAAAAAAAAATATAGAAGGCGAGTGAAGTGGGGAAGATTTGTAGACCAGAGCCAATCGATGAGGCCACCGCCGGAGAGAACAACGGTGAAAAGGCCTTTCTTCTTGCAGAACTTGGCCGAGAGATTAGCAGTGTACTCAGCCAGTGCTACCGACAATTCATTCTTGGTCGGAAAAACTTTCATCTTCCTCTGCCTAATATCTGCCATCTTTGCCTATAAGATCGATCGATGATATAGTTTTGAAGAATAGTGTGTGTGTGTGTGTGTATATATTAAGGGTTGAGGCTTCTTGTTTTTTATAGAGATCGAGTGGTTTTAGGAGCTGCTTGTGACTTTTGAGTTAGTAAAGGAGGAAAACGTGAATTTTTCTATATGGCGTTGGACTATTATTGTTGGACGTATTGTCGTTCTCACTTTTTAAAAAAAAAAATATTTATACGCTTTATGCAATAGAATATGCCCTCAAAACAATTTCTGAAATCAAATATTGAATTATGTTTTTGTTTCAGGATTTCCTCAAAGTTGAAAATCAACATTGGATTCCTTCGGGTAATTTCACTCAGTATATTATTCACCAATACAGTTAGTCACAATTTTTCATGTAAAATAAATTAATACTGCTTAGTAAAATCGTCCATATCTTTTACATATTACATGTGTATTTTGTATCATATGTCTATAAGAAAATATTATATATACATGCATAATCGTCTTTCAAAATTATGATACATTAGTATAATTTACCGACATCGTGCGGACACAAATTTTTTAATATTAATATTTTAAAAAATTCAGATAATTTTATAATATATTTGTTATATTTTTAAATATTACTATATATATTTGTTATAGATAAAATAATTTTATATCATAAATTTTATAATTTGTATAAGATATCTAAAATATATTTTTAAAGAATATAAGAAAAATGTTTTTAATATAAATATTAGATGAAAATTTATTTTATTTTTATTACCAAAATTATTTATATCTATTAAATAATTATTTAAATAAATTTTTATATAAATTATAAAATCAATGATATAAAAAAATTTTCTCTATAACAAATATATCTAATAATATCTTTAAATCAAATAAAAATATATTATAAAAATTATGTGATATTTTATTACTAAGATCATATATATCTATTAAATATAATAAAAGTAATTCTTTAAATCAATATAGTAAAAAATTTTAAAAAAATTAAAGTAAAATTATTATAGTAAAAAATCTAATTTTACTAAGGGTAGCTAAAAATATTTTTTAATTAATGTAAAATATACAAAAATATATGTGTCACTGCAAGAATAATTATATTTTTATCCGTATAAGAATTATGTCTTTTTAAAACCACTAACAATTGATTTTATTTTAATTTTTTAAATTAAATAATTTTGTATTATATTAATTTAATAGAATGACTCAGGTAAATTAATTTTCTGGTTCCACCACTGAACAATTTTGTCATCGAGGAAGGAACAATGTAGGCTTCTGTGTATTGCTTTCTTGCAACGATGAAAACAAAAAACAAAGAGTTTTTGTCCTCGTCAAAAACTCTCTAACGTTCTGACCACTCATGCCCTACCATTCATATAATGTCCATTTTTGTTTTGTCCTTTTTCTCTATCACATGAAAAATGTGTGTAACTTACTCTGCAGAATTTATTGTCTACCAAATAAAAAAGTGGTCAGAACATGAATTTTTGTTACATTCTTGCATACATCCTCTATTCTATAAAGCACTAGCAAAATTTTCAATAACTGCCACTCTCTCCTCATGACACGTAAGGATATTCTGACGTGTCCTCTTCTCAAATTTCATTGATTTTTTTGTCTTTAATTAATTATCTTTCGGATAGATATCTTTTTTAGATCCCTTTTATATTATTAAAAATCCCTAAAACTCTCACCACAACCACCTCTATCATCACCCACATCCCTACTTTTCCTAATAGCTTCTCCCAATTCTTTCGAAACTGCAGCAAAATAAAGCTATCATACCCAGTTATCGATTCTCTCTTTCTCTCTTCAAGCTTCTGACTGAATCGCAAATCCTTCTATTTGTTTTGGGTAATTTCTTATCCTTTTCTAATTTCTATCTATTTTTCAAATTCAATTTTACAGGTAAGATTCACCTCATTTCATGGCTTTTTACCGATCAATTTTGCAGGTTGTATCACCATGCCGATTGATTGTATTCCAGTTTCTGAGTTAACTCCGGCGTCTGGTGTGTGTAAAATCAAAGTACGGATTAACCTGGAGAATACTCTGCAATTGATCTTCTTCGTCTGGATACAAAGGTACCAAATAATTTTCTGTTATCAAGGGTTAAAAATTCTTTTGTAGTTTGCTTATGGGTCGTTACGGTATCGCTTATTCTACATGCTTCTTATATGTTTATCCTATACCTATTACTCTTTTGAAATCCTTTTAGGACACCTTTTATAGGTCTATGTATGTAGAGATGTTTATGTTGTTATTGAATATTGAACTTAGCCTTTCCCTGTGTTTTCAGTTTTGCGAACCGCGTCAAAGACCTAACTTAATAACTCTCATTCATCATTGTTGTTTACCTATATTCCCAAACTCATACGGGTGATACACATTTACATATTAACTAATCTGCCAAGTTTATTAGTCTTCCATTTACTATCGACATTCATGATCTGAAAACAGAATATTTTGTATCATTTTGAAACAGGGATATACGACAGCTAGGGTCTGGTCTCTGCACATTTTTGCTCTTCATTCTTTTGTTCGTTTGAGACAAATGATTTTCGTTTTGATATTGTTGTTCAGATGATTGAGGTTTACAATGAGCAAGTCAGAGACCTTCTGGTTATTGATGGAAGCAACAAAAGATATCCTTTTTATTTTCATCAATGGTTCTGCTAATTAATGTTCTTGTTTGAGAGTGAGAGGGAGTTCATTTTTTATGTTTCAGTTTCATATTCCTTAACATATTTGATACGTTAGATATCATGAATAGCTGTCAATAGGGTCCAAGTGTACTGGATGCAAGTCTTGTGCTGGTTTCGTCAACATTTGATGTGATTGATCTACTGAAAGTTGGGCATAAGAATCGTGTTGTTGGATCAACAGCCTTGAATGATCGAAGCAGCCGTTCTCATAGGTAAAAGGGGAAACATTTTCAAGAGCAGAGAGAGAACCCATTAGATGTCTTATGCAAGTTCAGTTTGACATTGTCAATCTAATTTTCTTGCAGCTGCTCGATTGTTCATTTTCAAGGAAGAGACATTGATGTTTGTCCACATTAGTCTTGAAGCAGATTTAGTTGGGGAAACAATAAACACTTTGAAGTCTGCAGAGAGAGTAGCTTAAGTTTAGCTTGGTGCTGCCCGAGTGAACAATGATACTTCAGATGTTTAGGAACTCAAAGAACAGGTCTTTTTGGTTTAAATGAATCTCGTGGATTTTAGTTTCTTTGCTGATAGTAAATTAAACTGACTCATACTTGGGCTTTACTTTGTTAATAGATTGCTACTCTTAAAGCAGCACTCACGAGAAAAGAAGCAGGGTCACAAGACTCACAATAGGACAAGATCTTAACAACTTCTGGTGGCTCTGAGAAACACACAGCCAAAACTGGTGAAGTAGAGGTGATTCTACTCTCTTCTCAAACTCAAGTCTTCTGATTTAAAATCATGTCTTAGGTTGGACATCGATTTTTTTAGTGATTGCAAATTCATGAAAAATTGTTCTCTCGAGTGATTGTAGATTTATTACAATAGCATCATGACAAACCAGAGAGCTGTGAAGTGGAGGAGATTACAGTGAACTCACCACCTTGGCCACCAGTAGCAAGTCCATGCCAAACCTACAGAGACGAAGAGCGAAGTTTCGGGTCAAGTGAGTGGGTTGATAAGGTAATGGTGAGTAACAGGCAAGACGAGATGAGAAGAGTGGAGAGTTTTTGGGGAGGAGAAACGACAGACAATGGGATAAGTATTCTGCCACAAGACTTTTACATGAGAGATATGTATTCAGACACTTCAAGGATATTCATTGAACATTCTTACAACATCTTCATGGGAAACAACAACAACAGCACAGACCGAGCTAATGATGGAAACAAACTGTAGAATTATAGTCACAGTTTGATCCGAAATATATGCTTTTCGGATCTAAAAAGCAATTCAGATCCACCATATTTGCTTTATTATTTAATCTGTGAAACTGTTTTCAAAATTAGTCAGATTATTTAATATAATTTAATAAAAGATTTATAAAAACTTAAACTCTGTCTCCATTTAAAAAATATTAAAATAATTATTTATTTAAGATACATTTATTTTTTACTAAGGTTTTATTAACTTTTGACATAACTTTAACTCATCAAATTTTTAAACTAAAAGAATTAGCCCGTGCAAACGCACGGACCGAACACTAGTTTTATAGATAATTGACGAGTAGACTGATTCATGTAAAAACTTGTTCTAGCCACCAACATCAATTTTCTCTACCATAACTTTTTCATGTAAAATATTTCATCTACCTAACTCCGCCTTGTTGGTTACTTTACAGTTTACACTCATGTAAAATCTGAGGGGATAAATTACATGTGAGAGATATAATGTGCTTGTTCAATTCTCTAATATCGTAATAATATACGTTTAGTTAGGTGAAAGAAATTCACTAACCGGTTATTTACTACTATAACAACTCAATGTGTATGCATCCAAGTGGATAAAAATTAGAAGGTTAACCGGTTTGCTATTGTTTCCTAGCATTTCGGAATGTACCAAACAACTTTGAGAAGCATAATCGATAATTCTAACCAATACTGAAACCTGAAAACCAAACCAGAACCGAACCAGAAACAACACTTCTTCAATTCTTTCTATAATAGATAATATTTTTTTCCCTTTTTTGTTTCTTTTTTGGTTCCTCTAAAAAAGAATATGCTCAAAGAATCATTTACAAAGTACCTGCAGGCTTCCACTTCCACCATATGTTGTTGTATATTTGAACCCGAGGTCTGTGACGACGACATCGTTTCGGATGTTTCTTCAGGCTTGATTCACACGTTAGAAGACTTTTGTCATGACGATGTCACCTAGGTCTTGAACTCGAGCTTCGTACGGTCACACCATGCAAGTACTTAGCGTAGCCCGAGAAACTCAGCTTTCCATCCGAACTCCGGATCCAATCCTTGAGCAGAGGATATGCATTTGGTCCTAGACTCATCTCCTGCTTACAAAATCAAAAATTGTTTTAAATTTGTTAAGAAAGAGATGGTGCTTACGCCAATCTCATAGAAGGTTGAATTAGGACCATACCCCGGCGAGTTCTTGGACGGATATGATACGATTTCCTTCGTGTTCAAAGTGCTCAAATGCTGAAGTTGCAATCTGTTCCCATTCTTCAAGAGCCTCTAGTTGATAAACGCTGACCCCAGCCGCACAGAACTCTTCAAAATCGAGTTTCTTTTGCGCCAGCGGTTGCATCTTCATAGAAATAAAGTTCAAATGCACAATGGTCAATTCATAAGAGTATGAGAATCAGCAAAGAAATATTAATCTCAATATCGGGAGAAAACTCTGACGATAGGTTAACGACTCCACCATACTATATTTATAACCAATGATAATGGTCATGTCATGAAGAAATGTTATAGAAAGGCTCTACTTTCAACCACCATGAAACCATATATTACATTCATAATTGGTCCACTCATAAACTTCAACAGCAAAGATAAAAAAGTATATAACAAGAGTTGTGTTACCGTGTTTAAAATGTCAGGAAGCCTTGATTCCATCATAGCATCAGTAGCATATCTTGTTAAAGCCTGCAGTAACACTCAATGATTAGTATTTTGATACGTATTAGTTTGTTTGTTTTTCCTAAATCAGGATTTCTATTTCTTGCATTAGTAACTATTAAGTAATTCTATTTCTTCATTTCCTTTTCCCAATAGACTTTGGTTTTAGGTTTTAATGCATAATTGTATACTGCAGCTTGATTGTGAGACTCATCCAAGCTAGAGAGAGGGTTGAAGGGTTTACTTATTTTCGATCAGGGATCAGCATAATGGATACATATTCACAAATCAAAGACCGAGTCAAAATGCTAATACTAAATCAGGAAGACACTGACCGAGGTGAAGTTGTTAAGAGATAGGCCTCCATCTTTAGGGTCCAGGAGCATGAACTGTGCTTTAAGGAACACAAGCTCCTCATCGGGTATAGCTTTGGAGAGAGCCTATTGAAAAAAAATGCGGATCAAGATAAGAAACAGACAGCCATAATAAAATATGCACTTGGTAATAGTAATATGAGGGTATCAAGAAATTACCCTAAGTGCTGATCGTCTGAAAGGCGAGGCACGGATATAGGACTTAACCAACTTGTAGATCGAGAAATCGAGAAGCAAACCGGGGTTTTCATCACGTAACCACGGATGAGCTGCAAACACAGATCATATAATATTACCCCTAAAGGAAAGCAAAGGAAACCCTGGTTTTAACTTCTAACACTTAAAGCCATATTATTGTTTCCATTTCAAGATCACTGTCTAGGGATAATAGAACTTACCTAGAGCTTGAGCAGCTGTCATTCGTTTCCTATGGTCCTTGTTCAAAAGCCTTTTCACAAAGTCTTTGGCAGTAGGAGATATTGAAGGCCATGGCATATCCTCAAAATTAGGGTTTGCTCTAAGCACACAACGGAATATTGCAGATTCAGTTCTTCCATAGAAAGGTCTGCTTCCACAGAGTAATATGTAACTTATGACACCAATGCTCCACATATCTGCTTCAGTACTGTAAGACCTATGGAGTACTTCAGGTGCAACATAATAAGCACTTCCTACAACATCATTGAGACGCTGATCTGCAAAATATAAAAGATCTAACTCATCAACCGGACTTGCATACAATATGTAGAGGAACAAAGAAACAGATCATTACCATATCTAATGAAATCAGACAAGCCAAAATCTATGACCTTCAATGTTGCATCTTCATTTCTGCTGGTAAAGAGAAAATTCTGGATACACAAATGTACCATTTGTTTAAGAAACCGAAGAAGAGAAAACATGTGGCATTAATTGAAATCTAAGCAGCTTATAAAGGCAGGATGTGTACCTCCGGCTTCAGATCACGGTGCACAACACCTTGGAGGTGAAAAAATGCTGTTGCAGATAAAATCTGTACAAGAATACGTTTGGCATCGACTTCAGGGTATCGACCACCTCTGCAGTAAGGCAATAATACAAAGATTTTGAAGCCATATCCAATGCAAAGCTAACTATCTCGCTTAAGCCGAAGAATACAGAAGAGAAGACGACTAAGAAAGGTGTACTTTGGTACTTTGAGATTTACCTCGCCAAAATTCTGTCCAATAGCTCTCCACCTTCGCATAACCTGAAAGCATATTGGAGGGGAAAGATTGAATATCTGAAGTCGGCTCATTTAATAAACTAGTTCAAACACACAATATGCCAAGAATGAACAACTTACTCCATAACAACAAAGACGTTATCAGCATCCTCGTATACATCATAGAACTTAACCATATGCTTATGTCCAGATAAAGCTTTCAGCAATTTCACTTCTCGCCGAACATCTTCAATGGATAGAGCCGATGTCATCTGACAAAAAGAAAAACACAAAACCAAACCAATGATCTCAATGCTAGCTGTCTCATTCTACATTCCATCAATTGAGGATCTTGTACTCAAAACGACATCTTTAACAGCTTTTGTAATAGTGATTCTCTATGGTGAACAGTAACAACAAGAGTCCCTACACTGGTCTGGACTGATACAAATTCTAAATGTTGGTCGGCACCACATTTAACATAATTACAAGCTGAAACCTACCAAGAGAGACAGACCTTAGCTTTAGAAATGATTTTGACGGCCACTGTTTGGCCCTTCATCTTCCCTTTCTTGGCCTTTGCCCAACAAGTATGACCGAAATGCCCTCGCCCTACCTCCTTCCCCAGCTCGTATTTTCCTTCAAAGTTCTTCCCAAACCCGAAATTCTTGTCTAGCCTCTCCCCGCCGCCGTTTTCGCCTCCGACGTCCACGTCTTCACTGTCCTCTGGGATCGGCTCATCTCGAGGCTGCGGCGCGGTGCCTCTCCGCCGTCTCAGAGCCGCCATAATAGGTTTGGCAGGTGACGGTGGCGGAAACGGCCACTTGAACTTCCTTCCCGGAGTTCTCGCCGGTGATGGAGCTACTCCCGCCGGCAAGGGGCTCTGAAATGGGCTAATGGAATAGGAGTTGACTTCGGAAGCACCAGACGCGATAGGAGACTGAGGAATCGAAGCATGCCGGTGATTTTCCGTCGGTTGAGACGGTTGATTCGGAACCTCGCCGTTTCCGACGGGGATCTCATCTTCCTCGACGGCGGAGATGTTCCGGCTGTAACAATGACCCATGGCCGTTGGATGTGGAGCTCAAATTGACTGGTCGATGAGTCAAAGCATCCGACGGTGAGGAGCCGAAGTTGAACAGTAAGGTCGATATAAAAAAAAAATGTTTTTTTAATCGAAGAAAAAGAAGATCAATTGTTTTAAGAAAAATGAAAAAAGCTCTCAACAAAGATTTAAAAGAAGCAAAGGAGAAGGCGTTTCTTGTGGTTTAATAAAACGACACAACAAGGTGAAAACATGACTACTACAACAACCAAGACCGCGTAGAGTGGCATTAATCACTTTTAATTGTCTGTTAATTTTCATTTAATGTATGTCTTATGGAACTTGGCTTTGGCTACAAAATCTAATAATTCTAAGGTTTGTAGTTTTGTACCCAAATACAGCAAATCTTATTTTCGTGAACATATTAAAAACATAAGATGACGATAATTTGTCAAAATTAAACTTGTTGTTTCTTATTTTTAGCTTTAGATTAATTAAGATTTTATAAAATTTAATGATTTAACCTAGAACATTATTTAAAATACAATTATATATTATAAATTGTGAAACTATATACATTTACAATATTTCCAAGTAAATATATTCATCTAAATATTTGGTTTTAAAAAAAAAGCAATGGAAGAGAGAAAGGATTCACTTTTTTCTTTCTGCAAACTTTGAGTATGCCCTAAAGTTTCGTAACATTTGCCGCCGCCTTTGGAGAGCCGTTGTCACCGTCCGGCCTCACCGCTAGCGCGTCTCGACGGTTCGCCACCTCCTCTTCCGTTTGCGCTGTAGTTTAGGCTCTCATGTCTCAAGCTAATCGTCCGCCGTCACCTTCTTCTCCGCCAGATCCACCGTCATCTTCGCTTCATATCCAGCTGTGGTCTGTCGCCGAATCATGTGCCACTGCGGTAGTCATCGTCTTCTCTCCACCGCATATGCGGTCTCATCCGAAGAGGTTGGTTCTCCGGCCTTCCGACGACTCCAGTTATCCTCCATGGTGGTGGGTTCTGCCGGATTCCTTAACGTCCGCTTCGTTCATGTTAAGGATTGGTGTGGTTTATCGATTAGATTTAGATTGGTTTGAGCATGGGTAAATTGCTATCAGTTTAGATTTGGTTTTGTTTCTTCTATTATGTGGGTAGATTGATGGTCAACTATGGGCTTTAATTTTTTAGCTTACATCATTTTGATTCTTCGTGATTTTTTTGGTGAGTGCTTTTCAATCCGGTTTTTCTGTTTTAATATTGACTTTGAGGTTTTAGATTAGTTAGACTTCGTTGGAGATTTGGGTTTAGTTTTGGGTTTCTAACTAGGTGTTTTCGGGCGCATAAGATTGTGTTAGTACCGTATTCGAAAGAAGTTTATGGGAACTTTCTTAGGTTCTTTCTTGTCGGGTTGTGAAGCTTTGTTTCTTGGTTTTGTGTTTCGAGAGAGTGTTTTCTATGTGAGTCTCCAGGTAGTTGATGTTATCGTTGGGTGGGTCGTGAACAACGACGATTTATCTCGTTTTTTGTTCTTCGCGGGAGCCAAGATGTGCAAGTTTTTTTGTTATTGTTAGATTTTGGTCGTATCGATATATGTCTACTATAGTTGTAGGATTAACAACCCTTTATGAACTTTAGTTTCTGGGGATATTCTATTAATCCGCCGGTTTAGTTTCCGGAGAAAGATTTATCTTCTGCCGGCTTTTCTATTCCAAAAAACACATCCTACTTTGTTAATATAAGTATTCTTTCAGATGCAAAAAAAAAAACATTCATCTAAATATTTGTACTTCATAATCAATTAATGGTTATTCTGACATTAATTAATATAATTCAATTATTTGGTCAAAATGACACATTTCTACAGAAATAAGTTATTTAAACTTTTTTTTTTACTTATTGTTTATGATTAGTAATTTAATTTCCCTATGGACTAAAAAGTCTCTTGAGTTTAAGGGTGATAACTTTTAAAGCTAGAGTCTCTATACCTTTTTTTTTTTTTTTTTTTTTTTTTTTTTGGTTATCTACGGATGATTAAAACATAATGGAAAACGTCGTATTTAATGGTTTTTGGTGATTAAACAGAACGTGATTCCACTATTAAAGAATGAACAAAAAAACACAACAAAATTTTACAGAAAAACACACAACAAAAGGCACTTTTACATCTTTAATATAAACCGGTTTCAACCGCCTTGATACAAACTGGTAAAGTCTAATTTCAACATCTCAAGATTCTCAACGCTCGGGTCCAAAGCAGTGTCGTATCATAATAAAATTAGATGCTCCGGCGGTGACTCCTGCTCGTGACGGAAGACTTGGACGGGTGTTTCTGTGACGTCAGTAGGAACGAGGTTCTCGTGGCCACGTGTTTCTTCAAGTCGTCATTTTGCCACCATGTGTCTATCAAGTTACCCTTGTGATTTTTTTGGTGTGGCTTATAATTGGACCGTTTGTATCTGAACCTTATCTATCAATATAAAACGTTGACAAAAAAAAACAAAAAAAAAAACAAAAGGAAAAGAGGCTCTAATGCTCTATCTTCTTCCCAAACCTCTTTTTGTTTCTCTCTAGCTGTTGTTCCAGGGCTTCAGCCGATTTTCATATTTTGTTTCTCTTTTCTAAACAAGAACTTTTTTTCTCTCTATGGTAAGTTTTATTTTGCTTTTCTAGCTCTGATTTATATATCTACTGCTTCTTTTGTTGCGATCGTTTCTCTCGAGATTTATTTTTAGGGTGAAATTCTCTGTTTTAGAGATTGTCTAGGCTGCTTCTCTAGTTCTCTACTGAAATTTAGTTCATGTTGTTTTTCTAATCAATGTATATCTCACAGGAGACAACATTAATGGAAAATTCAGAAGATTTAGACAAAATTTCCGGTTTAGTTGTTTAAGGAACACCGGTTAAACCTAAACAGACTCTAAAATTCTATGTTAGACGAAAGTTTCTTAAACGAAAGTTACCACATCGATGACTCTGCAATTTCTCCACAAAAGATTATAGTTTCTGGATCGGTGAATTCATCTAAAACGGAGTTTGATGAAAATTGTTCTTCTCAGTTAGACAATGATTTCATCTTAGTGAACAAGAGTGAAGAATCAGAATGTTCTAAAGGTAACAAGTCAATTCAAACTATTTGAACTTAGACCATCTCAAAACTATGTGTATGTGTAATTAATTTACTTACTCTACTCTGATTTCACTTGACAGCACCAGTTGATCCACAACTTGTTGATGAGACCAAGGAGAACAAAAATTCCAAAGATGAACTTGGAGAAAAGTGTGCTACATCAAAAATTCCTAAAGGTAAATGATTTTAAATGATTCAAATCTCATAGTTTGAATTATCTTATTTTTTGTGTATCTATTACATGTGCAAAAAAATCTATCTCATTATATGATTTGCGATGTTTTTTTTTTTTGGTGAAAGATGATGATCCACAACATGTACCAAAAAAGCAGAGATTTCATAGACCAAGAATTTTAGAAGAGGGGAAGAAACCAAGGGATCCTACCAACACTCGACTGAAAACTATATCTATGAAAAGAAATAAGAAGGAGAAAGACGATGAAGAAGAATGTATCCTTAAGAAGGAGAAAGACAATGAAGAAGAATGTATAGATGAGAACCTCTTTGGGAACCTTTGCTGCTTTTTTGGAGTTCGAGGCTCAGCCTATTTCTGGAGTTCAAGGCTCGGCCTAACATGAAACCATTGTCTAAGTGAGAAGAATAATTTTCATCAAACTTCGTTTTAGATGAATTTACGGATCCAAAAACCATAATCTTTTGTGAAGAAATTGCAGAGTCATCGATGTCTAGTAACTTGTTGAACCGTTTAAGAAACTTTCGTCTAACATAGAATTTTAGAGCCTGTTTAGGTTTAACCGGTGTTCCTTGAACAACTAAACCGGAAACTTTGTCTAAATCTTCTGAATTTTTCATTAATGTTGTTTTCTGTGACACTGTTTTTAAAATCGGACCGACCCGACGAGTGTTGATAGGATCCATTGTTTTTTTCCCCTTTTCTAAAATTCTTGGTCTATGAAATCTCTGCTTTTTTTGGTATATGTTGTGGATCATCATCTTTCACCCAAAAAAACAATCGCAAATCATATAATGAGATAGATTTTTTTGCACATGTAATAGATACACAAAAAAATAAGATAATTCAAACTATGAGATTTGAATCATTTAAAATCATTTACCTTTAGGGATTTTTGATTTAGCACACTTTTCTCTAAGTTCATCATCCTTTGAATTTTTGTTCTCCTTAGTCTCATGAACAAGTTGTGGATCAACTTGTGCTGTCAAGTAAAATCAGAGTAGAGTAAGTAAATTAATTACACACACATAGTTTGGAGATAGTCTAAGTTCAAATAGTTTGAATTGACTTGTTACCTTTAGAACATTCTGCTTCTTCACTCTTGTTCACTAACATGAAACCATTGTCTAAGTGAGAAGAACAATTTTCATCAAACTTCGTTTTAGATGAATTCACCGATCCAGAAACTATAATCTTTTGTGGAGAAATTGCAGAGTCATCGATGTCTGGTAACTTGTTGAGCCGTTTAAGAAACTTTCGTCTAACATAGAATTTTAGAATTTTTTAGTTTAACCGTTGTTCCTTGAACAACTAAATCGGAAACTTTGTCTAAATCTTCTAAACAATCTAAACGGAATTTTAAGTTTTTGGCGGGAAAAGAGAATCTTACGTTTTTACGGAAAAACAGAATCTTACGTTTTTGGCGGAAAAACGGAATGTTACGTTTTTGGTGAGAAAACAGAATTTTAAGTTTTTTGCAAGAAAACAGAATTTTACGTTTTGGCGGGAAAACATAATTTTACGTATTTGGTGGGGAAAATGAGAATTTTACGTTTTTGGCGGGAAAATATAATCTTACGTTTTTGGCGGGAAAACGGAATTTTACGTTTTTTAGCGGAAAAACAGAATTTTACGTTTTTGGCGGAAAAAAATGGAATTTTAAGTTTTTGGCGAAACAGAATCTTACGCTTTTGACGGGAAAACATAATTTTACGTTTTTGGCGAGAAAATGAAATTTTAAATTTTTGAGAGGAAAACAAAATTTTATGTTTTTGGTGGGAAAACAGAATCTTAAATTTATCTAATATTATTTCAAATTTTAAATAATCAAATATTATTTTGTAGTTTTTAAATTATTAAAAATTATAAACACTTTATTATAAAATATTTTGTGAGTATTGATGTAATTGGCAAAAATCCATGGGTACTCTAAACCCTATAGAATAAACTCTTTTTGAACTCATACAAAAAGGGTATCCGCCCATTTTGAACCTTCTTCTTTTTTCACTAAAATAGTAGGGTTTTAGGCTTGAATTTTGCTAATGATTTAGGATACCCTACAGATAAATACCTATATTTAACATCCCTAGTGATATGTATGATATATCATATATTAGTAGCAAATGGTTGCCGGTAAAACTACATAAAAGTCGATAACGATGCAGAGAAGATGTTTATGGTCGGTTATTTCGTTTGAAAAATCTTAAACGTTTTATGATTTTACCACACGAAAAGACGTGTATTGGTCATCGGCAATAGTGGAGGCAAATAATAATTTCATGGGGGGGGGGGGGGGGGGGGGGGGGCAATTTTACATTTGCTCAAAGAATTAGGGATCTAATTATAAAGTATTATGGTGCATTATAAAAATTAGGTAGAATTTATATGAAAATTTTGAAAAGCACTGGGGGCATATCCCCCTCCCATACAATGTGGCTCGCCGACTCGTCAGTTTAATTGGTTAACCTGAAACAAAGTGGCCAACTCATAATTAACCAGAGTTTGCTGCCTTCATAGAACAACATTCAGATTTATTTTCATGTGGCGTCTGCTCTGTGAACGCGTAACTTGTCATATACGTTTCCCAACTATATTGACCGGTATAGCCGACAATTGTCTGGTACGTTGACATTTGTCTGTCATTCCGGGTTCCTCTTAAAACTTTTCAACGTTTGAATACATTATTTCTACATAGCAGGTTAAATGTCCCAATCTGAAACATGGTTTAGACTTTATAATTGCAATCAGAAATTTCTTAGATGTCAACTATAACTCTCATTGTGCCCAAATTTAATAAATGCATGGAGATTCTGCTAGAAAAAATATTTGAAAAGAGGATGTCCCCAACATAATCCTATAATAATCCATAAAAATAACCAAAAAGAGGTTTCCAATAAACCAAAAAAACAAACCGATCAATTTGGTTCTGAGTGTACAGAAGGAGAAGGTCTAGCTTAAAGTTACTGAGGATCCAAAGATACATCCTGAACTTAAGATGGTTTTTATAAGAACAGAAAACGATGTAAGTATCTTAAACTGACTTTAGTTATCTTCTTTCTCTTGATCTTGAACTCATCTCTTTGATCAGACTGAGATTAACTTTAGTTTAACTCATAGCGGTGTGGTCTCACTGGAGTCTTTGACGGGCTTACCCTAGAAAAAAAATAAGCAAAATATTAATCTCTTAGCAAAATATTACATTATCTGCAACCAGTGTACCACCATAATATTGTACAAAATTGATGTCCCTTAAAACTAATATATTTTAGCGTTCAAAACCTTTGTTTGATTGGATTTAGCTCAGGGCTGAGTCTAACTATGCATTTATCCCCAAGTTGAATCAAAAGAAAAATAACTAAAGACCATAGTCTACTTAAGTAACCAAGCTCAACTTTAATTTCTTTCATGTATGAATCTTTGTTTTTCACATGGAATTTTATCAACACACTAGATGAACAACATGTTGTAATTAACATACCTCACAGGGAGCCCACCCAAGACAACACCACTGCAATTAAGAGCAGAGGTTGCACTTTCAGCCTGAAACGCAAAATTAATCATATTTTCACTTTACTATTTGAACATATAAATTGACTAGGGTCAAACTTGCTTCATCAGGGACCATACACATTATTGCAGTGTGTATGCATATCACATTAATGACGATATTAATATGTAGTCCAAAAAACTTTTATCACATGATGTAACTTATCAAGAAAGAAAGGAAATCACCAGCTTAAATTCAACAAAAGCAATGCGGGTTTTGTGATGATAGTCTCCAAGAAGCCTCAGATGTTGAATCTAAATAGATATAAAGATGATGTCAAATGGAAAAACACAATCATATTATAAAGTATAAACAATTGGCTATTATAGTCAAAACCAAATATGTATGTACCTCCCCACAGGCTGTTCTAAAGAAATCTTCCAGTTCCGTTTGGGTGACCTGCAAAATAAGATGAAAAGATTAATTTCTCCAATATTTTGACTAGTCTGATGCAAACATGTACTGAACATAGGCATGAACATTCGGGTACTCATTTGGATTCAGATTGGGATCGGTTCGGGATTTATCGGATTCGAGTCGAGTACCCGAAATTATAAAAAAATGTCTGAAACTGGAAAAAAAAAATTCGAAAGGATCTGAAGAAAATACTCAAAATCCGATAAAAATATATCTAAACTACTTAAAAATATCTAAAAGAACTTAACTATCCATTCTGCCCAAAAAATTGGATAAAAGAACTACTCAAACTATAAAAAATACTCGAAAATAGTAGAATTACTTAAAACTAGATAAAAGTTCGGATTATTTTGCATACTAGTTCGAGTTCGGGTATTATCCAATACCCAAACTACCTATACTTTAGCTCCATTCGAATATTATCCAATATCCGAACTATCTACACTTAAGCTCCATTCGAATATTTTTGTAAAATTAGTTAGGATCGAGATCGAATTTTTCGGATCAGGTTCGGGTTCGGGTTCGGATTTCGGGTTTCATGTAAACGCCCAGACCTAACTGAACGTAACAGAGGTTTCCTCAAGTGCCATCATAAGTTGATTAGGAAATGAAAAATCAAGATTACCTGCTTGTCAATATTAGTACAGTAAACAGTCTTTGCACATTTCTCGCGCTCATCCTCAGACTGGAATAAAGAAAGCAAGCATTACACAAACTCAGTAACAGATATGAATAAGATTGATTCAGAAGAACTATCTATAGCCTATATGTTCCCAATTAGGCTTACCCTTGGGAGGAAAGTGGGGTTAACAGGTGCAATAGCTGTTTTTGAAAGAAGAACCTTAAGAGGATGAGAACCAAACAGAGTACCCGACATTCTTAAAGCAGTACTAGCTCCCTCTGAGACATTACTTCACTCATTAGTAAACACAACAAGAACATTTTCAAGTGATGAGACAGTTGGGGTGGTAGAATTACCTTCATCAGTGAACTCAATGAAAGCGAAACGGAGAATAGATTTATTGTCACCGCATATACGACAATCAACAATCTTTGATTTGTACCAGAAAATGGACAAGAAAACGTATAAGACTTTTGAGTTTGAAGATATCAAAACAAAATGGTTATATAAAAGATCACCTGGCCACAAGAAAGAAAGAGACCAGCAAGTTGCTCCTCAGTAACCTACAAAAAAATGATAAAGAAGGCTTTGGTTATTTTGTATTAGACAACTACTTCTGAGAAAGCAAGTTCTTGAGACAGCAATTCTGTTTTTAGACCTGTTGATCAATGTCTGAGACATATACAGTTTTCCTAATTGCATCTCCAGTCTGAGCCATGCTTGTTTTCTTGTTCATCCATCGCTTCCCTTGGCCAAAGTTCCTTCTCTGTGTTTAAAGAATAAGAGTTATTTTTCTAACAGGCCATCCAAATATCAGAACAAGAAACGTGCACTGCAACTATATATATTCTATACTCAAACATAGAAGTGTGACAAAATATTTCCAGATAATCTTGTAGCTTAATCAAAACTTTCATAATTAACCATCTTCCTAAACTAAACATGAATTAAAGTCGAATCTGAGCATAACCAGATGAAACATTAGTCTCTCCTCAAATTTTATAGAATTAATTAATATACATAGGTTTTATGATCCTCAAATTGTTAAAAAAGATATTAAAATTTACGCTAAAATGTTTATAGCTTCATAAATCTCATGACTGACCCTCACAAGAAACTAGAGAGAATATGAGGGATACAAAAATGAAGACAATCTAATCATAGATTAGGGGAGACAAAACATAAACACAAGTATAGACCATAACTCAGAGAATGATTTAAAATATGATAGATATACGGTACCCTTGGGTCAGCAGTAGAAATAGCCCGGATTGCGAAATTGTTGGTGAACATATTCCCCACAAACCGAGAGTCAAGTGAATGTGGAAAATACTCCTTAGCCATCGGATTTAACTTAGAAAACTTATCATCCAAATGATTAATCTCAATCTTGAAAGCCCCTTCACTGTTGTGGCCCTCTGTGGGGTTTGGTGTCTCAACAGAGGAATTGGATTTTGGGTTCTGACCAGAGGAGTTCACTTTCACATCAGCATTTTCCGAGACAGCCATGATCGTTCACACACAAAAAAATGAATCTGTGGATCATAAAATAAATACTATCAAATAACAATCAGATTTGAGGAAAAACAAGAAAAAGAACATAATAATAATACAAACCCGTTGTTGCCTCAATCAGGTGGAATTCCAAACGATCACCAAGATTTATAATAGAGAGAATATACATTAAGCTACTTTTGGTGTATATAAAAAAACAAGATTTTTCAGTCAAGAAGAATATATAAACACAATTAATTACACTTAATTACTTGTGTCATTTTGTCAAGACCATTTATTCATTGTTGATCTTGCTATCGTCAAAAAATGGTCTTTACTAATAAATGTTAATATTATTTCCATAACAAGATTCTCATAATTTTTCTTTTCTATTGGCAATATATTTCACTCTTTTAATATTCTTTGGCAACAAATTTGACCCCAATTTTCAAAAAAGTAAAAAAAAAATTGAACCTTCTATGATTGGGTGGTACAAGTGTTGTATAAGCATAACTGTAAGAACATCTAATAATGTAATTATGCTTTTTAATCAAAAGTATATAAAAGATCGAAAGTAAACCAACTAACGAAAATAGTAAACATTTATTGGTTTATACAAAATTAATGTATGGTTTAATGTTTTTAGATTTCTATTTTCTTTTTAGTCAAAACATTTACTGAAAAGTGTTATAGTTTAATTATACAAGAAAACCGAGCTTTTTAGTTCTATATTTTTACCTTTTAAAATGACCGAACCGGTTAATCTGGTCTGGACCAACCAGCAGGAGATCAGATTTCGACCGATCCACATATGAATCCTCAAAACGCAACGTTTCAACATTTCGCCGTAAATCCAGGAGACAAATTCCGTGAAAAGCTCCGGTGGTTCTTCTCCCACCCCCGCATGTTCTTCCGGCGATCTTCAAGTACTTCCCGCTCCGGGACTCAAATTCGAGATCTATTGCGATCCTATTTCTGGTATACCATCGTTCTCTTTGTCTACCTTCTGTGTATTTGGATCGCATTGACTAGAGTCTTTCTTATACTTGAAAATCGCTCTCTATCTTCGAACTAGTTTCAGCTCTAGTTTTCAATCAATAGGTTCCGGATTCCAATTTGATTTCCAAATATGATTCCGGTGGTGCTATTTGCTCAGTAATATCAACACATAGGAATATGACTAAACCTCCAACTCATCTCATGTATATATCTCTATTTATTGTGTTTCTTGTAGGTGAAATCTGGAAAGAAACGATGGGAATCATAGAAAACGGAACGATATCTGGTAACTTGCCGAGCAAGGAGACATTTGTAGTGCACTACCCTGGCTATCCATCATCTAT
This sequence comes from Orychophragmus violaceus, assembly GCA_030180135.1. NCBI lineage: Eukaryota > Viridiplantae > Streptophyta > Magnoliopsida > Brassicales > Brassicaceae > Orychophragmus > Orychophragmus violaceus. Next base: position 4,897,535 of record CM058232.1, read on the forward strand.
TTCCCGAGCCCTCGAGACTCTTGGGGGAATCCAAGGGATCACAAACGTAAACTTCCATCTTTGCCTTTTACTGAGTTGTTTCTTTGGGATGCTGATATCACATTTGGGAACTTATCCATATAACTATCTTGTGACCCCTTGGATTCTGCCAAGACTCTTGAGGGCTTGGCAAGTTACCAGATATCATTCCAGAATTTAGCAAATTTGGTCACTGAAGAAAAACCATAAAGTTGATTAGTAGCAAAATTGTACACAAGTGCTTGGACGGTTTATTGATTTTGAAACGTTTTTGTAGGCAAGAGAATCGACGTCAAACAAGCTTGAGCTACATTTCCGCCCTCAAGACCCTTATGCACATCCTGCGTGGGGAGAACAACGTCCTTGTAATGGTTTTTTGTTAAAAATTTCAAAGGGGGACGTTAAAAAAGATTCTCTGGCGGAAAGTCAACCTGTTCTAGCCACTACATCAGAAGCTTGCCCAGCTCTCTGTGCTGATATCGTAGCTCGTGTGTCTGAGTCGTATTGCTTTGATGGTAAGAACCTAGTTCTCCAATTTCTGTGGTTTTGTGCTTTTAAATGTGTCTCATATAGCGAGGATTGGGTTAAAGTTTTCGATTGTATTGATGTTCTTTCACTCTTATTCATGTGGGTATTGCCAAGGCATGGCTGACTACCAGCATGTTATTCCTATTCACGCGGATACTGCACAGCAGAAGAAGAGAAAATGGATGGAAATGAAGTCGCTTGCAGGTTATTCGTATCCATCCGTTTGGTGTTTTCATTATATTGCAAATCTCAAGATGTTGTAACTTAGTATAAAAAGAAATCCTCCCTAATATCATGCAGGAAACAATGATCTAATGGACATGGCTGATGAAGATGTAATGATGTTATTGCCACAGTTCTTTGCACCCAAAGATATGCCAGAAAACTTGGTGTAAGATTACAATGTCTTCATTATTCCCGACAATTTTATCATTCTTACCTGGTAACACAAAGTTTGTGCACGTGAAGTTATCTGTTTCATCTGAATCTTAGTTAGGAGGACCTGATGTTCAGTCTGGAGTTTTTTTGTCTGTTTTAGGTGAACCATGAGGGAAAACATAGTTGATTAAAGTGTTTGAAGACTTGAAGTTCTATTTTTAATTTCACTTATGCTGTTTGATTCACAGGATGAGAATTCCAGGAACATCGGGCCCAAAAAAGAAAGATGAAGCAGCAACTCAGAATCTTTGTAAGGTAAACGAAGAAATGTTTCTGGATATACTGAAAACAGACTGTTGGAAGAAAAGGACTCAAACTTATAAGATACTGATATGACAAGCCGTAATGTCTTTCTGTAACTAGTAGAGAGTTCGTAAATACTATACTCCTAAGGTTTGAGACTTTCTTGACCGATTGGCCCTTTCCAGACCAGTTTTTCGATATTGGGTGCTAGGAAAAGGTGGATTCTGCTTTAAGTTTGCAATTTTTTTTACCTAAAGCCTGTAAAAGCTCACAGTTTCACACTTTTGAAACATCAAGGGCGACTATTCTGTTTTTTGTTAGTGTTAAAGATGGCATGACAGTTTGTATGTGGTTGCTATTTGCTAATTGATTTACTGATGATGCAGGACGATATTGGCCCACTATTTGCCATTGATTTCAATGTCAAAGATATCCTTTTCTCTGTTTTAGTAATCTTGCATATCTTATTATTGCTTAGAATGAAGCCATGTTTGTTTGATGTTTTTTTTTTGTCATTTGGGTATCTATGATCGGTCCTTAGCGTTCATACAGATCCCAAAGATTTTAAACTGGGAAGACTTCATTGTTCCAAGCTCCAACCAATGGCAATGGCAAGTAGCAGTGTCTGCATTGTTTGACGAACGACCTGTGTGGACAAGAGATTCCATAGTCCAACGACTACTTGATAAAGGGCTTAAATGCACACATCACATGCTAAACAGGTCAGCGGTTTCTATGCTTTTTTATGTGTATTTTCTTTGTAATGCGATAACCAACTTTCTGGAGTTTTCTCTGCAGGTTTCTTCTTCGGGCCGCATATTATTTCTCAGGTGGTCCATTTCTTAGGTTCTGGATTAAAAGAGGCTATGATCCACGGAAAGATCCCGAGTCTCGTGTGTGAGTTCTATCTCTCTGTATACATTTACTGATAATACAAATGCATGGTCTGTGCATCTCAAAAACCAAATAGAACAGAAATAAGTCGGTTTTAGCCCCACCCCCCAAAAGGCCAGAGTTGATAGTATTGAAGGTTATCACAGTCGGTAAGAATTTGGAGTATGTGGTTGTTATTTCACTAGCATTTCATCCTAAATAGAGGAGAAAATGGTCAATTTAACCTCTTAAAATTCTGCCTCCTCTGCAAAGTGTTTTGAAGAATATAAAAATTCTACTTGGCTCATCTGGTTGCTTATTTAAACCTTCTGTATTTCATATTTGTTTGCATCCAGTCTGAACTCTGAAGATATATGTCAAAGCTCAACCTCTATCTCCTTTGTGTATATCAGATTCCAGAGAATGGAGTTCAGGGTTCCACCTGAATTAAGGGGTTATTGTGGTGCCAATGCAACTAACAAGTAAGTGTATCCTATCTTTTTTGTACTCAAAATTCCCAATTCATTAATTTATATTTATGGGACAGAAAAATAGAAAACATTATAACGTTTATTTGCAAGTATTGATCCATGGTAAGAAGAGAACTTGATAATTTTGAAAAGAATGGGAAGTGTGTTCAAACTCTCCAGAAAACACATTTGCGTTGCAGTTGTCTGGATTTTATGATTTTCAGCCAATTTCCGAGGATTTCGACCTCTTTTAGCAATTTTAAGATAAGTTTCCGTGGGAGCATATCATGGATTTAGCATGCTATATTGAAAAGTTGAAACTGAATCATTGGATTTATGTATGGAAAAAGTCCGATTATAAGGTGATAAATATTTTTTTTCTTTGTGGCAGGTCAAAGCCAAGCTGGGATGACATTTGTGCGTTTAAAGTATTTCCTTTCAAATGCCAAACATTTCTACAGCTTTTTGAACTTGACGACGAGTACATTCAGCGAGAGATAAGAAAGCCTCCCAAGCAAACTACTTGTAATGTGAGTTCTCAGCTTAGTTTTTTTCATGAAGTGAATACCAAAAAAACTAGTCTCACGCTTGTTTATGAACAGTGACGGGTAGATATGACATGTTGCTTCATTATGAAAAAGTTACAGGTCGAACGTTTATATGCACTTGCAAAAATGCCACTGCCAAAACATGCCTCACCAATCGCACACTAAATCATATATAACTAAAATTCATATGAGGTCTTGGTTATCTGATTTGATGTGTTTTGTTGCCAGTATAAAACAGGATGGTTTTCAGAAGCGCTGCTTGATAATTTGAGACTCCGTGTAGCTGTGAGGTTTGTATCTGTGTTTCCTGACCCAGGTTTTGAAGATGTTGTTAAATCTATTCAAGAAGAGTTTGAGAGGTCGGAGAAGACACGAATTCAAAAAGATGCACTGAAATTATGTCAACGAGATCACCAAGAAAAAACTAAAGGTAAGTTCTTATGTCTTAATGGCTTCGAAACTGAGTTAAAGCATGATGAAGTTACCATAGTAAATTTGTTAGAAACATTGCTCTAGGAATATGTTAAGTATTACTTCTGCCAAAATCGAATCTACAAAGAGTGCAGGCATTATCTTGTCATTCATCCGGAGTATGCTTATAAATTATAATCATTCGTCATCGAACACATTCTTCCCCTTACAATATATGGAACTATGGAAGTACAGGTACTGATGTAACCTAATCCGCAGATGGGGAAGATACGAGGAAGTATAAAAACACAAACAAAGAGAAAGAGAGTGAAGTTGATCCGGATGAAGATGAAGATGAAGATGCTGAAGACGTGGATGATGAATACGAGGAACTTGATGTGGTAACCATGCTTATAAACTTCTCTCTTATTAACTTCACCCACTAGTTTTTCCCGAAATACATTTCATCGTTTCTGTGTTCTTTTGCAGGCTGCTAATGGTGATGAGATATCGTTAAGTTCGCATGGATGTATCCTTCAAATCATAAACTTTCTTAACACAAACACCGATTAATCATTAGTACATGCATATTCTAGAGTATTTAGAAGGAGATCAGACAAGTTGATTTGATAAGTTCATTAAGATCTTGATCTGGTTTGGTTCTTGTTTTTCTTTAAAACGATGATAAGATGGCGCGTTGGAGAACAAGTCCAGAACGTATCTCCAAGGTTTGTTCGATAGATTTCCAAGCAGCAAACTAGCTGTGGATGGTGCTAGTGACGGTAGCGACGGAGAGTATCAGATTTACGAGCAAGAATCCAACGCTTTGAATGATGATGATGATGATGATGATGATGATGATGAGTGAAGAACTTTGAATATTATGTGTATTTTCATTGTAATTAAACTAGTACATGATCGGTGTGTATTGTAATTTGTAAAGAGAACGTACGTGTAAACTTGGTATGTGTTGATAATTGGGTTCTAAATGTAAATTAGTAAAGTTTAAGATCCATTGTACAATTAAAGAGAATCTTCTAGTTTAATGCGAATAATATCGACTTATGGACCCCTTTGCAATATCCCACTCATATTTATTTCTCTGGTCGTAGAAAATCTAACATAAAAGATAAAACCAATAAATTGGTATTATGCGGTCTGCGTATGAGCCACGATTTAGAGCTCGGGGGACATTCTGGTCATTGACATGTTCCTTGGCCCATCTCCGCCGTCTACGCCTCTCGTGAACCGCCGTAACAACCACCGGCCTCGCAGCGTAACCGTCTCATCCGCCCTTCCTGATCTGTTTCTCGCGGCGGTCTCTGTCCTCTTCCTCTGGTCTTCTCCTAAACCTTTCCTCTCCCTACCTCCCAACAGATTATCTTGCCCTTTAACTCCTCGCCGCCGATCCACCACCATGTCCCGTCGATCTTCCCCTCCTCCTCAGCCTCTCTCTCAACGCTTCGCCAATCCTCAATCTCTCTCCGATTGGCTCGAACCGCGATTGCCTTCTGACTCGTTCGCCGCCTGGGGAGTCAAACCGGGGACGAAAAACGTGCATAACCTATGGCTTGAACTCTCCGACGGCGAAACTTCTCTCGCTGATTCCACACCGCCGGTCCGCACCGTAAACGTCGTCATCGTCCGTGTAATAAAAAAAGACGGCAAAATCCTCGTGGAAGCTCACCAGGAATTATCCGACGGAAGCATCAGGGAGAGATTTCGTCCTTTGTCGGAGAAGATGAAGCCCGACGAAACACCTGATGAAGCAGTCTTTCGCGCCATAAAAGAAGAGCTCGGATCCATCTTCAATGGGGAAGACGATGACGGACAGAGAATTAAGATTCTTCCCGGAACCTACAGTAGAAGAGTGGAGGAAAGGAACTCGCTTTCGTACCCAGGATTACCCGCACGTTACGCTTTGCACTCGGTGGATGCGACGGTGCAGGGACTACCGGAAGAAGATTTCTGCACGGAAGAGAAAGAGTATGACGGAGACTTAACGGAAGACTCGGAGGAAACACGAGCCGCTGGAAAAGCCGTTACGGTGAAGCGTCATTACTGGAAATGGGTTAGTCCCAATTCGATTCGACCCTAAAACTCAAAGCAGCTTTCACAATTCTATCAACTAGAATTCATCAGCCATACATGCTTATATATAGTTATATACGCATTTATAAACATATTTATGAAGCACATTAATTCTCAATTTAATCTTCTTCTATGATTGGCTGTTGCATGTATAACTGGATTACTATTCTCACAAGTTTTGATCTCACTGTAGCTCATCTTTCTTCTTCAGTTTCATTGTTTTGTGCTCATGCTTTTTAACAGAGTTTTGACTAACTCCTTGCAATATTAGGGCCTAAGATGCAAGTCAATCTACATCCTTAATTAGTTTTAATTTATTGGTTCATTCATCCCTCATTCAAACATTCTAAAATTAATGGTCTAAAAACCATTATTTCAAAAAAGGTATTAGAACATAAGATATGAATCAATCCAATTATAGTTGGAAGCCCTAATAAGTCTGAATTTAACATCCAAAGTTACAGATACAATCCATCATATGTAATTACATATCTAAAGTAGATGATACTAACTAAACTCAACTCAACAACAAAGCTAGAAAGCTGTGTCTGTACACCACACAAAAGTGTCACCAACTACGTAAGTACGTGAAGAGTTAGCACAAGAACAGCTCAGCTACTGTATCGGAGAAAACAAAACCTTCAAGTTGATGCAAATTTGAGCTGTATATAATGATTGTCATCAACAATGTGTTGGATCATTGTGGAGCTTCTTGTGTTGAGGTCTCAGTGGACTGAACTTGTTGACGAACGAATTGCCCTTTGATTCGCGGCCGTTGCTCTGCCAGTTTCTTCCGGCTCTCATACCGAACCTGTGTGCAGCAAAGTCATTCAAGAAGCCGTTAGAATCATTCTTCTTAACAAACCCGTTATGTTGATCATGAGTTTAAACATCAAAGTTTATACCTTTTTCTCAAAACATCTGTCTTTGCGCTTCATCCGGAATTTGGTTAAAGCAGCTTCCCGTTGAATAGATTGCTGTAACTTCCCGACAGATGACGCGTATCCTTCTTCGTTCTTCTTCTCTAGAAGCTGATGATGATCAATGTAGTTGGCACTATGTTCGGTTGCAGAGGAGACGTGTCTTCTCTCCTCTACATCCATGGAACCATCCCTCTCTTGCAATCCCTCGGGTTTACCGTTGAAAGGGTGAAACATTGAACTGTACTCATGCGGGCTAACGGAACTAGGACTTGGAGACAGTGAAGCAGGCGCCATGGTTGATGCATAAGCTGTGTTAGGACTCGTGAACTGTATACTCTTGATGGGAACTGGTGTTGGGTAAGAACCCTGTCCTGGCCAAGAATTCATCTGATTGCTAAAAGGTGGACCAGGTGAGTTAGCTTTATTGTAAAAGCTAGCCTCATTTCTTCTTGGAGCACTTGGAAGCGGTTCAGATGAATTGTATTGGTTGATTAGCACAATGTTATCATCTTCACTTGCTGTAGCGTTCTTTCTTTGATCGGAAACCAAGGGAGAGACCGAACATTGTGTCTGCAATGGCCTGTGAACGTACCGTGTGAAAGCTGAGGCACTAGAAGGATGAAGAGAGGGTCTGTCTCCAGAAGATTGGTTCTCTGAAGTGTTGGGTCTTCTCAGAGAGAGATCAAGTTCGATCTGAGATTCGTGTCTGGCAACACTTTCTTCTCTGTTGCCTTGTCCGTTTCTTCTAAACAAAGCTCCCATGAAGTCAATGGCTTCTTTCGATGAGTCATCCACGTCTGCGCTCTCACCTTCCATCTCTGGTCTTGTACATGAGCTCTACAAGAACAACATTTAAACTAGAAAAGTTTAGGAACAACAGAATCAAATTCACATAAGAAGAGAATCCAGCACTGAGTCTAACCTGAGCATCACCACCACCATTCCCAATTACAGGACGCTCGTCTCTCTCGAATGCACCCTCAGGTTTCTGCTGTCCAACACTATCATCAAGTGGAAAGCTACCAGGAGCAAGTGACTGCAGAGATAATCAAGAAAACAAGAAATCTGAGAACTCAATTATCTTTTAATAGACAACGAAATTTCCCAGAACTTAAATAAGGATTGTTAAGTTGTAGATTGCTAGGGGACAAAGAAGGTTTAAAGATTCAATGAGACATACATTTTGTCTTCTCCAGACATGTTGCCAGAGATTTCTCAGCTCATTCCTCCTCAACGGCTTAACAAGATAGTCAGCCGCACCTTTCAACATGCACTTATACACAGTATTAACTGAATCCTGTGTCGACATCACTGAGAAAGAAAAACAAGATAATGAGCCTAAAATTATTTCCAAAACGAAGAAGCAGGAGTTGTAAATGTGACATACTTATGACAGGAATGTTCTTGCAGAGATCATGCTCCATGATAAGTGTTAGAAGAGCGTATCCAGATATTGAAGGTAGATCAACCTCTGTTAATATCAGATCAACGCTTTCAGGCTTTCCTTTTAGCATCTCCCAAGCCTTCAAGCCATCAGCTACAGCAGCAACTGAGAAGGTACAACGAACCACATTAAACCATTGAGCTCCTTGTGAAAATTAAAGACTCAGAATTCAAAACTAAAAAAGAAATCATTTTTCTATGGGGAAATATCAAAGGTCTTTCACATGCTAAAGACTTGGACACAAATCTTTTGTTTACAATCGAATTATATAACGAAAAATCAGATTCACATCATTAGCAGCTCAATCGAATTCTCGCTGTTCCAGATTTTCAGACAACAAAGATTCCCCCAGAACAGTCGAAATTCAGACCAACAATTCTAAACACTTAGACAAAGATCTGTGTTTACAATCGAATTATATAACGAAACATGAGATTCAAATCATTAGCAGCTCAATCGAATTATCGCGGTTTTTTAAGTTCCAGATTTTCAGACAGCAAAGATTCCCCCAGAACAGTCCAAGTTCAGACCGAAACTAGAACTGACCTCTGTAACTGCATTTCCTGAGGAGAGCAGAAATAATCTGTCTGGTAGAATCGTCGGCTTCAACGAGCAAAACTCTAAGCGCGATTTTCGGGAGAAACCTCTCCCACTTCACCAGACCCTCGCCGCCCTCCTTCCGCCGCATCTTCCGCCGCGTTAACTTTCCTCCGCCAGTCTCAGCTGCTTTCTCCACCATCATTACCTCAACAACTTCGTCGCTCACTTCTCCCATCTCACAAAACTAGCTTAGAAACCAAATCCGAATAAAGCTCCAGAAGAAGAGACGATTAGAAAGAAAGAAAAAAATTGTGTGTGAAAAGATAGAGAGGGACCAAAAAAACTGCTTCTCTATATTGCGGAGAAAAAGAAGAAAAGGAGAAAATATCTTGAAATCTGGCGAATGTTCCAACGGCTGTGATTGGAAACTCCCGGCCAACCGACTCTGATCCAACGGTCCAAAAGGATTATAAAAATATCTAGGAGAGTTGGCTGACGTGGCCCACGTTTGCCACATCAGCAAATACTGTAGGCGACAAAGAGATCCATTACGCCAAACAACCTTTTTTCTTTTTTATTTGGTGTGGTGGCTGGCCGTTGATTACTACTCTGTGGTTCATAATTAAAGTTTGGATTTTTAAAAAATATTATGCTTATTCCAATATATTTTTATCGTATTTTATATCGATTTGTATGAACTTGTAATGTAGAAATTTTAGTGATTTTTTTTAATTTGTCACTTGGAATAGCTATCACTATTTTTTGGCCAAAGCTATCACTTATGTTAATGATTAACTAAACAAAAATGCTTATAAATCAAACAACTAATGGTATTTTATCCATTAATCACCTTTTTAATCAACAAACATGCCTATAAGAAAACTCCACTCGTGACTTTTAGGATAAAATCTAGCGAAGAAATATCTAATGCAAGTGGCAAGCAAGTGTCTATACAATTTATCCAAAATATAATTGTAATATTTATATTTCAGTAATGATATTTGTAATTGTTTTTGGAACTAATTAATTGTATTTTGGAAAAGAAAATCAATAAATTACACCACAGTTTTGTTTTTTATATATTTTTCAACAACAATCAACAAACAGATGATCATTGGTGCAAATTTTAATTTTCTTTAGTATTATTATTTTTAATTCGATTTATAGAAAAATATCGAACAAATGATAGTTTCCGAATTTATCATATTATTTAGAAAGGAACACGTGTTAAGGTAGGGACCACCAGATGAGTATTAAAAATTATTTCCGCGTCTAGATATTTTGGAGGGATAAGACAAAGAGAGGGAGAGAAACAAGACACTTGTTTAAAATTCGTGATCTTGGTGGACAAGAATAGGACACGTGTATGGTGGCAATCTGACACAATCCATTCACCTTTGATGGTAGCTGTCAGAACCAAATAAATATCTAACTTTCGTGTCTCTTCACGCGCCTAGCAGTTAATCTATAAAATTATACTCGCTCTCTCATTCCACTTACTTTCTTTTTGACTTTTGACTTTTTTCTTTATTCATGACCAATGCTTTTTTCCTAACCAAACTTATTATTAATGTAATATTTTTCCTAACACTGGTTAAGGTCAATTGAATAAACAATCAACTGTCCACAAAAAAAAACAATCAACTGTTTTTTTAATGCTTTAAATTTTTTGAAAAGCAATAAATTATACGTAGATTCATACTAGTTGAATACTTTCAAAAAGTTGAAAACATAAAATTAGGCCTATTATGTCCATGTATTATTTCTCTATTGGAAGTTAGTATTCTTTTGATCAAAAAAAAAAAAAAAGGAAGTTAGTATTCTTAAGCTTTTCTTATTTCAGATTAAAAATTTAACTTAATTATTGTATAGTAAACTAACTTTTTATATTTTTATATCTAAATTTTAAAAAAAAATTATATATAAACAAAAACTTGGTTAAGGTTCGGGAAGAAGAGAAAAACGATTCGTCCTAGCGTGAGTTTCTCCCTAGCATGGTTCCCGAGGACAGTTGTCTCCAACAATTCTCCGTTTACTCCCGGCCGGCGTTCAATGTTGGTGCCAGAAAGGGTCTCACGCCACCGGCTACTTTAGTCTCTCATTTTTCAAAGTTCCTCTGCCATCTCTGACGGTTTTGCCGGTTTCGACCTCCTCTGCCTCCTTCTCTTCTCTGATCTCCGTCGTCCTCTATGTTTGTCGCTGGTCGTCGCCGCCATATTCTCCTCCATTTTCGAAGTGTCCGCTCTCCTCTGATGGTGAGCATGTGGTTTATCGTTTGTTTCTGGGCTCTTCGGCTTTTGCTTTTTAAGTGGAGTTAGTCTATCTTGTGGAGATGTCCGTCGATCTGTCATTTCGTATGGGGGTCGGTTTAGTTTTTGGTTATGGTTTGATGTTGTATCCGGTTTATGTCTAGGTTTGAGGAGGGGTTTGATCGGTTTTAAAATAGAATCCTAGTTACATTTTTTATCCAGGCTTTCGTTGATTCACAATTTGGTTTTGACATTTGAACTTGTAGTATTTTGATTCGTTGTGGAAGACTGTTTGTGGACGCTTTCTGATCTGATTTTTTCGAAGTTATTCTTGGCTTTGGGATATTTTAGGTTTGTTGGGCTATGGTTTACTCAATTCTGTTGAAGTATGTGTTTCTTTTAGGTTCCTATCTAGATGTTTATTGGACGCATAAGAGCGTGTTGCAGCCGTATCTGAGAGTGTTTTAGTGGTCCTTGTAGAGATCTTTTTTTGTTGGGTTATGGAGTCTTGGTTCTTTGAGTCTGAGAGAGAGTGTGTCTTTCAGCATTTGTTCGAGTAGTTGATGTTATTGTTGGTGGGCCGTGGGCAACAACAATTTATCTCGTTCAAGCATCTCCACATGAGTCAAAATTTGCAAGTTTGGTTTGTTTTTGATTGGCTTTGAATTGTATCGTTCGATTTCTGGTTTAGTTGTAGGTTTTGTTTCCTTTTATAGGACTTTTGCATTCTTCCTTTTATTTCGTCGGTTTTTGTATTTCAAAAACGCATTCTACCATAGTTAAATAAAAGTGTAATTTCAAATGAAAAAAAAATAAAAACAAAAACTTGGTTCATTTCATTTGGACACATAAAATATATTAAAATTTATCTTTAAATAAATTATTTTATAAAATAAACAAGCTCTAAAATAATTAGTTTCAATCAATAATTATTATTATATAATTGTGAAAATTTAGAAGAAAGAATGTAAAATAAAAATGATGGATATGGTGTTGAATTTTAGTAAACAAAAACATTGTAAACAAATTGTATAAGTGTTGAATTATTATGTAAAATACAAATGATATGAGGAATAAAAAATGTTGAATTTGCGAAACATTGTACATTGCCTTATATTTCATTTTCAAACTTCAAATATGGCACAAATATAGTTTAGAACCGACAACTAGCGGGAGATAGCAAATTACATATGCATCAAAATAAATAATGTAATCACTATGCTATGTTTGTTTCTATGTTGTTAATGTTAGTAGTTAGCAATTGCCAATTAGCGATTTAGTAATATTGTAACATCTTTATTTGTGATATATACAAAATAATTTGATTTAGTTACATATGTCATTGAAATAAATTTATCTTTTATTATTTTTTTTTTATAGAAAATTTTAGAATTAAACAAATTTGAGCTAGATAATTTATCGAGAAGTGAATCGTGCTACCTTACAAATGAGGATAAAGCAGACAGAAATATCAGGTGATAATTGAAGATCGATAAACAAGTTTTTCTAGCCTCATACACTAACACACTGACCCTTAAACAAAAGTAGACATACGATAGAGGTCAAGATAGATTTTGTTATTTATCTTTTGAGAGGTCAGAAATAGTTGTCCAAGTTATATATTTGTTTAGTTGTTAACGGTTTGGCAAATCAAAGCTTTTTAAATCAGCAACGATGACAAAATTATAAGCTTTTTTTGTTTGTTGATCATGACCAAATTATATTGTATTGGTTAGCGATTATTAACGCTTAAAATTTAGTGTTTTAAAAAGGCATGGGCGTTCGGATACCCATTCGGGTTTTGTTCGGATTAGTTCGAATTTTGGGTTTTCGGGTTTGCCAATCTATTAACTATTCGGTTATTATTCTATATCGGGTCGGGATTGGGTTCGGTTCAGTTCAAATTCGGATTTCGGGATCAGGTGTTTTCGGTTTAATTCGGTTATTTCGGATTTTTCTACGGGTTGTTCGGATTTTAAACCGAAGTGGTTTTCAAATACCCACGTTCACATGGTACATTGTGTCAATATAGGTTATATATTAATATTGGTAAATAAGTTCAGATGGTACAACGTGTTCTAATGGTAAAGAGCAGTATAATGGTTTAGCTATATCCGAGTTCGAGTACCAAAAATGCGTTTTTGGAACTTTTTTCGGTTGTAATCGGGTGTTGTTCGGGTCTTCGGTTAAACCGATCCCAAACCCAAACCCGAACGATGTGCAAAGTAATAACCATTCGGGTCATTTGCATATACTCGAATCCGAACCGAACCCTATTTTTCGGGTCGGGTTCTGGTACGGTAAAACCGCCCCGGTCTAGTTTTAAATTTCGAAATGGAAAAACTAATTGCTAAAATATGTCACTTTTTATAAAGTGTTTATTATGACCGTTGGATCATAGCGCACGCGAGTGTATAAGTGTGGTCGATGTTCAAGAAAGAAAAAAGGTGTGGTGGATGGAGTGAGGACTTTTGGGTTTAAGGAATAAAAATCTAAAAGAAAGATATTTTGGGCCTAACATGCCCACATCCTTTTTCAACACAGATATTTTCTTGTCTGCTCGATATTTTTCATCCTCTCTTTTTTTGTGTGGCCAACTAAACTTTCATATTTAGTTTAAAGTTCTTTACAGTCTGTAGGAGGATATTTTTTCCAAAGGTGTATATCATATGGCTATTGTCTTGTCCATTTATAAACTAATAAGATATTGATGTGATTCAATCATCCACTTGGGACAGACAATCTACATATCTAACCAATCCATCATTAATCAGTGAGACCTAATGATGATTACATGTAGATTGGAGTAATACCGATATTATGGCCCATTAAATATCTTCAAACCAATCCTATGTAAGAACAGTATTGTCAGACCGATGTTTTTTAGGTTTCTGAAATTTAGGGTCAGCGTTAAATTAATAGGGTCCATTATATATCATGTATATTCTCTAAATAGATAACTAATTAGTGGGGTTTAATTGAAATGAGTTGAAGAAATATGCCAAAGTTTTGATGACTCATATGAGAGTAGTGTAGTAGTATCAATGATGCAACATTTGAGAATGAGTGTCATACGGTGATTGGAAACCGAACATGTTTAGATATGTTGGATGAAAATCAAGTTTTACTAAAGGTTCATTTAAAGTGACGATTCGAGTAATCCAAGATTGCTGGAAGTATGTATATCGATAACTGGTAAGTTGGTCAGTCTTCGCTTGCAGTTCGTGTAACTTTATGAAGTTTGAGCTATATAAGAATCTGGTGTTTGAATAAAGATAGTGTGGCTATTACTCACATATGTTCACATCTAACAATGTTTAGAAGAATTATAGCTACCAATTTTGGTATGAATTTGGATAAAGAACATGAATTGAGTTATTCTTATGATCAATTTTGTGAATAGATGTTTACAAACCGTATAAACCATTTGTATAATACTCAAAATTCGATACAAATGAAATACAACATTAAGCTTTTCCATACTGAATTTAAGTCACTTTAAGCAATAAATATGTTTGTTTTCACATATTTACTTTCAAATGGTACTAGAGTTCTACTCCTAATCAAACACACATGCACTATCATCTTTCTCTATGTTTAATATGCGTAAGATTAAAGGTTTTATCGTCTCATCTTAACCTAATGATAGTAGTTTGAATATGGTGTTACAAGTAAATGTAACTGTTTGAGTCATGTGTGTAAACTCAATCAATGAGTTATATGATCCTAGAACTTTAAGAAAGGATCATACATAGATTTAATGTAGATTTACAAGTAGACATAAGTCTATGTTTTATATGAATCATCACAAGATTATAAAAGAATACCAATTAGAAAGAATGATATAGAGAACTACAAAACTCTTCTTCTTCTTTTTTTTTGGTCAAACGAGCTACAAAACTCTTTAAATATTCATTTTACACTAGTTAAAATTAGGGTTGGGATTATTATCCGGGATCCGGATCTGATCCGAGATCTGTTTCGATCCATTCCAAAAACGGATATTTGGGATACTGGATCTGGATCCGGATTGTAAAATCGTGGATCCGACAAATCCGGATCCGAATAATAGAAAACTTCAAAACCAGATATCCGAAATCCGCTTATATTATATATGTTCTTATATATATATATATATTCTTATAATCTTAATTCTTTAGTTTTAATGATATATATCGAAACCTAACTAAACTAGAGTCTAATTTAAAATAAAAGGAAGTTCATATTGAACAAATTAATCATTAAAATGTATCACTATTTTCCATTTTCATTCTCTCGAACTTTCTTTCTTTCACGATCTCCAAAATCAAAAACCAATTTCTACATTTTGGATATTTAGCCACCAAAAATTATGTTAGTTAGTGATATGAAAGTTGTAATTTTTTGTATACTTACATAGGTAGATCACTTGTGTGATATTTGATCAATATCTAAGTCGACGTTAGGAATTTTGATTGAATATATTTGTGAACTGATTATGAATGGGAAACTGTTGGATTTTACGTGATTGTCTTAACTCACACATAATTCTAGTAAATATTGTAGTTTTGTTTTAACGAACATAACTCTTTCTCGTATGAAATATGTAAATTTTTATCATAAAAATAATCAAATTTTGGATTGAATCTGGATATCTAAAAATATTTGCGGATATCCAAAAACCGGATATCTGGATAGGTCAGATTTGAATCCGGATACTCAATCGGCCAAAGATGGAATTTAAAATCACGACTAAACGCCAAAAGAAAGGGATCGAAATTACACATCTCAAAATAGGAGGAGACAATGTGTATATATGGAAAAGAAAAGGGTTCACTTCACAGATATAAAAATCATTCCCGTTCGTCCTTATCCATTTTTCACCTTATCCAAATACAACTCCGTTTTCCCACTTCACAGTCTTCACACTTCACTTGACAAACAAAGAATCTGTAAAATCTCTTCAAAATGGCGACACTCTTAGGGTTTTCTCAGACGAAGTTTCACCACAGTATCGTCTCGATCTCTTGGCCACCATGCTCATCTTCTTCCACGGTGGTCTCAATGGTGGGGCGCTCGGGCCAGACTGATTCGAAAACTCTCCGATTAGGTTTCCTCGGTGGTATCTCTTATGATGATCGGATGCGGGTAAGACCCGGATCCGGGAAAATGGGTCGGAGAAGCTCATTAGCAGTTAAAATGTCTTGGGACGGTTCTCTTGCTTCTGTCAAGTTGATCATCCAAGGCAAAAACCTCGAGGTTTGGATTTTTGCTTGAAATCGAGTTATGAACCCCCAAAAAATGTAAACTTAGTGTGGATTTTTGTTCTGGGTTTCGATTATCGAGAACTGGTTATTAGGAAAGTTCTGAACTTTCGGGAAAATGTTTGCTGTTAGGTTGTGACAGATCTGACAAGAAACAAACTCAAGTTTTGTTTGAAATAATGGTTTTGTGATCATATCTTAACGGTAGATTAGTCTCTTATGTAGAAACACTATGAAGTTCTAGTTGTCTCTAAACTCGTTCAGATACTGTTTCTGTTCACTCTCTGTTAGATTTGAGATGCTAATTCATGACTCTTTGCTATTGTGTTCCTTTCTGGAAGTAAAGACTTGACATTTTGGTTTTCAAAAGTTGAAATTTTGTTGTCTTCAATCATTTGGCTAACTATGGAAATGCTGCGACAGTTATCAGATCCGATCAAGCAGCATGTTGAGGAAAAAGTAGGGAAAGCTGTTCAGAAACACAGTCACCTCGTCAGAGAAGTTGATGTAAGACTCTCTGTTCGAGGAGGAGAGTTTGGTAAAGGACCTAGGATCCGTAGATGCGAGGTAACGTCTAAATCCCGCTCTGTATTTGAAAATGAAGCAACTGTGTTTATATGTATGTCCAAATTCATAAATCTCAGGAACTAACAAATCATTGCTATGGTACACTAGGTAACACTGTTTACAAAGAAGCATGGTGTTGTGCGTGCTGAGGAAGATGCTGAGACAGTTTACGCTTGTATCGACTTGGTTTCAACGATAATACAACGGAAGCTGAGGAAGATCAAGGAGAAGGACTCTGACCATGGAAGGCACATGAAAGGTTTCAACAGACTGAAGGTAAGAGAACCAGTGATTGAGCCGGTTGTGGAGGATGCTGAGGACGTTGCTGACTTGGGCCCAGGAGACGAACAAGCAGAAGAAGAGGAGGATTTGATCAAGGAGGTTGGTACATACTTACCTTATCATTGGTGTTGACTGATTTTCAACAATTGATTCTTTGACGATCCTCTTCTTACCGTTTTTTTCACAGATTGTCCGTACCAAGTACTTTGAAATGCCACCATTGACCGTCTCTGAGGCAGTCGAGCAGCTGGAATTAGTCGCTCACGATTTCTATGGCTTCCAAAATGAAGAAACTGGTGTGCATTTCTCTTCTCGGTTGCGTCAAAATGAACAGGAAGAAGATCGAAAGGAAGACTGACATTTCGGTATGTTTTTTTGGGTTGGCAGGTGAGATAAACATAGTGTACAAGAGAAGAGAAGGAGGGTACGGTCTGATAATCCCAAAGAAAGATGGCAAGGCCGAGAAAGTTGACCCGCTTCCAACCGAGCAATTGAATGAACACTCATTTGCCGAGTAGACTGTGTCTGCTCAAACCAAAACTGATCTTCTTCTCTCCTTACAGTGTGCCTGTATAGGAGCTAGTGTTGTTGAGAAAACAATGAAAGATACTGAATCTGTTGTGGGGTTCAGGAAACAATGTACATAAAAACAAAAGCGAAATGACTCTTTGTAGATGATTATGTTCTACTTTTTGAGGTAAAAGATATTGAATATGAAGTACGATCTTATTTTTCTCTGAATCAGATGATAGGCAATACATTTTCATAAACAAGAATGTTACATAATAATCATACAACAGAATCTCATCATATACATGGAGGTGAAACTCGGTTTTGTTTAGTGGGCACGGGCCGCCCCTGGTTCGATGTTCTTCTTGCTAGTGTACACGCCGAAAGAGCCTTCTTTTCTTGGTTTAGAGGGCAATCTGGATAAGAGAAGGAAGAGACGATCAATATAAAGTAGGAGCCATAGATTCGTAACGTGTTTTGTGATAGAAGCGCAGCTAATCGAACTTGCCTGCTCAAGAGGATACGGTTGGCATTGCTGCTTTCTGGATCATCATGAGCCTCTTCAATTTGGTAATGTGGATCCTGCAATGGACATATATAGATTTTACTTTTAGTATTGAAGGCATGACATAACTCAGTTTGATTCCATTTGACGGGCCTGTGAAGACAAAGATCTGTGTTTACTACTTGGCTTTTGAGCTGCAAGAACACTTTGAATTACTCAGGCACTAGTTTTCAGTTCAGTTTCAAAACCAACAATACTTCATTAAGAGACTTGAGCATAAACAGAGAACTCACTGATCTTGAGATCTTCATCTTCTTGCTTTTCCGAGCGATTTCACGATCTTCCACATCGCATTTCCTCTTCTTCTTCTTGTTCATCGTCTTCTTCTTGGATGAGACAACCCGAGATTTACCCTTCTTGTCCCTCACTTTCCACACGTTTCTCCTACGGAAAACCAGTTTCTCAGATTTCCAGATCTTGAAGCTCGTGTCGATCACCGTCACTTCACTCCTTGAAAACCCAACCAGATCCTTCTCTCCTTTCTCTTCCTCGTCTACGCCGTCGGCGGCTTCCTCAACTCTTCTTTTCTTCTCCTTCTTCTCCCGCGCCGGTTTCTTATTCCCCGACGACGTGGCGAATTCACGAACGCTGGGGAGAAAACTCGAATCGCGTTTCTGATTTAGCAACGGAACGACGACAGGAGTCTCCACGGAGCAATGCCTAGGGTTCGATTGTTTCCTTGGGAACTTCTTCCCGGGAATCGCGGAAGAGTGAGAGCCGCCAAAATTGAATAGCTCGGAGAGAACATCGCTCATGACGCCGCACCATTCGCCGTGATTTGGCTCCGATGGACTCTCCGCTAAATCCGGATCCGAAGGAATTGGAGCAGACGGAGGAGAATCGGAGGCTGAACTAGTGGCGGTGATTTCGGTATGGTGGTTGCAGCGGAGGAAGTCGTCGAGGCTAAGAGGATTACCAGAAGCATCGTCATCTTCGGCGGTGGTGAGTCCTTTTTTTAAGCGGAGACGGTCAAGCCAAGTGGAGGCGACGGGCTTGTCGTCGATAACGGAGCTGACCATCGGAGACGACCAAGTTACACAGATGGAGTGTGATGTGTGAGAAAATATATATTTTAGTTGTTATTGAAATTTAAGTAACTAGATTAATATTAGGAGATTTTTTGAGCAAAAAAAAAAAAAAGGAGATTTATTGGATTTTTATTGGATTAATGTATTTTAGTTGATATTGAAATCTAACAACTATAAATTTGTAATTAATTGAAATCCAACAACTATAAATTTGTAATTAATTATATCAAATTTGATTAAAAATTTAGTTCACCCAAAACAATATTTAATTTTAAAAAATAAGATATAGGATTCAAACCATTCAATTCATCTTCGTTATAGATCCGGTTCCCGGCGATCGACAAATATGGTCGGACCTCAGGACTGGTCCGTTTGTCTGTAACTTTTTTTCTTAACATGTTGATACTTATTTGCCGGTCTGGTGACTCCATCGTCTAAGGTCATCTGTGGGTATCTCTTACCTGTGATTTGTGGAGGTTTTCAAGTGATTGTAGTTGCATCTGTTAGCGTCGGCATTCTGGCATCGATCACCTCTTTGGAGTCTGGCCTTAATGATTGTGCCGCTCTCCCATGTTGCTTTAATCTGCGGTCCTTTGTCGGTGACTCCTCGACGAGATTTGCAGGTCTGATAGCAGTTACAATGATTCTTACATGTTTAGCATGTCTCATCTTAGTCTTTGGTTGTTGCTGATTTTGTTCCTGGTGTGATTATTGTGTGGTTTAAGGGTTTGGGTCTTATGGTTTAGTTTGGTTTAATCTAAGGTTTGTGTGGGTTGTTTTTGCTTGTATTTGATGTTGGTTTGGTGGCCGTTACTCGATTCCACAATTGTGGTTAGTGCGGTTTATCCTCTATGTCTGTGTAATTATTGTTGTGTTGTTGAACTTTTTTTGGTTAGGGCCGTGACTCGTGGTTCCGGATTTCCATCAACGACTCAACCAATTGTTGGTTAATAAAAAAAAAAGTTGGTTAATAGTACTTAGGGTTTGCATTCGTTTTTCCTTAGCGTGATTGTGTTCCGTTTAAGATTTTGTCATAGAGGCGCTTCCTTTGGTTGGGTATGATTGGAAGTCAAGTAGGCGAATTCCAAAACTCACTTCTGAGTCATTGCGGTTTCCAAAAGATTTGTATTATTATATATTTTCGTGGTTTTATTAAATTGGAAGCAATATAATAAAACATTGTAGATAGTTATGTCATGAAGTTATTCTTGATCACTTCCAATGATATTTTCACCTTTTGATTTGCTCTAGTTTTTAATCTTTGGAGTTGATTCTTTGTAAACCGCCCGTTTTATCATTTGTTTTTGTAAGCTTTGTATTTTCATCTTTATCTCTGAAATGTTTGAGTTGTAAACTTGTTGGCTTTATTTCTGGAAAGATTGCAATTGAAATGTTTGATCTGTAAACTTGTTGGCTTTATTTCTGGAAAGATTGCAATCTTTCTCGGTTTTTTGTATTTCATTTTTTGTATTTCAATATAATCCATAAGATGGGGAAAAAAACCATTCAATTCTTAAAGCTCTGTCGTGTTTTCAATTGCAACAAAGATTTAGGTTCGTCGTGTTTCAGTTGCAACAACAACAAAAATTACTGCTTATGAAATCTTTAATCGCATTACAGAAGGTTAATCGTACTAAGCTCCAATTATACAAATCTAAACACCGGAAACCGTAATAATATTATTCTGGTTTGGTTTTCATAAACAAACAGAGATAAAATAGTAGCATTTGGTTCATCAAATGAATCAAGTTTTAGTTACAATCAGAGGCATTGCCGACCAAAGAAGGCACACTATCTTTAGCACCTGTCTGATTATACGGGTCTATACTAACTCCGATTTTGATCACTTCCCCATCTGCATCTGACATCAAGTGAACTGGTCAGTAATCATAAGGGAAATGTTCTTTCAAATCCAAATGAGTTCTTACGAAACCCTGAAACACCAATACATAGGGGTGTTTATATCAAACATGAGTTTAGTAATAACCAGTTTCCGACTACCAACCTAATAAGGCATTACAGCAACTGTGAGATCAGTTGCTAACAAGATCTTTTTGACACCAACCCTAAATTGTTATGCAAAACAAAGAAACTGGTTTCATCAGAAACTATAGTCCATCAGAAACCCTATAACCAATTTTAGCTGCAAGACTATATCTGTATAACCAATGTGATTTCAAACTTAAAAGAAATGTAACCTCAAACTTTAAGGAGCTGCATTTTGTTAGAGAAAGCAATGCCAATCCAATCAGGCAGTGAAGAAGACCACTGCAACTGGTTTATCTCCGAACCGGCCGAGTAAACCGACATCGGATCAATGCCGTTAGGTCCAGCTACAGTCGGGAGTTCCCAGATGAGAGCCTGTGTGTCATCACCACCCGAGCAGATATGCTTACAGCTCTGTGGAGCCCAAGCTATAGCGTTGACGCTAGCCTGGTGCCGTTCCAGCTCCGCCACAGGCACTGTCGGTGAGCGAATATCGAGAATCACAACCTTATTTGAATCCATCAGAATCGTCGCCATGTATCTTAGGTCTTGTTTGTTCCAAGCAAGTCTCAGGAGAGGCGTATCGGGCTGAGGACTCTCGTAGATGATGGTGGAGTGTTCCTTGTCACGTAGATCGAAGATCCTGACGGATCCATCGGCGGAGACCGATGCGAAAACCCTAGCTTCTCCCCAGGCCATGTCGTGAACCTCTTTATCATGCGCTATGAGCTGCGTCTCAACAACGGACTTCTCGATGTCCCAAATCGTGCATGTCGTGTCGATGCTACAGGTTCCGAGTCGTTTCGGCTCGATATCGTTCCAGTCGAAGGAGGTTAACGGCGCGCAGAACTCGCTCGTCTTGCTGTTGTTGAGGACCGCGACGGGCTCGACAGTGGTGGAATCTTCGCTTATCTCCCAGAGACGGAGGAAATCACCGGAGGAGGCAAGGAGATCACCGGAGGGACGACGGAGAGAAGAAGGGCTGAACATTAGCTTTGTTGGAGGATAAGGATGATCGAAGGAGAGATTAGGGAGTGACTTGACCGTCATGGAATCGGAATCGAAAGAGAGAATGTCGATTCGGTTGTTGTAGTCTTCGAGGAAGCTTCCGACGGCGATTCGATGGCTGAAGGGAGAACCGGCGCGGATAGAAGAGAAGGCCATGGCGTAGAGTGGATAAGGAGAGTCGTAGGTGACGGCGGTTGACGATCTAGACAAAGAATCTGGAGCTGAGTTATCCATTATCTCTCCCCGGAAAACAATGTGAAATGGTTGATCTTTGATTTTGATTCGATATTGGAATCTTCACGATGACATCATCGTTTTTCAGAGGAAAATGATTAGAAAGTTGAGAAATTTACGCCCAAGAGCACTTTCAGAACAAAGATTTACAAATTAAGGCACTTCTAAGCACCTAGGTACTTTTAACAGGTGAAATACCTCTACTATCCTTTACTTTTCATTTTCCTTTCTTTTATTTTATTTGTATTTCAAATCAATTCTCCATACAAAATAATTATTTTCTTATTACCACTAAAAATTAGTTCACTTTAATTAAAAATCCTAAGCTCACACTCTCTTTCCAACATCTTCTTCTTCATCACACAACTTCTTCTTCCGACATCTCCCGTTGTCATCTTGTTCTTCTGATCTCCCTTAGTCAGCTTCTTTTTCGTCATTCTCCACTCTTCTTCTTCCCCCAATGACTGATTCTCTATTGTTCACGACCTCATAGATCTTTATTCTGTCTTCACTCGCCTTCGCAAGCCGTTTCATTCCGTCTTCGCCTTCCTAGATCCAAGCTTCTACCATGTCTGGTGAGTTGAAATGGCCGATTATTACTTTATTAAACTCGATTTGTTATTGGTATTGCTTACTTGCTCCTATTGCTTAGATCACATTTGGATCTTTGCTTCATTTTTTCTTATTTGCTCATGTTAAAATCGATTTTGTGTATATTTGGCTCTGTATTTCTTAGATCTACTCTCTGCACTTATTTATTAACTCAGGTTTTGGGTCTATTTCGGTCTGTATTGCTTAGTAAATCAGTTGCTGGATTTGTCTTTCTTTGTTCTGTATTATACAGTATGTGTCTTTGTTTGTTCTGTATATCAGATCTTTATAGATCTGTGTTTGTTCGGTGTACATAGTTCTGTGGACATGCATGTCTGTACACCTATCCATGGAAAAATTAAAGATTAGACATGCATGTGTGTACATATCTCTGTGTACCCGAATAAATAGACATCAAAAATAATGTTATGTGGATATATATTCGTGTGCAATTTTATGTGGACACTTATATGTACTTGTTTTGTATATCAATATACACTCTTAGTTGTAGACACCACTTAATACTTGCTTATGTATATCTAAGTGGGATTGCAACGTTCTGTGGACATATATCTGTGTGCAATGGTCTGTGGACACATTTCTGTGTGCAATGTTCTGTGGACACTTATATGTAAACACTAGATTTATGTACTATTATCTATAGACACCACTTAATACTTCGTTATGTATATCTAAGTTTATGATTTCTAATGCCGTTTCTTGTTATCTACATGCATCTTAGACTTCTCTAGTCTTCCAACTGTACATGGCCTTTGTCACAGAGATGTTGCCGTACATTATCTGCAAATTCTGCAAGGCATCACCCACACAACTCGAATGCCAAGAATCTGCAAGGCATCACCCATGCTCTTGGGAACCTAGACAATGATATGTCTACGATGGACGATAAAATGGTGGATGATATGAGGAAGGAGTACGCTATGGACATCTACATGGAGATGGTAATCTTTATCTACCATGAGATCATTGGCTAGTCAGTATCACGTCGATGGATACTTTTTGCCTACTTTTCTCCTATTTTTATTTAAAGCTTAGACTATGTAACTCATAATCTTGTAAACCTTTTTACATCTTGTATATCTCTATTTGTTTTATCACAAGTAGACAGAACTTTGTGGATAGTCTTCTCTAGTAGCTAATATTAAACTTAAAACAAAAAATGGAATGAACTTTTGTGGATAATAATCACGTCAAAATCTCTCTCATTTATGGACATAATTTTCGGTCACCACTTTTTGGTACACAGGTTTTGCTACCAAAAGTGGCAGAACTTGTACAAAAATGGGCAGCACTTTCGGACACAAAGTGGACACGACTTTTGGGCAGTACCGTGTGTGTTTTTTTTCACATATTTTGGTACATAGACTTTGGTACACAAATTTTGGTACACATATGTTGGTAACACAATTGGTCAATTTATGCAGACGTCTCTGACAGACTACTACAAAGACATTGTCAAATTTTCAACATAACTATTTGAAACATACACAAAGACACAATTGTGGACACGAGAAGATGGACATCTACACATAACACACATATGTAGACACCGTATGGTGGATAGCTTCATATGGACAACCACCCTAAAAACTAAACTAATCTTTTCATGTGTTTAGTTTGTAGTTACTCTATATGGTTGTATATCTTTTAGACCAAGACCCTAATAACCAAAATAATTTTTTTTGGTTTTCAACCACTCTACAACCATTCGGTGGACAGCCAAATAGGGATGATTCAAAGCGTGGGTATTCCCGTTGCTAGCTCATTGTTGTATGGTGGCCAATAGCTCAAATGAGCAGATTTATGTCTTCCATCGGTAACAAAGAACTTTCCAACACCTTTTCCTCCAATTTATTTAGGATTATACATTCTTTCATAGGTATCACCCTTGTCATATGATGCTTGTCCAAAAAAAATCCCAAATCCCATTTCCCTTGACAATTCATTCCCGCAGATCACAACCCTAGTTCAAGATTAAAAATAACATAATAAAATACATACATCCCCCCAAGTAATTCCACAAGACATAACCCAAACATGTTACCAAATACATGACACACAAATTTTTGTACACCGTATGATGGACACATACACATAGACACACCTGTTGAAAGCGTATGGTGGACACCTTTACATGGACAACCATATTACTAAACTAATCTCTTTATGTATTTAGTTTGTAGTTAACAAACATGTTCATGGATAGATGAATCCTTAGATGTCTCAAATCATTGGAACAATAATAAATTCGTTGAAACGAATATGATTCTCACATGTTTGCGTGACAAAAATGAAGAAAGAAAGACCAAAAGCATCCAACGAACAAATCTCATATTCGGGGAGTTTCACACCAACATCGAAATCAATCAGATGTAGGAAGCAATCAAAAGCAAAACGAAGGAAGAAGGACCAGAAGTGACTTGGCTTGGGGAAAATCGATGCTTGAACCTCGATCCATTGTTATAGTGCATGATTCCAATCCCTCCAAGTGCGGCCATTGCGACAGCCATGTAAGACTCTGTCACGGGGTCCATCAAAGAAAAAACATAGGGTATAGAGGCAGACACGCAGCGGCTAAGACGCGTGGAAAGAGACATCTAAAAGTATTTTGGAGCGAAGAATTTTTTCTCTGGGAATCAATCCTCGAAAGATGACAAGAATTGCTATCCTCTTGAGAGCAAAGGAGAGGCCGATGTAATAATTAGGGTTGTTGGGAAATTCTAAATAAAAGAAGATAATAGATTGATTAATTTTAAAATAAATTTTGGCCACAATAAACATGACCACGCTTAAAACAAATCTGAAAGGGCAAAAGGGGATTTAATGAAAATTGAACAGTGGGAGAAGTACCCATGATTCCTAAAGTACTCTTTTTTGTAATACTTATATCAAAAGTGCCTTAATGTGTTAACAACTCTTAGAAAGTTCTATGGTCAGTGCCAGTTCGATCTTTTGGAGCCGGTGAAATAAATCAGTGGGGGCGGCGTGCGTATCCGGCTAAGCTTAATCAGTAATCCTTTAATGTCTACAGATGACGACAAAAAAAAATTAAATAAATAATGTCCAGATAATGGGCCCTTACTACGCATTTTGGGCCTTATATGATAGTGGACCTTTTAACACTAAGCGAGCTTTTCAAAAACAAAATTTATGCAGTTAAGTTACTCTAATATTATAACACCAACCATAACATCGGATTAATTGCACCCACTATATATTTTTTGAAAAGTAATAACAATTTTGTATTTTTAAAAATCTTATTGCTATTATATATATATATATATATATATATATATATATATATTTAGTGATGGTTAATGACCATTTAGCCTTGTTTTTTGTCTTGTAATTATAGATAGTTAATTCAACCACTTATCCATAAATCAATCTTCTATCCATCCGATTTTCTTATTTTTTTAAATTATTTTCTTTTCTTTTACACTCTTTTTTTTTACTTTATGACTTATTTTTTACCCCTCATTTTTTTTGACGGTGGATAGGATAGGGGAGATGATGATTCCGACAAATATAGACCGTCAGAATAAAGATAAAATAGGCCGATGTACCGGAATTCAAAAAAAAAAATTCGGACATAATACGGAATTTTGAATGGATAGTTAGAGTAGATGTCCATAATATCCATCCACGTGGATACTACCACATCTCATGCTTAACAAGATGCTTACCATGTGTAAGTGCTTATGATGGACAAAATGCTTAACAAGATGCTTAACAAGATACTTAAAAGTATGTTGGACAATCACATCTCATTCTTAACAAGATGGTTTAATATATGATGTACAAGATGCTTAACAAGATGCTTACCATGGGTAAACGCTTATGATGGACAATAGTTAACAAGATACTTACCATGGATAAACGCTTATGATGAACAATAGGTGGTTAAGAGTTAACATATTTGTGATCCGTGGATACAAAAGCATGTTAGATCGATTATTCGTGGACATTACCACGGTTATATCACATGCTAAACGTTTATGATGGACACTAGAATGGTCAAGATATCACATTATTGTGATCCGTGGACACAAAGTATTTTTGTTCGATTATTCGTAGACACTAACATGATTTATATCACATGCTAAACACTTATGATGGACAATAAGGGTATGTGGTAGTATCCACGTGGATAGATATTGTGGATATCTACTCATAACTATCCATTCACAATTTTTTTTAAGTCCAATTTTTTTTTTTGGATTTTCGATAGATCGATCGATTCTCTCTCCATTCCGGTGATTTAAAAAGCCGAAAATCTTACATATTGGATCTTATCCACCGTTTTAAAAACAAAGGGTAAAAAATGTAAAAGTAAAAGAGAGAATGAAAAGAAAAAGAAAAGAAAAAATAACAAAAGGAAGGGGTTGATTTTCGGTAGGAATAAAATAGTCTTTTTACCTGTAGGTCATACAAAAAAAGATACATTAATGCAAAGAGTTTTGGAAAGATACAAAATTGAAATAAAAAGTTGAAGAAGATACATCTGGTGCAATTCCCCCCCCCCCCCATAACATCTCCAAAATTCTGAAAGCCACAGGGATGAACAACATTTGTAGGGGTCGGTGTTCAGATACAAATTGGTTTGAATCAGCTTTTTAGATTTTTGATAGTATATTTATAAACTTCATTGGAGTACTTTTTAATTTCTGGATCGAGCTCGATATGATTTTTCCCGAATTCAATTTAGATCAAGTTTTACCTGTATCTAAAATCATACTGAACCAAAAAACTAAAAAAAAAATGAAACTAAAAATATTTAAAAATATTTGAATTACTAAAACGGTAAAAATCATTGAAACTATCCAAAATATTTTAAAATATTAGAAATAACCAAAATCCTTGCATCTTCTAAAATACGTAAAGTATTGAAACTATATGAAATTAGCTAAAAGGTTCAATATGTTTAGTTAACTTCAAACTTTTTTGAATAATAGTTCGGATTTCGAATCATATCGAGTATCCAATACATGAAATATCTAACTTTAAGTTTTTTAATTTGATATTTTCTAAAACTGAACTACATTGAGATCAAGTTTTTTTAGCCAAATTCAGTTTTGAATTTCAGATTCAGATATAAACGTCATATCTCTAAAGTATTTATGTCATTTTCTATTTCAAATATCTTAGCTTGCATAACATTTTGCAAAGAGCTATATTAAATGAGAGCCTAAAAAGGTTTTACATAAATATCTTATACTATATTAAAACCAAAATATCTTATTTAATGAATGGACATTTAAATTGTTGAGAAATTTACCTTAAATTGGATAGAATTTTCAACATTTAAGATATTTTCATGAAAATAATATATTTATTTTGCTTTTTATTAATGAGATACTCCTATCAAAAACTTTCAATTAAACATACTCTGATTTTGAGTGAAATTTGTGTTATAAAAGAGGATAATATGACAAAAAAGGCGATAAGAAACAATGATAGGTGCAAATTGAGAGTGTAGGGGGGACATGAGTGTGAGTCGCTAGACA
This sequence comes from Orychophragmus violaceus, assembly GCA_030180135.1. NCBI lineage: Eukaryota > Viridiplantae > Streptophyta > Magnoliopsida > Brassicales > Brassicaceae > Orychophragmus > Orychophragmus violaceus. The sequence goes on from CM058232.1 coordinate 4,925,853, forward strand.
TTGACATACCCTATATTTTTCTTCAGCCCTAAACCCACGTTTACTCCAATTTCATATTTGATACGACCACAAACTTATTTCTATCCAACAACTATCAAGATTCAGGTCCCACGTTCTGTCTAAAAGAAAAATAGACAATTTTTGTTTTTTTTTAACCTGAATAGACAATTATTCGAGGTTTTTTTGGTGAAATGAAAAAATTTGAAGTTACACATAATATTAAGATAATAGTCAATAAAGTTTATAGTTCATACTAAGTAAGATTAACATATTAATGAACTCATTCACATCAATTTTATATCTTATATTATATAGCATCGGTAGTATTGTAACTGCTCACTCAAAAATCAGAATCATGAATTTGACTATGATCAAAATTGGTAGACCATATGAAAGAAAAACAATTTACCACATGAATCACGTAAGATAGTGGAGCACAATTGGTCATCTTTAGGTATGACCGTGCTATAAAGGCTACACTTAAATATATTAATATCGACAAGCATCTTAGGATATAATTTAACAACTCATGAGAAGACAATATATACAGTTAACACACATGAATCACGGACGATACAGAAAAAACAAAGGTCGATTAAAATTAAGATATGTCTCGTCTACTCACCACTGATTAGATATCGATATCCTTATTATTTTTTTCCTTGGCAATGCATCTTGATTAGATATCGATAATTGATTAATGATTATGGAAGTTAATTATGGGTTTCGACGCTGTAACTTAAGGGTTAGTCAACAGTTAGTTAGTTGATAGTTAGGGTTAGTTAACTTAATTACTCGTGTATATAAACTAGTTAAAACAAACATTTACTGCGTAATCAGAAATTAATCAGTTTGCGCATTTTTCACTCTAAATCTAATAGTAATTCAATGGCCAGTTATGGACTAAAGCAAATAAAACAAACATTTTAAGTACCATATATTAGATTTTGATCCGCGCTTAAAAAACGCAGATTTATTTTCTTTACAAATTTAAAATTTTATTTATTTTTTCATTAGTAATTTAGATTTTTTTTTTAGTACGCAATCTAAATTTGTTTATAAATGTTCAACCCGTATTATAAAAAATAGTCAATAATTTACATTTAAAAATAAATAAATTATGTTGGTTATTTAGGAAGAGGTATATCACAAAGAAAAAGATTAAAATAATGATTTCATTTTATAAGTTTTAATCTGTATTGTATCGTAAAATCATGATTTAAAAATAATTTTTTTTTTATTTTTTAATAAAAGTTATTTGATATACGTTTAATCTTTATTGAATTTATTTATAATATTTTTAATAAACCAAGATATATAAAATTTATTTTGTTTAATATTTTAATAGTTAAATATTTTAAATAATAATATATTTATATTTTGCACTTTTTAAATATTCATATAATTGAAATTGATTAATTCAACTTTTTAACCTTTTTCATTGAACAAAATTCAATTTTAATATTTATAATCGAAATTGGCTAATCTAGTTTTCAACATGTGTTGTAACAGTATATAATTTGAAAATTTGATGAAATAACCAGTTAAAAACTGCATTCAAACATGAATCATAATTTGACATATCATATATTTGAATAATAATATTGAATAATATTGAATATTTTTATTAAATTAAAAATATATCAATTGGAATTAGTTAAACTCGTGAAAAGTTCATTTATAGAAATCAAAATTGGTTAATTTATTTTTTAACCCATTCTTATAATAGTTTAAATATTTTGCATTTTGATGGAACAATCCGGTAAAAAAATGCAATAGTAAAAAAATCATTTTCTTAAGAAATTAGTAAATTTAAAATATTTTATAAGATTTTTTATAATATAAAAATAAATATTTGTATTTGAAACAAAAATAAAGAAGATATTAATTAAACAATATTATCTTATATACATAAATAGTTGATGTTTAAATTATTTAGTTATATTTATCAATTGATTTAATAGTTTCATGATTATATATATATATATATATATTAATTAATTAAGAAATTGGAACCTATTATATTTAGCTTGTTTGGATACATGTTTAGTAATTGTCTTGTTTGGAAATATGGATAGTAGAGAAAATTTTATATTTCTTAATTACCCTTAATGAATATTAAATCCACCCTTAAATCTCCAATGACATATTTTGTAAATAACACATGACCTAAATGTTAATCTCTCAACCACTCTAATTTATTAATAGCATTGATATTAGTATAAATTTGTAGGGACATTTCTCGATCAAGTTAAGTTCTTTAGTACAACGGTTTGAACTTTTGTATATGTATTTTTGCATAAGGGATTTTTCCGCAACCAGATCCAAATATTTTTTTGTCATTGTGATTGTGTGTTTGATACAAATGAAATAATAAATTTGGTATAGTTAAAAACCATCACGTTTACAATGTATTTTAGGCGTCACAACACTCTTGATCATCGTTACAGGATTGATCTTTTTTGATTTTTTTTTTCCGCCAGTTAAAAAAAAAAAAAAATTAAAAAAGGATTTAAGAAGCCCACACACGGTTTCACCGCTGTAGGTGCTCTAAATAACCCATATTAGTTGAGTTTTATCTAAATAGATAACACAAACTATCCGAAGACGCAAAAACTTTTTAAATTACGAAAATACTGTATTTAGTGTGTGTCGCGACGAGCCATTAGTTAAAAGTGTTTGACACGGCAAGACTCATTAGTGTTCTTATCACGATTGACTTATACAGTAAGTCGCAACCATGAATCCGTTTCCATATACGATCGTGCCAATTCTTTTGGATAGAATAAAGAACACTGGTTCTTAGTTTGGACACGTTTCCTGCTTTCTTTCAGTCTCACTGTTTCTTTCTATATCCACATGTGTTTTAACCTTTTTTGGGGGGTTAAATACACACATGCGTAACTTTTACATATATCTTTTTTTTTTTTTTTTTTGACAACCTTTTACATGTATCTTTGGCTTGGATTCTTGGTTCGATTAATCTTTGCTTTTAATCTTGGCTTGGATTCTTGGTTCGATTAACAAAGCAATTAGATTTTAAGAACATTTTAGAGTCATATATAGTATATACCATTATTTTGAATAAAGTTAATACTCTTTTTATTTCTAATTAAATATCGTTTTAGAAAATTTGTTACGATACATTTAGAAAATAAAATGTTTATGATTTTCAACATAGTTTTCTTGTAAATTTAGTTTCTTTATCCTTTAATGAATTTATAAATAATAATATTATTGAATTTCAATAGTTAGATAAAAGATATAATTCAATTAGTTACAGTGGGAGCGGAGAACTGGAGACAAGCTAATCTTTTTAAAAGAGAGGAAAACTTGGATGATGCTTTTGTGTCATCAAATTATAGTGATCCGTCCTTAGTTATCAAAGTTCCGTCATGCCAAATTGATGTTTTGTGGATTGATAATGGACCGATTAATAAATTTGGGTAATACTATATATAGAAATTGTAGGGGGGGGGGGTTGAGTTTTTAGGGGCACAAACCTGCCGACGAAGTCTATCACCTTTTATGTGGAACTCGACGTGTTTTTATGGCTATGATTTGTCTATATGATAGACATATTAGAAGAGTTTTATTCGAAAAGGATTGTTCAGATTTAGCTGATATGTTCGAAAAACTCTGATGAGTGGCCAGCTTTCTTATCTTCTTTAGCCAAACTTTTGAAGTTTTCAACATACATTATATACTTCACAAGGACAACACCCGAGCGGATTCTTTGGTAAAAACGGTTCGAGCACGAGACACACTCTTTTCTCACATAAGTCAGATGGCTTCGACCGAAAGAATTTCATCAAACTTTTTAGTTGGACAAAACTTGACATAATACAATGGGCATATGACAAAAAAAGAAGAGATAAAGATATAATAAAATACTTAATTTTTAAATTTGTGCAAACGAAATTTAAACTGAAACAAAGAAAGCAATTACTTATGCCAGCATACAACAATGTATTTAAAGATCTTTAAAAATATATAGTGAATTGAATGTTTGATGCAATATAAAAAGTTGAAGTGTTCAAAAGTTATAGTTGAAAATCACAAAAAGTTTTAAATATAAATTTTGAAAATAAAAAATAATAATAAAAATTTTGAGAACCAAAAAACTAATATGATTTTTAGTAATTTAGTTATTTTCTTCGGGATGTCATCTAGTATAGTATTTTTCGTTGTAGCTCTTCTTGACAGTAATTTTGTGAGTCTTGTTGTTTCAAATCATCAGTTCATCTCCATCCTTTTTCATCATTTGCGAGAGTTTCAATCAATTTTCTGCATTTAGTGGTAATTTTTTTTTTTTATAACTTTGTTTGCTTTCAAAAGAAAATATCATTTCTGTAACACTCGTCCCTTCAATCCTAAGTCAACGACCCTTTAACTCCACGAGTCATAGTCCACAACGCGAACCATGTCATAAACCAAGGAACAACACTTAAATGACTGAAAAGGTTTTTACTTTATTAAAATGGAAAGCCGAGTCTTTCAAGAAAACCGAACCAATTGAAATAGCATAAACGTAAAACGGAAGAATCGCATAAATCTCAACGATAAAGAAAGGAATGAAAAAGAAGAGAAGGTAAATCCCGCTCCCAAAATGTAACACCACACCGTCCGTCTACCCCTGCAACGCTCCAAAGTTACTTGCAAAACAAACAACGAAGGAGGCCTGAGTAATTGGTTTACACCAATACCCAGTGAGGGCGGATTCTAGGAATGCCGCTATCTCTACTTTAATCTAACACAACATCAAGCAAAGAGTCCAAGGTTAATAACACCTTGCACCCACGCCCGAAGGCTTTTCCACACAAACTACATCCACTCGTGCTTTCGCACTCATGGACCCCTTCCTTCGACCCGTAGGCCCACACAATCCATCTCCTTCTGGCCCGTCGGCCTTCCCTCTTGGGGGGCTCGCCAAAACCCACTTCCGACGATACAAGGGTCGCGTACCAAACTCGATATACGCGAGCCGCCAAGAAAAACCCTTTGGAGGGACCTACTCAGTTCTACCACGCATATCCTTCACACACAATCAACGTTTTCAGTTCAAATGATAGCCTAAGGTCTAGGTTCCGTTTTCAGATTAAGTGACAACTTAGATTCTAGGTTTTTCATCAATCACATCAACGCAAATCATCTGCTAGAACTACTCTATCTAGGAAAAACACTATTAAACGAGGATTCGATACTCAATACTGCAGTAGATTAAAGAAAGATCACGTTCGGTCCTCACCTTGGTCTAGATCTGACGAACGGGAAGTAGATCCGGGATTCCTGCACACAGATCTAGGTTTAGAAGACAGATCTAGAGAAAAGAAGAACGGATCTAGGGTTTTAGCCAACAGATCTGGACAAACGAAGAAGATACGGTCCAGATCTACCACTTCTATCCATCAGAAGCATAGATCTGTAGCAGATCTGTGGAAGAGAATCTGTGGAAGAGAGAGAGACACGGTCCAGATCTACAACTTATATCCATCAGAAGCGTAGATCTGAAGCAAATCCGAGCGAGAGAGAGAGAGACGAAATGGAAGATACGGTTCAGATCTACGACTTCTACAGATCAGATCTGATCTAGAAGCATAGATCTGAAGCAGATCTGGGGTTTAGAAGAGGAAAACGGAGTAGATCTGAGATCCGGGAAATCTCACCTTAAGAACGAGAAGATCGAAGGGCTCTGCACTCAAACGAATCGAGAAGACGACGACTCGGGGTTCGGGATCGGAATCGGAATCTGGCGATCTCCGGCGAACTTTCCGGTGGTTCACGTCCGGCGGTCGGCGCGGCGGCGGTCTGACGAACGGCAGCTGCTCCAGCGGTGGTCTGGCCGGCGGCCGTTGTCGGTCTCCGGCGAACGGCGGTCGGCGGCTCCGGGCTGGTCGGCGGTGGCTGGCTGGCTCGGTGCTTCGGCAGAACTTCGTTGCTCCGGGAAATGTGCAGAAATGAAGAGGCTGCTCCTCTTTTTATAGGGGATTCTGCTAGGGCTTCTAGATCTGATGGGTTAGGCCTTGGTCCTCTGGCTCATTCCTTCCTTTTCTTTGGGCTCAAGCAAGGGTTTCTGGGCCTCTCTCCTCATTTCTTTGGGCTCAAATAATTTTTCTTGGGCCTTTCCTTTAGGCCCTAGTATGGATATGTTACAACTTCTGTCTGTAAAATTTTTGGATTATGTTTTCGGTTTATCCGATATTATAATTTGTTTTAGTTTTGTGATACAGTTTTTAACAACATATGATATATTTTGTAAATAAAATATCTCAGTGAAAAAATAGCCTAATAAGGCTTCTTTTGTAAACGCCTACCTGCCTTTAAATCTTATCATGTTGACGTTTTTTTTTTTTTTAACACTGGAAGATTTTTGATTTCATTCAAAGACGGATACATTGTAGGATACAAACATCAAAGACAAGAGCCGGCTATCACAAGTGATATCGGAGTCAAAAGCTGGCGGACTACAAGTTAATCCCCATAGACTAGATAAAAAAACAAAGCTAGTAGTCAAAGACCAATACAAGCAACTAGAGTTATCGGAGATCGAACTGAACCTATAACAAGACACCCTAGCACGAAGATCCATCAAGAGCAGAGAGAGAGATAAGCGAAGCATCATAGCCGAACTTTATTAGGACGTATCCACCGGAACCCATTATATTGCTCCAACCCAATTGAAGCCACGAGACACCGTATGCAGACAGGCCAAGGAAGTCGAGGGACCAAAGCTTTTACCACACGACGACCGACGACTAGAAGAGAAAAGAGCCGAAGCTCCAAATCCTGACGATTAAGCCGGAGAAACCAGACCAAGAAGCAGAGAAGCTGCGAGAACAAACCGTCGCAAACAACGGAAGGATAAGCACACTCTCTACACCAGATTTTTCCAAGGCTAGAAGCAACGGAACAAAACGCACAAACCAGCCCCAACGGATGAGAAACAAAACCGCTAAGAACCCAAAGAATCCGGCCACGAACTTCAACCAAAACAAGCAGATCCTCAAGCTGTCTCACACCATCACAAAGAGCAGGCAAACGAGGACAGAAAACGAAGGTGATAAAAACTAGAAGTTGCACGGTCTCAACACCACAACCACACAAAAAACTAAACCAGATAAAGCCAAGCTAAAACCAGACTATACAAAACCAAATCCCCATCCGTTATCACTAACCCGAAGCCAAATCTGCAGATCCAAGGAGACCCGCCAGCTTGGACGATCCTAACCGCGGGCAAACCACGACCACCGGCGATCTCAAACTCCGAACACACTACTCCGACGGGAAGAGGAGACGAAGACATCCACCAGGAGCCAGCACAGTCCCAACCAGAGAGACAAAACAACAATGAAGACCAAAAGCTCTCGCCGGAGACGGAAACCACGGCCCTGAAACCCAAGAGAACCACCGGAGGTGACCTACCACACGAAAAAGACGACCCAAGAAGTTTGAGACGCAGATCTGGAATCATACACGGTTTGGATAACGAAGAGGGAGGACAAAACGAAGGCAGAGGACAACAAGGAGTCTCTCCCGGCGGCGGAGGCGCTGTTCGCCGGCCGCCGGGGAGGAGATCTAACTTCTCAGACGGCGCCTCGGTAAACGGGACAGGGAGAGAAGGTTAAGATGAACTCCTCTTGACGTTTAACTGTTATGAGGTGAAAAAAGTTTCGAGAAGCATATATAAAAATAAAAATCACTAAAACGCCGTATGAAAGCCACCTACAACCTGCCCCACGCTCCCCACCCCCATATTTATTTTCCATGATAAGATTAATTAGCAATTAATTTGCATACCGTTTTTATTGTCTTATTGTTCATATTTAATTATTTTGTGAAAATAATTATGTATATGGTTTAAAAAACATCCTCCCCCTGTATTTATTTTGTAGGTCTATTGTCTTTTAAAAAAATAATTTTGGGCTTTCTTAGTTGCCCACTTGTCAAAATACTATCAGTTAAAAACAATTTGAAAGTTAAAAAAATGTGGTTAATTGAGAACATAACTAGTTTAACTGTTTTCTCTTCAAGACTTCAACTATTGTGAAAAGACAAAACCTCCGTTCGAAGTAAGTACTGCCCTTCGACAACAAATCAGTCATGACGTCGCTGCAATGACGCTGAGATGACGCCAGACCGATGATATATAATTTATTACACAACAATATAGAGTTTGGCTATTTCTTTTGTTTTTTTATATCTTAAATATCAAGTTATCAACTAGCTAGATCTGAATCAGGGCAAAAGCTAACAATACTAAAACATATACAAACATTTATATTTTATTATAAATCAATAACATGATATTTCGTTAATAATATTAATTGTTAAATGATAACTAGATCAAAATTTCAATTCAGAATTTTAAAATTTATTAATTTATCAATATATTATTGATTGAACATTACTTTATAAAACTTTTTGATATTTTTGTTAGCATCATTGACCGAAAATAATTTATTAACGAGAAATTTTTTTTAAAAATATTGTGATCAAGTGATAAAAAATGGATTTGAGACACAAACATATTTGAAATTCAATTCATTTGCTATTAGAAATTAAAACACATTATCTTTGATATTCACAAAGATATGAATTTTTTTGTTGTCTCATTTGAATAAAAAGAAAAAGATTATGGATCATATATTCTCAATAATTAGTTTGAGTATGTCCATAAATATACATTACATGAGATTTACTCAGAGTTATAAAAGAAAAATATAATACAACCTGTAATAAATTACTACTATTGAAGAAGGTGACAGAAATATTAATATTCCCTCCGTTTCATATTAAGTGTCGTTTTAGAGTTTAAATTTTGTTTCATTATAAGTGTCGTTTTACATTTCCAATGCAATTTTTAACTATAATTTCCAATTTTATCCCTACTCTTTTAGCTTAAAATAAGTGTGAACACATTATATATGTAATTAATGAAGGGTAAAACAAGAAATTTAATTGTTTTCTTAATAAATGTGAAAAAACCTTAAACGACACTTAATCTGAAACGGAGGGAGTAGATATTAAGCTACGCTGTATAATATAATATCAATTTTGTAGATGGCGACTATTTTTTATGTTAGCTGGACATAATAATATACTAGGGATTAAAAACTTCGACCAGATATTAATTATTATACTCGACTAAAAACAACATTTGTCATTTTCAAAAACACCTTAAACGGTTAAATTAAACCCACTCCATACAATTATATATTCGGCGGATTATTAAAAAAATTCACTCGAATAATATACGTACGTATTGAAAAAACAAAATTCCCACTCTCAAATAAAGAAAAACATTAATTTACTGTGTAGGGCCGAATATGCTATATAGTTTATATATAACACACGATGCACATCGCAGAACATACTCAAAGTCAAGCCTTCCTTTATCTCTTTCCCTTTAGACTTCTTCTTTAATTTCTGATATCAGCAGATATGGCCGCAAAGCTAATATCAACCGGTTTTCGTCACACTACTTTACCAGAAAACTATGTTCGGCCACTCTCCGATCGTCCACGTCTCTCCGAAGTCTCTCAACTTGAAGATTTCCCTCTCATCGATCTATCTTCCACAGACCGTTCTCTGCTCGTCCAACAAATCCACCAAGCTTGCGCTCGATTCGGCTTTTTTCAGGTACCTATATACACATACATAGCGTTTTGATATGGTCTATGAACTTTTGAATCAGTTATGGAAAAAATGTTTATTAGCATTGGTTATATCGGAAATAAAATAGTGTATACACCAAAAATATACATACTTTTTTTAAAAAAACATGGGAGTTCTAAATCTTGGGCCCATAGTTTTTCTTAGGCTTAACGGTAACCACAGTCACTGCAGACCAAACTATTTTATTTTTGAGACGAACAAATTTTGTTGCGGACTAATATTTGTTTGTTCACAAAACTGGACCGCACTTGGTCCGCAACAGATTTTTTTTTTCCAGACCGTTATAGATTAAAAACTATGAATGATAAATAAAAATGGTTTAAACTATTCACGAACTAATCCGCTTTGACCGTGATTACCATTCAAAGCCATAGTATCTAGAATCGGCTTTTAAATACTCATATTTAATAATACATATATGTACCCAAAAAAATTTTGAACCCGAAATACAACAGAACAAATCCCTTTTTGATATCACTAAGTCATATGTTTTTCTTTTTGCACTATCGTTTTTGGTATGCTTTGTCGTTCGTATGTAACACTAGTATCTATTTTTCACTGGAACTTATATGTTGGATAAAAGCCCAACTTTTATATAGCTAAGTATTCAAACTTTAAGGTTAATAACCTTGTAATATTTCGAATGGATGTAGGTCATAAATCACGGAGTTAGCAAAGAAATAATAGATGGGATGGTGAGTGTTGCGAAGGAGTTCTTTAGCATGTCTATGGAGGAAAAAATGAAGCTGTACTCGGACGATCCAACAAAGACGCCAAGATTATCGACGAGCTTCAATGTAAAAAAAGAAGAGGTCAACAATTGGAGAGACTATCTTAGACTCCATTGTCATCCTATCGACAAGTATGTCCATGAGTGGCCTTCAAACCCTCCTTCTTTCAAGTAAGCACTCAACTCACTTCTAATTTTAGTTTGCATTTTCTTTCTCGAATGTTTCTAGTAACCATTCTATTAATACATAGTCAAAAAAATATAAACAATATATTCTCATGTTTTAAATAGGTAAAACGGACTGCCAGGTTTTATGCTATATGAAATTGATTATTTCTGATATGTCAGAATTACCAAAAATAGACTAACAAATCTATTTTTAGACCATAAAGAGACTTACATAGCTATTTAAAAAAGATATCATAATTATCTGATTATATTCTATTTTCTTATTCTCTGGTCCCTATATATATAATCATTTTATTATAGACGATTAATGAAACCAAATGGTTCAAAGCACCTAGGATGCCTATCAAGAAAATAATATAAGATGAGTGAGCATATTATAATATATGCTTGTTCCAAAGCTATACTTTTGTTAGTGTCGTGATTCCCTAAAACACACACAACAAAACAAAACTAGAGCAAGCATTGCTGCCTCTCGTTAAATGTATTTTCTAACAGGAAAAGTCTTAATGTGATGCATTTTTTCTCATATCATACTGTTATTATATTATACATTATAAAATAAATAAGCATATATTGACCAATTCGAGCGGTTGAAGTAGTCCAAGTGGTAGAAGGGTCCGAGGTGGCAACCACCACCCGGGTTCGACTCCAGGCGGAAACAAAAATGCCTCATCTCCTCATAACGCGGGCACTGGGCCTAAGGCCCAAGGAAAACCCTCTCAGGTGAAGCTGACATGCGGTCTGACTGGGTCCAGGGAAATTAGTCTCGACCACGGTCTGGGATCCTCCCTGGATTATCAAAAAAAATATATATATTGACCAATTTATATCACCAGAATATTGTTTTCTTTTTATAACGAGAATATATTTTGATATCTTCGTATGAATATATTCAGTTCTTCGCACAAAAAAAAAAAGAGAATATATTCAGTTCAGAATAGCGAATGTCATTATAAAAACACAAAAGTTACCAACATGATCTAGTAGTTTAGTACATAGGTTGGTTTTATCGTGCTCCTAATTCGAATCATGATAGAAAAGACACGGTCAGGAGAGATTAAGACCCAAAAATCGAACCCATCTTAAATCTTAAAATAATACAAAAATCGATTTGGATTCGAGCAAAAGAAACTTCTACCTTCATCTAAGTCAAGTCAACCGTTTTTGTTTTTAGAAAAAGGATATTTGATGGGTAAAAGATAATTAACTTGCGGTCCCATTTGGTTTATGTGTTCTGATTTGGTTCCCCATGTGATCACATGAATTGACAAGATTTATATAAATAGTAAATACATTGCATAATATACACTTTATATACCTATGCATGCATGCATGTGGCTGTTGGGCTAATGATAAGAAGTGGTCACCATACTTTATTCTAGAGAACCTTGCAAATCAATTCGACCGACCATTAGGTTTCAACCATGAATATAACTTTTTTGTTTAAAAGCAACGTGTGTACTGTACAATATACATAGAGAGACCATGTACTTATATAAGTAAAAACAAAATATATTATATGTAAGCATAAAAGATTCGATAAAGATGTGTTGGTGAAAAAGGACAAGAGAGGATTTGAAGCAAAACCCAACACGATCTGTACAACTTGAAAACTATTTAAAGACTACTTATCAAACTCAGATATCCGACAAATTTCCATAGGCATTGTTACAAATATAAAAGCCAGTCAACACATGCAAAACCCGGCTTCAAAGTGAATGTAATTAATGTTTTTGTTCGTTTTTTTAATCTTTCAGTAATTTAGTTTTTTTTTCCCACAGTAATTTAGTTTGATAATCAATCACCTTTTAATATCATCATAATTTATTTCATTGGTACTAACTTTTATAAATTAACTCAAAATTAACATTTCATTAAATTAATAAGAATTTCCGGTTCTAAATAAAAATGATCTAATTAATCTTTTGATTAACTAATACTCTTTCCGTATTTCAAAGATTGATGTTTTAAATTTTTTTCTTGTATCTTAAAAATTGATGTTTTGGACCTTAATTAATGCATTTAACTAAAAGTTTAAATATAAAATAAAATATATAAATATGATTGGTAGAATATTTATTTAGAAATAAAAAACAAAAATAAACAATAAAATCAAATATTTATTGTTTTTAATGGGTGAAAAACTCAAAACATCAATCTATGAAATAAAGAGGAAGTATATAGATAAATTAGTAAAATATTATAGTTCTAACATTATCAAATTATAAGGTTTTAATGTAAATATACAATAAAGGTAGTTTTGATTTTTTAACCAGTAGTTTTGATATTTTTTAACCAATAGTTTCGATACTGATATAAAAATATAGTTTCTAGTCTCTTTTCTTTTTTTCATATATGGAAAATTGCAAAATATTTTTATATGTGGAACTGCAAAATCACCATGTTTGAATAAACGAAAAATCCCATCTCTTTTAGATGTGAATATGTTCAGTTTGCCAGATATTAATGATTCAAAATTTCTTTAATACTTTAAGAATATAAAAATGCATTAGTAAAAGTTTCTAAATAGTCACGGATCAGCCAAATTTTTGAACTTTTAAAAAATTTGCAAAAAACCACAAAAACTTAAATATCCATAATGTTACAATTACCAAAAAACCATAACATTTTTGGTAAATATATCATCGTAGCTATATCAATATTTTTGTATCTATTTTGTGATTAGTCATAATTTTTTTGTAGTTGCTCCGTAATTATATGAATAATTTTTATCCCTACATAACATATATACAGATATTTTTATATGTATATATCATAGCTTGTATATCAGTGAAACTATTAATCAGAACCGGTCCTCGGGCCAAATAAATAAAACATCTGTTTGTGGTTTATTATATTTATAAATAAAATTTACCCACATTTAAAAAAAAAAAAAATTCTTAGTCTTGGTTAAAAAAAGAAAAATAATTTCCTTAGCGATAAAGTTTTATAGATAAACTTATTAAGCAATCTCTCCTCAATTTTTCTCTAGAACGGTCATATTTTTTTTGCTTGTAGTCTGTTAAATATCGGGCCGACTGCTAACCCGCGTTGATGTCAGCGTCGTGATATCATATTGACTCGGTCTTATTTTCATTTTCTGGGGTTTGAATCGGTCTTATTTTCATTTTTCAGCGACTCTTTGATTTAACAGATGGGTGCTCTTTTTCAATGCTTTTTTGCCACAATTTCCTTGGGTTGGTTCGAAGCTGACAACGTGCACAGCTTTATATAATTTTCTTACGGGTTCCACCTCCTTTTTATATTTTTTAAGAAAATAAAAAGTAATAGTACTGATTATTGAAGATGTGTTCAGTTGATTTGGACATGGAGGAGATATTCCAAAATTTTTTTTAGTATTTATGATCCGATTTACTTTAGTTGAATATTTAATTGTATGATTTATTTTGATCTAAATATCCAAAATACGAATATTCATTTTTTATATATTTACCAATAATCCATTTTGATATGTTAAAATTAATAATATATAAATATTAAAAATTAGATAAATATACCATCAAGATAAATTGTTTAACAATATATCGTCAAAATATTTTTTAAGAAAAATAATTCTAATTGATATAATTGATTACAATATCATTAGAAACATGATAAAACTAACGTAAGTGTTAATAATTCAATAACCTTTTTCTATAAAATTTTCCAAATCGTTGTTCTAAAGCTAAAATTTTACTAAAAGTTTAATATATGTTTCAATTATACACTTATAAAATAGATTAAAGTCCAATAGATAGACATGCCAAAGAAGATATATCGTCAATCAACATCGTATTTCGTTTTACATATTTATTATTATGTGTTGTGGATTTAATGGATCACATATTAGACTGGATGTTTAATACTTTTAAAATTAATATTTGTTATTTATTTCGTTTTTACAGATATTCAATTTTACTATTTTTTCTTGCTTCAAAATTTTACGGATATTTGTTTTTTCAAATCGAATTAAAGCGATATCGAATCAAATAAGATTTAACAAATAGATTGTCTAATTTAGTTTCAGACCTCTGCCGAAAAAGTAAAAATATACGTTTACCTTTGTTGTCCAAAAAAAGTTTTACTGTTAAATCTTATAATATATTAATATTATATTTAAAATGTCAACAATTATTCGTATTTTCTTTTTTGGCAAAGAAATTTCATAATTCTTTATTTTTGCAATATTTTAATTTCCTGAAAACTAACCGACATATGTCTTTTTTTTTTTTTTTTTTTGAATGAACGCCGACATGTGTCTTTCTCTATGTAATCTCATAGATTTAGCTAAACCTATGTTTGATAAAAAAAAAAAAACTAAACCTATGTATCAACTATCATGTTAAAAGTGAATCTGTTGACCGCATAAACGGTTATGTATCTAACTGTTTTTGCGCGCGCTTTTGCAGGGAAATTGTGAGTAGATACAGTAAAGAAGTAAGAGAAGTGGGATATACAATAGAGGAATTGATATCAGAAAGCCTTGGTTTAGAAAAAGATTACATGAAAAATGTGCTTGGTGAACAAGGTCAACACATGGCAGTCAACTATTACCCTCCATGTCCTGAGCCAGAGCTCACTTATGGTTTACCTGCTCATACCGACCCAAATGCCCTCACCATTCTTCTCCAAGACGCTACCGTTTGTGGTCTCCAGATCTTGATCGACGGTCAGTGGTTCGCCGTTAATCCTCGTCCTGATGCTTTTGTCATCAACATTGGTGACCAGTTACAGGTAATTGATTATAGTACTATCTATCAAAAATATTCTTCACGTTATTAAAATTTCACACATTAGTTAGAACAAATGTATTTGAGAAATATATAAAAGATGTGACAATCATAATTCTTGAGTTAGCTTTTGGATTGAGTTAGTCTCAATTTTGATATGGTATCAAAAACTAGGTTAAACTCAACATATGATTTTTCCACAAAAACAGTTTTTTTTTTTTAAAACTCTATAGCTTGTATAAGTAGTCTATTTTGTGGTGGTATTTTCTAGATGTTTGGATTTCTCACATATCTTGAGAGAGCCTATATTGATTAGGAAATGCATTGAACAATATATAAAAATGTGACAATCTTCAACTTAAGTTAGTTTTTGGATGGCGTTAGGCTCATTCCTAATACACATGTTGGTCTATATCTTAAGGTCCGGTTCGAAGTATAGGTAAAAGGAAGCCATAGCTTTTGATTAAAGAAAAAAAAGAAAGGAAGCCATAGCTTTGGACTTGAAATTTTAAACATTAATATTTAGAGGGAAAAACTAGGACATGATCTGAAAACATTGGACCAACCTTTTCTTAAATATGTAATTTTTTCAGGCATTGAGTAACGGAGTATACAAAAGTGTTTGGCATCGAGCAATAACAAACACTGAAAACCCGAGACTATCGATAGCGTCATTTATGTGCCCAGCTGACTGTGCTGTCATAAGCCCAGCAAAGCCCTTGTGGGAAGCCAAGGAGGACGAGGCGAAACCAGTCTACAGAGACTACACTTACACAGAGTACTACAAAAAGTTTTGGAGTAGGAATCTGGATCAAGAACATTGCCTCGAGAACTTTCTAAACCGCTAGATACTATGTATATATATATATATGTGTATGTTTGTCTTTGTATTATTATATACATGTATGTTTGTCTTTGAACGTCGTATGTACTATATGTTTGCTAGATAATATCAATTTATCTAACAAAATAAAAATAAAAAGAATTTTCCAAAATTGAAAAGAAATGAAGTATTGACCTTAACTCCGTTGATGCATTAGTAGTTTTGATAAAAGGACAATGCTTATGGTTGGTTTTGATTGCTCTCTTGAGCTGATCCCATTGTTAAAACGTAGCAGAATACGCCAATGTCGTATTTTATTTGTTGGTCCAATAACACCTCTTATCCTGCAACTGCGCAAAGAACTTTACTTTTCTTTGTCTTGTAAATAGGATTATTGCATTTGTTGAGCATGTGTGTTTAATATAATATGTGAATTTTTAAAAATCTTTGATATTAGTCCATGCATGGTCTTATTTTAAGGATGATTTTACACGTGAACGAAGTATTATATTTCACAAGAATTAACCTTCATTCATGTAACATTATAAAACTAAAAAACCATTTTATGTCGGAATTGAAAGTTTTAGAAATTATTATTTATTACAAGAATTGATAATGTAATGGCCCATCATAACGCCCATATTTCCGCCCATCATAACAATATTGTGATCCAATTTTTCACAAGCACTAATTAACATGTACCAAATAGCAAATCAAGGGTAAAGAAATCAGAAGAAATTATCTATCCATCATACATAAAGTCTTTTAATGAAATTAAATAGCATTGTATAACTTAGTTATTACCATCTAATTAGTTAATGACATTAAATGGCCAAATAGTGCAATATTTGTACAACTAAAAATGATGTTTGAGATGTTTAGTTTGTTTGTTAGATGAAATACTTCAATATATGATAATTTGGTTAAAGTGATCCATATAATAAATGCTCTCAATTAATTTAATTAGTACTGATCGAACTAGGCATATATTCGTTGATATGCGCAGTTGTAGAAAATATGGATGCATAAGCAGAACTGTTGTTTACAAAAACAGCATCATATCATCCAGAAGGTTAACAGTGGGCTGCGAGACTAAAAGATAAACAACATAGGGTTTTATGTGTCAAAAATCTACTTCGACAAGCAAGAGCTTCCTCGTCAAACATTGAACCGGCACAGCAGCACACCGAACCGGCACAGCAACACACCGAACCAGCAACTCCCATTACCAACCGAAACACATCAAGAAACAACCGAACACGTGAGCCTCCATCAATTGCATCAGTCCGAGTAACGGGTAGTGCAGCAAGAAGAAGTGTCCAAGAACATGGAAACTGAATTGGTGACTTCTTCTCTTTCTATAATGAGTAGATTGAGGTTATGTAAACTTGACATATGCCGCTAAGTCATAGTTGTGTGCAAGATGTTTTTTTCCTTATGAATCGTTTTATGCTGTTTGTAAGACGTTTCTTTTTTGGGCATTAACATCAACCAATTATAGTTTACAATTGCTATGATTCCTTATTCCGGCTGAAACTTTCAATTTTGGCAATCGAAAAATAGGGATTTGTTCCATCAAACACGGGCATTTCAATTTTCGTAGGAAAATTATCACGAGTCGTTAATACATTCGATCTTAACACTGTAGCATTAACAATATTAGGTAATTTCTTTGAGCTTGTTGTGGTCTACTGGATGGAGCACATGGACCTCCAGCCTCTTCCCTTTTCACTTCACATACATAGACTTGATTCTTGTAATGACAACAAATCAAACCAGACATGGTAAGTACAGAGTTAAAGAAGAAAGAGGGTCAAGTTGTTTATCAGAATATGAAAACCACACCATCGTAGTGATCAGTAGGTGACTAAGGAAATTGTTGATGTGATAGACCTCAGTCATGAGTGGCAGCAACAGTTCTCAGAAGAGGAAACTCATGTTTTGGTCGTGTGACAGAATTCTTGGTTAGAAGTGTGTCCGTTGAAGAGTCTAAACTGTAGAATTGATGAGAGTTTAAGATTGGAAGAATTGTATATTGACTCTCATAATAATAAGGATGGAGATACATAGGTTTATATACTAAAGAGATTTCCTAAACTAGAGAGATACAAATATTTAAATATCTCTATACAATAAATATACAATATTTGATGATCATATCAACAATCTTCTATATCCTTCTATATGCTCCCTCAATCTCAAGGTGGTAATGGAATGTAATGGAGTTCAAGGCTTGAGATTGACTCGATGTTCAATTCTTCTGAAAAATAAGGAGTAGATCATGGTGATGTTGCTGTTGCTGTTGATGGTGTGGAAGAGACGGCATATCCGAGAGAGCTGTTATGACCTTAAACCGGAGATGTGACAGAGATTCAAGATCTCACATGGATAAAGCTGAAGATGAAGTGGTTTTTTTTCATTGATAAATAGTTGGGTTTCTCATAAAGTGGAAGCAATTTGCTTGCAAACAGAAGCACTTAGGCTTGGGTAGATTGAAGAAGATGAAAAAGAAGAGAAAAAAGAAGAGAAAGGCACGATTTGGATTTTTTTTTCTTTTCAGAAATCAATTTTAATTGAAAATAAAGCACCAACGAAGCAATTTGTTTTTTTTTTCTTTTTCTTTTTTTAATAAAGAAGACGAATAAATAAATCAGAAAAAGAACTAGAGAAAAACAAAACCGAGTTTGATTGTTTAGATCAAAAACTCGAAAGCAATTGACTTAGATTCAGAGGTCTATGATAGACTTGAATAAGAAGAATGGTTTAGATTCAGAGGTTCATGATGAACATGAATGTGAGTTTGATCATTTGGATCGAAAAACTCGGAAGCACTTGGCTTAGATTCAGAGGGCCATGATAGACTTGAATAAGAAAAAGCTCTATGGCTTAGATTCAGAGGCACTTAGGCTCGAAAAGGAAGCTATATGGCTTAGATTAAAAGGTTCATGATGAACTTGAATGACGGAAGCACTTGGCTTAACGGAAAAAAACGAAAAATAAAAAAGAAGTTTGATCGCTTGATCAAAACTTTTGAGCGAACCTGCTCTGATACCATGTAGAGTTGATGAGAGTTTAGATTGGAAGAATTGTATATTGACTCTCATAATAATAAGGATGGAGATACATATGTTTATATACTAAAGAGATTTCCTAAACTAGAGAGATTTAAATATTTAAATATCTCTATACAATAAATATACAATATTTGAGGATGATATCAACAATCTTCTATATCCTTCTATATAAACACACAGAGAATTTTCTTCGATTCTGTAAATTTTAAATGATGGCATTGGCAAGTTACGTGGTAAACTTAGAACGAATTATGTCTAGGCTCCCGTTCCATGGTGTTGAAGCAGTGCTTATTACGCTGGTTCGCATAATCTTTTGAGAACCTAAGAGAGGCCTTAATAAGATCTTTGATCCTTATTTTTGATTTTCAACTCAATTGATCAATGAAAGAGAATGAATGGGTAGTTTATTGAAAATTCAAGAACAGAGCATCCAAGAACAATAAGAGAAACTGGATCCAATTCACGGATCACAGAGAAGAACATTGAATTCGATCTATAAACTGGAATTGAATCAAGACCTAGTTCACTCCCTCTCACTAGTCTTGATCTCTCTCTCTCGTAACCAATGGGACCTAGTCCGCAGTCCGCACCACCAACAACATAAAGCAGAACACCATAGGTATCGCAGACAGGAACATAGTTACTATACATAAAACGGAATCAGGTCAAATACTTGGAAGCCTTTCCCTTAGCTAAGTAGCCTCGGAAGACTTCAGGATGATCAGTGATAAGTCCGTCATCAACAGCTATAGCGTCGCTGATATGTCCCCAGTCTGAATAAGCTTTTCCAACAAGTAACTCAACCTGAGCAAATACGATTAAAGTCAGTGAGAGATGATACAAGTCACAAGATTGAACCTAATATGGATCTTTATGATTATCATCATTGGAACTGGTTTCTTCTTGAAGTAAGCTACGAAACAGATAAGGCGTCTAGCACACCAAGAAATGTCTGTTTCATCAAAGAACTGATTAAGCTAAGCTACTATGATTCCAGTAGAGTTATGAGTCCATTACCAAGAAACCAGTTTAGCTGAATTGGGTCTAGATTTAGTTCATTTTCAGCTGTAACACTGTCTGCTGTGTTTGTTTTCCTTGTATTCAGACGTTCACGAGTGTCAAGAAGAAATCTAACGGCCTGAGAATCACAAGAGATGGATCGAAGAAAATAAAATTTAGCTTCTGAGACATTTCTTTTCATATCAGGTAGAAACGATTTACCTCGTCTGGTTTCTTAGCAGCTAAATACGCGTTCGTGTTACTTCAAGATCAATGCCTTCAGAAACCTAGAGTAAATAAAACAATTCTTTTAACAAACATATACATGGTAGTAGCAACCTTACTAGGCATAAGTTAAAATCTTATCTCCCCACTAGAAAAATACTTCCAACTATCTTCATACACATTACTGATTCAACTATTAGTTCAATGCTGCAAGTGAGAAAGCTAAAAAAGGGTTATCAAGCATAACTACACGAAATCTTTAGAACATTTACCTTTTCAGCAATTCTGTATGAAGCGATACTGCCTTCATACTTCTTAAGTTCATATTTTACTTCTCCAAGTAATCGAAAGACATCAGGATCAGTTGGTCTCTCCTACAGAGCAAGAACACTATTAGCTAAGTCTCATATCAGCATGTTCTTATGAAACGAATGATGAGGCATAAGATGACAATAAAACATGGGAGAAACAAACCTTAGCCAATTTTCTCAAGAAGCGCATCAGCCTGTGTATACTCTCCTAGTTCATTTAGTGTCACAGCCCCAGCCAAGTTTAAGAAATTGCAGACAGCGTCCAGAAGGGGAACCTCTGTCTTGTTTTCGGCTTACTGCTATGTGTGCATTAGCCATTTCAACAAACAATTTAATGTGAACAGAGCAAACTTTTATGCAATTCAAGATATGGAAATCCGACTCATTTGAGAGGAACGGAATCAAAACTTAAAAAGGAAAAGCAGCTCAAAGTTTTAAATTCCCATGAAAAAGACATCCCTCTGCATGCGTTACAACATACGGATTGTTTTCACTCACCCATCGAGAGTTGTTTCAAACTCTTTGAGCCTTTGCTGCCAAATTAAAAAAAAAATCAAGATGTTGACGGCATTTCTTGATCTCTTCAAAATGAACCAAAATCCAGATGCTTTTACACATATATTCTCTGTTATTCGAGTGACAAAAGAAAAGGGGACTGAATGAAGATTCAACAATACATCCCATCTGATTGTATACCAACATGTTTGATAAAAGAAAAGCTAGCATGCTATAGGGATCCTGTGGCATTGGAAGGAAAGTGAGTCAGAAGATGTTAACAAGTAACAAGTAACAGCCAAGCAATTTTACTGGGGAATTACAAGTTTAACTTACACTCCACGACCATCAATCCCTTCACTATTTAACAACAAAAGATTATACTGAGTTCCATCAAGAGCTATTCGTTTGATACGAGAACTCCACAACCAAAGCCCCCTTGGTACACGACTTTTGTGTTGATGATACTTGAAACCCATCACTGTGTCCAAGAAGCTACAAAAAGCAACATCGCGAAATGTTAACAAATCAATTCCAGAAAAGCAAACTTAATTTTCCAAAGCCTCCAAAATCAATCAAACAAATGCAATTCCCCACGAAAAAATCCTGAAACAAACTAACTCTAAGAGAAAAAAAGAAAGAACCTCTTACATGATTCAACAGAAAACTCTTTCCTTGAACCGGAAATATACTCAACTAAGTTGTCAAAAATTGTTTGCCGTTTTTCCACCCTTCCAATAATCGCACTTGATTTTCCCATGAAAGTTGGATCCTATTTTGTTCATGATTTTTGTATCACATACACTTCCTTCATCCCCTAGGCATAATCAAGATCATTTTCCTCTTTTACTGAACCAGGTCAGCTCTAGAGCACTGAACAAGTTAAAGAATTGTTCTGATCAAAAATCAATTGGTCTTGGTACTAATGTAAACATCTTACAAGAATGTGACAATTTTTAATTCTTGAGTTAGTTTTTGAGTTGAGTTATGCTCATTCTTGATATGGTATCATAAGCTAAGTTAAACCCAACAAATGATGTTTCTACAAAAACAGTTTCTTAACTATGTAGTTTGTATAAGTAGTCTATCTTATCGTAGTATTTCCGAGATGTTGGACTTTCTCATCTATATATCGAAATGGCTTATTAAAATGTCCTATATTGATTAGGACAAACGTGTTGGGCAATATATAAAAGATGTGACAATCATCAACTCTTGAGTTAGTTTTTGGGTTGATTTAGGCTCAGTTTATATCTTAAATGTAGGTCCGGGAAGCCATAGCTTTGGACTTCAGATCTTAAACATTAATATTTAGAGGGAAAAACAGGGACATGATCTGAAAACATTGGACCAACCTTTTCTTAAATATGTAATTTTTCAGGCATTGAGTAACGGAGTATACAAAAGTGTTCGGCATCGAGCAATAACAAACATTGAAAGCCCGAGACTATCGATAGCGTCATTTATGTGCCCAACTGACTGTGCTGTCATAAGCCCGACAAAGCGCTTGTGGGAAGCCAAGGAAGACGAGGCGAAGCCATTCTACAAAGACTACACTTACGCAAAGTACTACGAGAAGTTTTGGAGTACGAATCTGGACTAAGAACATTGCCTCGAGAACTTTCTAAACCACTAGATACTATATATACATGTGTATGTTTGTCTTCGTATTTTTATATATATGTATGTTTGTCTTTGGACGTCGTATGTACTATAAGTTTGCTAGATAATATCAATTTATCTAACAAAATAAAAATAAAAAGAATTTTCCAAAATTGAAAAAAAAAAATGAAGTATTGACCTTAACTCTGTTGATGCATATAGCCGATTTGTAGTTTTGATAAAAGGACAATGCTTATGGTTGGTTTTGATCGCTCTCCACGACTCTTGAGCTGATTTCAAAATATCTAAAAGAGCATGGACTTTTTCTGATCGAGATCATGGATGGCAAGTTTCAGACTGCACCGCTGATGGCTTAAAGGTAACCAGCCATTCAAACAGACCACATTGACATGTTCTTTTAGTGATCATTCTTGCTGTTTTCTGGTCTTACAGTGCTGCCTGCTGATGACACCAGATATTGTTGGCCCAAAAGCAGACCTAGAGAGATTATCTGATTCTGTTATCTCCTGGTGAGGGTTACTTATCAGCCATGGAACCGATTACTTGAAGGAATAGACATTTTCAGGTCATAACAGCTTCACTTGTTTGCAGAGTAAAAACGGAGGTAAGAACCAAACACCATAAAAATGTTTTCAAACAACTAAAAAGTAACTTTGTGGAACCGTTTTCGGTGACAGAATCTTCTTTATGTTTTTTTTTGTCAAATGGCTGCAGAATCTCAACATTAGTTTTGGAGATAGAGAAAGCTAATCTGGTAACTATATAGAATCAGATGATGTTGCATAACATTTGATTACATTTACGGAACTGCGAGTTTTTAAAAATTATTATTTATTACAAGAATTGATAATGTAATGGCCCATCATAACGCCCATTTTTAGGCCCACAAGAGGCATACGTAGAAGTTGTTTTAAAATTAATTGTCCATGGAAATCTAATATATAAGAAAAAACCAATTCTCTCCGCAAACTGTCACTTGTTGTGAAGCAACCGTGTTCTAGTGGTTAATGCTTTACACCGGCAGGTACTGGGTTCGAATCCCCGAAGGCGCAGTTTTACAAGATTAATGGAGGCAAGCTTATAAGAAAGTTTTCAGGAGTAGGTGGAGCCGTTGATCGTGACCGTTGATGGATTCTCGTAGAACGGAGGTAGTATTTATCTGTTAAATTGTCCTTGTAATAATTCTCATAATCTGTATCAGCGTTAAAAAAAAAACTGCCACTTGTCTTTTTTTAATTAAAATAGTTAGGGCCACGTCAAGTCCACACGAAAGCATAAAGTAAATATTCAAATAAAACTAATGGGCCGAAAGTTTTCAATGGCAATCCAATCTTGCATATCTTCGATAACTCTTTAGAATGAAAATAGACTATTAAGATAATCAATCTAATAAGCGACTCCCCCTAAGGCGTCTCCATTAATTCTACAGGACGGGAATTTATTGTCATCTCGATCTGTTCAACTCTCATTCAATTTAGAGTCTCTTCAATTTACTAACCCTTCAAATTCGTCCGTTTCATCCTCCCTTGCCATTCACCTCGACTATAAGAAAGGAGATTCTGCGGATCTCGGTTTCTCATTTGATGATTCCGATGATTTCTTCAATTTTACAGTCGACGAGGAAAACCCGGTGGTTATCTCAGAGGAGTTCGGGAGCTCTGAATATCAGAGCCCAGAAGCAATCGGAAATCCTACGAATTTGAATCTGAATCTCTCCTGTGAGCAGAGGAAGAAGGGAACATGAGACTCAGGAGGCGAATAAATGACAAAAGTCCGATGATAAATCAGTCGCTCATGTCGAAGAGGATGATGGCAAGAAGAAGGTAAGTCTGATGAGGAACTGATGCTTCCTGGTTTAGCGATGCGATCTTCGATGTCCAAGTATAGGAAACCACTAATAAAAAAACAAGTACATAAGTGAATATACAAAAAAACCTCAAATGTCAGATCTATTGAAGAAAAAGAGAAACAAAATGTGAAACAAAAAAGATATTTATTAGCACATATAATAATGAACCTACTAATTTGGGCTAAAAAAAAAATTATAAAATTTGTTCAAACAAAAATATTTTCTCGAAAAATAAAACTAAGTCCATATAATAGAAACTAATATTAACTCAAACTATATAAATGTGTAATATCAAATATGAATAGAGCAAAACAAATCTAAAATATGTTATTTTATAGAACAAAACAATAATATATATAAATAAAATAGTTAAGAGTTTCTCGACATAAAAGAGAATAATCAAAAGAAACAATATTATATTACTGAATAAAATACAAATAAAATTAATATAAAATTAAATAATTATTAAAAATATAAAATTTAGAAATATAAAAAATAAAAATATTTACTTAAGCTATATTAAATATGAATATCAAATACGTATGTAATATAAAAAGACCTGAAATGTGTAATTTTTATATAAAAATACAAATAAACTATTTAAGAGTTTCAAACTAAAATAGTTGGAAAAACAAAAAATACAATATTCTATTATTGGAAAAATATCCAAAAGTATAGTTTAAAATGAAATAAATTTGGAAACAAAATATAAACTCGAGAATACAAAAGAACGACAAATTCTATGAATTCAGGAGCAACTAGTTAAAATTAGGCCTGGGATATAAAACCGAACCGAAATTATCGAACCGAAATCGAACCGAATTTTAATGAACCGAAACCGAACCGAAGAAAAAAAACCGATTGTTAGTTTTTTTAAAAATAGAAAAAACCGTAAAACCAAAAAAACCGAACCGAAAAACCGAAATCTCTAACCTATTATTCATTATTGTAGACTTGTAGTTGTCGATTGGTTTTGATTTTCATAAAAGTTTCAATCTTCAAATATATATACTTTTGTGAGTTTGTGTTTATGTGTTTGATATATAAATATACATATAGTCTTGAAATATAAAATTGAACCGAAATTATCGAACCGAACCGAACCGAACCGAAGAAAAAAACCGATCGGTAGATTTTTTAAACACCAAAAAACCGAAAAACCGAAAAACCGAACCGTAACCGAACCGAAGAACCGAAGTCCCAGGCCTAGGCCTAGTTAAAACCAAAAGATACAGATAAACCCTACCATGCAATTTCGAAACCTTAATTTTGATTGCTCATCCGATTCGCCTCGCTGCAGCACGGGGAATCGAATTCGTCGCAGGAAAATGAGGACACGGCGTTGTACATACCCGGCGCCGTCCGAAGCCCTCACAGTTCCAGTGTCCAGCACAAAAAGAAGAAAGCTCCAATCGTGAGTTTGTAGCTTTCACTCTCAATTCGAATTGTCTCAATTCCATTGTAGTTTTTCTCTCAACTTGTTCTTCTTCGTCTTCAATGGCCAGATGCAATGCGAAAGCCAAAAGACATCGTGGATCAAAGCGTATTACAGGACTGTGGGATTTGTATATTCCCTCAGATCTCCTGCAGGAGATTCTATCTCGCCTGGGATTAAAAGCCAACATACAAGCTTCCACTATCTGCAAGGCTTGGTGTGAAGCATCTGTTTCTGTCCGTAACTTAAAGCGTCGTCCCTGGCTTTTTTATGCAATTGACGAATCGTCTACCTACATTCTTGTTGACCCATCAGGGTCTCAATCTCAAACATATAAGGTCAATCTTCCAATGTTGAAGGACCATGCAATCTCTTATTATAGGGATGGTTGGGTGCTTATCAGATCATCGAACAACAAAATTGCACTCTTTCTTAACCCCTTTACCAATGAGCGCTTCTACTTACCAGAGGGGTCACGCTCTTACAATCGGTATAAACTAGCTTTCTCAGCTGCTCCTACATCAAGTAGCTGTGTGGTGATCACCTACACCGAATTATTTCGAGAATTTGTTATTGGTACTTGGCGGCCTGGTGAATCAGCATGGACTACCCATCGCTTTGAGGCCGCTTTAGACCTTCACAGCTGGTGCAAATGTGTTTTCGCCAATGGTATGTTCTACTTTCTCGGTAGAACCGGCCGCCTTGGGGTTTTCGACCCTTGTGAAGCAACCTGGAATCTTCTTCCAGTGAAACCCTGTCCGGTTTCTGTTTCGACAGCTATGGTCAGACCAGAGTTGATGGCAGAGCATGAAGGAGACATCTTTGTTATTTATACACACATCGACAACAGCAACCCGACCGTGTATAAACTAAACTTGAAACAAAGTGTATGGGAAGAGCAGAGAGATCTTGGAGGCTTGACGGTATTTGCAAGTTTTCCTGGCTCATTGATATTATCTGGACTGTCCGCGGAGGAGAGGAACAGAATATATTCATCGTTTACTCGTTCAGAGTTTAGTCCTAGGTATGGCACGTACTACAACTTCCTCGGTGATGGTAAAAGCTCTAATCCCCCTCCAGTTTGCTGTATGTCTAACCACGCCGTTTGGGTGGAGCCACCTGATCATCTTCCTTAGAGGTTTGATTTGAATTAGTTTCATTTTCATGTCTTTTCTTTTTGACATTGTATTGGACAAGTTCCTATTAATCCAATGCTTAGTCGAGTTAAACACAAGTGTTTCAATCTGATTCTAAGACACTATCTACTTTTCTCTTATGAAATAAGTTATCATGATCACTTTACAAAAGTTAATTTCATCTCTTTACGCTTTGCTTGCTGTGGAAAAGATCAATCTATTTGACTAATTTGGGAAAACAATCCTCCAAAATGGGCAACGTTATAGGCAAAGCATCAATCTGGTCGATATAGACTTTGGAAAACATCACATGTCTCATAATTCTGGCATGCAAATAGGCTTTTGAGAAATAAAGACGACCAAAGGTATGTTGAATCCTGATCCTGAATCCTGATGTCTTTCGATTACTTGGAGAAGTAAAATATGAACTTAAGAAGTATGAAGGCAGTATCGCTGCATACAGAATTGCTGAAGAGGTAAATGTTCTAAAGATTTCGTGTAGTTGAATCAGTATACGGAGATGTATACGAGTATACGGAGGAATGATAGATCCACGTGTCATATGGTGATAGGAGGAAGAAATAGAATGAAGAAAAGATTCGGAAGAGAAACGAAGAGAGGTTATGTTGCTGGTGGTGCGGACTAGGTCCCATTGGTTACTAGAGAGAGAGAGAGAGAGAGATGAAGACTATAGTGAGAGGGAGCGAACTAGGTCTTGATTCAATTCCAGTTTATTCTTGGATGCTCTGTTCTTGAATTTTCGACCCTTGTGAAGCAACCTGGAATCTTCTTCCAGTGAAACCCTGTCCGGTTTCTGTTTCGACGGCTATGGTCAGACCAGAGTTGATGGCGGAGCATGAAGGAGACATCTTTGTTATTTGTACACACATCGACAACAGCAACCCGACCGTGTTTAAACTAAACTTGAAACAAAGTGTATGGGAAGAGCAGAGAGATGTTGGAGGCTTGACAGTATTTGCAAGTTTTCCTGGCTCCTTGATAATATCTGGTCTGTCCGCGGAGGAGAGGAACAGAATATATTCATCGTTTACTCGTTCAAAGTTTAGTCCTAGCTATGGCACGTACTACAACTTCCTCGGTGATGGTAAAAGCTCTAATCCCCCTCCAGTTTGCTGTATGTCTAACCACGCTGCTTGGGTGGAGCCACCTGATCATCTTCCTTAGAGGTTTGATTTGAATTAGTTTCATTTTCATGTCTTTTCTTTTGTTGACATTGTATTTGACAAGTTCCTATTAATCCAATGCCTATTCGTGTTAAACACAAGTGTTTCAATCTGATTCTTAGACACTATCTACTTTTTTTTTCTTATGAAATAAGTTATCATGATCACTTTACAAAAGTTGATTTCATCTCTTTACGCTTCGCTTGCTGTGGAAAAAATCATCAATCTGGTCGATATAGACTTTGAGGAACGGCTGGAAAACATCAATCGCACATGACTTTCATGATTTTCCCATGAAAGCTGGATCCTATTTTGTTCATGATTTAAGTATCACATACACTTCCTTCATCCCCTAGGCATAATCAAGATCATTTTCCTCTTTTAATGAACCAGGTCAGCTCTAGAGCAATGAACAAGTTAAAGAATTTGGCCTGATCAAAAATCAATTGGTCTTGGTACTAAGGTAAACATCTTACAAGTGTGTTTTTTCCTTTTTCTTCTCCTAAAACCACTCAAGTTAAGGGCTATATAACTTCTCGGCAAAACTTGTTGTCATTCCATGACAGGTTGGAGTTGGCATAGCTGTTGTTGTCTTTGGTTTGGTTTTAATTTGGCAGCAAAGGCTCAAAGAGTTTGAAACAACTCTCGATGGCACTCCTAAGGATCAAGCATGTGAGTGAAAACTATTGAATTGGAGATCACCTTGGTCTCACCAATATCTCACCAAACTCTCACCAATATCTCACCAACATCTCACCTAAAAGCCATTGATCCATTCACACTTGCTTAACATATTTGTAATGCTTATATATACCTTGTACTTCATTAGTTAATAACACATTGAGAGTTATACATCTCATTTCACCATCTCTCTCTACATTCTCTCTTCATTCTCTCTTTAATCTAAGTTACTTTCTTGTTCTAAACATCATATTCTAACATGGTATCAGAGCTATAAGCTCCTAGACCTATTCATTTCCGCATTCTCTAAGTTTCAAATCTATTTCTCTCGGTCCTAAACACTTACTCTTACAACCGGTTCTTGAAACAAGTTCTTGGTCGTGTTCTTGAATACTCTTAAGCTTTCAAGCTTTTCTTCTTCTTGTTTATTGTTGTGTGTGTTCTCTGTGAGTTCAGAACTCACCAATTTTAAGCTTACCTTGAAAACTCCCTCCTTGCATTAAACCGGTCTTAAGCAATGGAGAACTCAAGGGTAATCATTCCTGTGATGTTGAAAGGTGCCAACTATATTGTTTGGGCCAGGATGGTGAAGTCTGCTCTTGGAGGCAGAGGCTTATGGAAGTACATAATGAGGAGCACGGCTCCAGAGAAGGTGATGAAGGCTAAGGGTGAAACTGAGGCTAAAGAAGAAGGTGAGTCTCATGAAGAGACATCTGAAGCTGTTGAAGAAGCGTGGCTTCAAGGGGATCAACATGTCCTCTCCACACTCCAAAGCTCACTTGACCAGCACCTATTGGAAGCATACTCATATTGCGTGACTTCCAAACAGCTGTGGGATACTATTGAGAAGGTTTATGGAAACAAAACAAACCTAACAAGAGTCTTTGAAGTTAAGCTGGCCATTAACACTCTCCAACAAGAAGACATGGAGTTTAAAGCTCACTTTGGGAAGTTTAGCTCACTATGGTCAGAGTTGGAGATGTTGAGACCACCAAGTAATGATCCTTTGGTGTTGCAAGAAAGAAGAGAACAAGATAAAGTCTTTGCTCTTCTGCTCACCATGAACTCATCCTACAATGGGCTGATTAAACACATCCTAAGGGCAGATACTCTTCCGGATATTGATGATGTGTGTGGACAGATTCAAAAAGAGCAAGGTTCATTTGGGCTGTTCAAAGGGAAAGGAGAGTTGGTAACCGCCAACAAAGGAGTGTTTAAAGCTGAGGAAAGGCAGAACTATGGAGGTGACAAGAGAGGAGTCTTGATATGTGATTTTTGCAAGAAGAGTGGACACTTGAAGGATAGATGCTGGCGCCTTCATCCAAACCTCAGACCATCATCTCACAACAACCGGTTCAAGGATCAAAGGACAAACTACTCATATGGTGCAGCTGGACCAGGTTCTTCCTCTATTCAGCAATGTGATGAAGGGAGAGCAATGGTGGTTCATCAAGCTACAGTTATGACTGATCAAAATGATGTGGTAAGAAGGTCAGACCTTGAGGCACTCATCAAAGCCCTCAAGGAAAACTCTGGTATGGTCCTTGGTACCTCACTCTTTGCATCAAATAAAATCAGGCCTTTGATTATTGATTCTGGAGCTTCCCATCATATGATCAGTGATCCTAAGTTGATAGAAAATATTAAACCAGCTTTAGGATGTGTAGTAATTGCAAATGGTGATAAAATTCCAATTCAAGGAATAGGAAATCTGAAATTATTTGATAAAGAATCTAAAGCTTTCTTTATGCCTAGTTTCACATCCAACTTAGTATCTGTTAAGAAAATAGCCACTGATCTAAATTGCAATGTTGTTTTCAGTCCTAATGATGTTGTGTTTCAGGATATTAGAACAAGTAAGTTGATTGGGAAAGGTGTGACAAAGGATGAGCTCTACATGATTGAAGACACTAATCCCTCTTCTGAATTATCTCATGTTTTATCTACTGCTTTATCTACTTGTGTTGGTGTGGATGACTCTATTTGGCATGCTAGACTAGGACATCCACACTCTAGGGCTTTAGGACTTTTATTACCTTCTGTTGTGTTTAAGAATGATGAATGTGAGGCTTGTATTCTTGGGAAACATTGCAAGTCTGTTTTTCCAACTTCTAAAACTACTTATGAAAGTTGCTTTGATCTTGTTCATTCTGATGTGTGGACTGCTCCTTGTTTGTCTAGAGAGAACCATAAGTATTTTGTCACTTTTATTGATGAAAAATCTAAGTATACTTGGATAACATTGATGCAAACTAAGGATAGAGTGTTAGAAGCCTTTATGAACTTTCAAAGTCATGTTACTAATCATTTCAATGGTAAGATCAAAATTTTTAGATCAGACAATGGTGGTGAGTATACAAGCAATGCTTTCAAACAACACTTGTCCAAACATGGGATTCTCCATCAAACAAGCTGTCCTTATACCCCACAACAAAATGGAGTGGCTGAGAGAAAGAACAGACACTTAATGGAGGTGGCAAGGTCCATGATGTTCTACAAGAATGTTCCTAAGAGGTTTTGGGGAGATGCAGCCATGACTGCTTGCTACTTGATCAATAGAACTCCCACAAGAGTTCTTAAGGATCAATCTCCATTTCAGGTACTAAACAAAACAAATCCATTAGTTGATCACTTACGTGTGTTTGGGTGTATTTGCTTTGTGTTAATACCAGGAGAACAAAGAGATAAGCTGGATGCTAAGAGCACCAAAGCTATGTTCATTGGCTACTCCACAACACAAAGAGGATACAAGTGTTATGTACCTGAAACAAGGAAGGTTTTGATCTCAAGAGATGTGAAGTTTATGGAAACAAGGAGTTTCTATGATGAAAAGAATTGGGATAGCTTGAAGGATCTTCCCACTTCTCAATCAGATAGAGCAGCTAACCTAAGGATGATCATGGAAAACTTGGGTATTAGTATTCCTCAGCAACCGGCCAAGACAAGCCCTACCACTTCAGTCCCTACTCCAACTTCAGAAACTCCTCAACATTCCCATCTTGATCATGAGGGGGACAGTCATGAATCAGCTCCAGAACCGCAAGTAGCTGATCCTTCTGCACATGATCAAGCTGAAAATGAGGAGCATGAGGAACATAAGGAAGAACATGTTGAAGAGCATGAGGAACATAAGGAAGAACATGTTGAAGAAGCTGAGGAGTTGGATCATCAAGTTGAGGAGCCGGTTATGAATGAGCAGCAACAAGTTCAGGTGTTAAGAAGAAGTACAAGGGAGAAAAAGGATCCATCTGAATGGAAGAAGAGGGTTTACTTCAACAGCAATGCAGTAGCCCATCCCACTCAAGCTGTTTGCAGTTTAGCTCAAGTACCATTGGAGCATCAAGTGTTCATTGGGAAGTTGGATCAAGAATATGTACCAACAACCTATGAAGAAGCAAAGAGAGATAAGAGGTGGATGCAGGCTGTGGATGAAGAGATAAAAGCAATGGACAACAATGGGACTTGGTATGAAGCTGAACTTCCTAGAGGAAAGAAGGCAGTGACTTCCAAATGGGTTTTCACCATCAAGTACAGAAGTAATGGAGAAGTGGAGAGATACAAAGCAAGGATGGTTGCAAGAGGCTTCACTCAAACTTATGGAAAGGATTACTTGGACACTTTTGCACCAGTAGCTAAGCTTCACACAGTTAGGATCATCTTGTCTTTGGCAACAAATCTTGATTGGGAACTTTGGCAAATGGATGTCAAGAATGCATTCCTTCAAGGTGAGCTTGAAGATGAGGTATACATGACTCCACCCTCTGGTCTTGAAAGCCTTGTTAAAACAGGGAAAGTACTAAGACTCAAGAAGGCCATCTATGGGTTAAAACAATCACCTAGAGCTTGGTATCACAAGCTGAGTTCAACACTTATGCAAAGAGGTTTCAAGAGGTCTGAAGGAGATCATACATTGTTCACTCTCCAAGATCAGGAAGGTATCATTGTTATCCTTGTTTATGTTGATGACATTATCATATCAGGGAGTAACAAGTCAGGTATACAAGAAACTAAAACTTATCTCAAATCTGTTTTTGATATTAAAGACCTTGGTACTCTAAAGTACTTCCTTGGGATAGAAGTTTGTCGATCTAATGATGGACTCTTCTTATCTCAAAGGAAATACACACTTGATTTGTTATCTGAGGCAGGAAAGATTGGATCAAAACCAGCTAAGACACCATTGGAGGAAGGCTACAAAGTCATAAGAGAGGGGGAGCTTGAAGACAGACCATTTGAGGACATTACCAAATATAGAAGGATGGTTGGTAAGCTTATTTACTTAACCATAACCAGACCTGATTTGTGTTTTGCAGTGAACCAGGTAAGCCAACATATGCAAGCACCAAAGATGCATCATTGGGATATGGTTGAAAGGATACTCAGATATCTAAGTAGTGCTCCTGGTCAAGGCATTTGGATGGGTTGCAATCAAAGTACAGAGATAGTTGGGTATTGTGATGCTGATTGGGCAGGAGATAGAGTGGACAGGAGATCTACTACTGGATATTGCACATTCATTGGAGGAAACCTTGTCACTTGGAAGAGCAAGAAGCAGAAGATAGTATCATGTTCAAGTGCTGAAGCTGAATATAGAGCAATGAGGAAGCTAGCAACAGAATTGGTGTGGATCGAAGCTCTTCTTGTGGATTTGGGGATTGAGAAGACAAAACCAATCACCATGCATTGTGACAACCAAGCAGCCATTCACATTGCCTCAAACTCAGTCTTCCATGAAAGGACTAAACATATTGAAGTGGATTGCCACAAAGTGAGGCAGTTGATTGAGCAAGGAGTTGTGTTACCTTGCTTCACAAGAAGTGAAGAACAACTAGCAGATGTGTTCACCAAGGCAGCTAGCTTGAAGGTGTGTGAGTCCATTCACACCAAGCTTGGACTCATGGAAATCCCGGAATCCTCTAAGGCCATGGAGTCTACACTCTTTTTCCCTTCATGAAGTTTTATCCCAAGTGGTTTTCTTCATGAAGGTTTTTAATGAGGTAGATCTCCATTGTCACTCCAAGCTTGATTCAATCCTTGAACTCAAGCTTGAGGGGGAGTATTGAATTGGAGATCACCTTGGTCTCACCAATATCTCACCAAACTCTCACCAATATCTCACCAACATCTCACCTAAAAGCCATTGATCCATTCACACTTGCTTAACATATTTGTAATGCTTATATATACCTTGTACTTCATTAGTTAATAACACATTGAGAGTTATACATCTCATTTCACCATCTCTCTCTACATTCTCTCTTCATTCTCTCTTTAATCTAAGTTACTTTCTTGTTCTAAACATCATATTCTAACAAAAACAATCCGTGTGTTGTGCATACATAGGGATGTCTTTTTCATGGGGTAAAACTTTGAGCTGCTTTTCCTTTTAAGTTTTGATTTCGTTCCTCTCAAATGAGTCGGATTTCCACGTATCTTGAATTGCATAAAAGTTTGCTCTGTTCACATTAACTTGTTTGCTTAAATGGCTAATGCACACATAGCAGTAAGCCGAAAACAAGACAGAGGTTCCCCTTCTGGACGCTGTCCGAAATTTCTTGAACTAGGATAGTATTCACAGGCTGATGCGCTTCTTGAGTAATTGGCTAAGGTTTGTTTCTCCCATGTTTTTATTGTCATCTTATGGCTCATCATTCGTTTCATAAGAACATGCTGATATGAGACTTAGCTAATAGTGTTCTTGCTCTGTAGGAGAGACCAACTGATCCTGATGTCTTTCGATTACTTGGAGAAGTAAAATATGAACTTAAGAACTATGAAGGCAGTATCGCTGCATACAGAATTACTGAAAAGGTAAATGTTCTCAAGATTTCGTGTAGTTATGCTTGATTTGCAGCACTGAACTAATAGTTGAATCAGTAATGTGTATGAAGATTGTTGCAAGTATTTTTCTAGTGGGGACAAGGTTGCTACTACCATGTATATGTTGTTAAAAAAATTGTTCTATTTACTCTAGGTTTCTAAAGGCATTTGATCTTGAAGTAACACGTACGCGTATTTAGCTGCTAAGAAACCAGACGAGGTAAATTGTTTCTACCTGATATGAAAAGAAATGTCTCAGAAGCTAAATTTTATTTTCTTCGATCCATATCTTGTGATTCTCAGGCCGTTAGATTTCTTCTTGACACTCGTGAACGTCTGAATACAAGGAAAACAAACACAGCAGACAGTGTTACAGCCGAAAATGAACCAAATCTAGACCCAATTCAGGTAAACTGGTTTCTTGGTTATGGACTCTTAACTCTACTGGAATCATAGTAGCTTAGCTTAATCAGTTCTTTAATGAAACAAACATTTCTTAGTGTTCTAGACGCCTTATCTGTTCCAATGATGATAATCATAAAGATCCATACTAGGTTCAATCTTGTGACTTCTATCATTTCTCACTGACTTTAATCGTATTTTCTCAGGTTGAGTTACTTGTTGGAAAAGCTTATTCAGACTGGGGACATATCAGCGACGCTGTAGCTGTTTATGACGGACTTATCACTGATCAACCTGAAGACTTCCGAGACTACTTAGCTAAGGGAATGGCTTCCAAGTATTTGTCCTGAATCCGTTTTATGTATAGTAACTATGTTCCTGTCTGCGATACCTATGGTGTTCTGCTTTATGTTGTTGGTGGTGCGGACTGCGGACTAGGTCCCATTGGTTACGAGAGAGAGAGATCAAGACTAGTGAGAGGGAGCGAACTAGGTCTTGATTCAATTCCAGTTTATAGATCGAATTCACTGTTCTTCTCTGTAATCCGTGAATTGGATCTTGTTTCTCTTGTTGTTCTTGGATGCTCTGTTCTTGAATTCATTTCATTCTCTTTCATTGATCAATTGAGTTAAAAATCAAAAATAAGGATCAAAGATCTTATCAAGGCCTGTCTTAGGTTCTCAAAAAAATTATGCCAACCTGCTAATATTGTAATAAGCACTGCTTCAACACCATGGAAGGGGAGCCTAGACATAATTCTCTCCATAATTCTCTCTTTTTTTTTTGAACTGAAGACATAATTCTCTCATGTGCAAGTTTTCATGTAACTTGGCAATGCCATCATTTAAAATTTAAAGAAAGAATCGAAAAAGACAATTCTCTGTGTGTTTAGGTTGAGTCTTTGTGTTTAGATTCTTCAATGGACACACTTGTAACCAAGAATTCTGTCACACGACCAAAACATGAGTTTCTTCTTCTGAGAACTGTTGCTGCCACCCATTACTCTATATATATTGCCATTGAGGTCTCTATCGCATCAAAAATTTCCTTAGTCACATATTGATCACTGTTTGATTTTTTGCCATTACAAGAAAAAGTCTATGTATGTGAGATGAAAAAAAAAGGAAGAGGCTGGAGGTACATGTGCTCCATCCAGTAGACCACAACAATCTCAAAGAAATTACCTAATGTTACAAAGAATCGTATTAAGATTGAATGTATTAACAAATCGTGGTAATTTTCCTACGAAATTTGAAATGGCCGTGTTTGATGGAACAAATCACTATTGTTCGATTGCAAGAATTGAAAGTTTCAGCCAGAGTAAGGAATCAAAGCAACTGTAATTTACAATTGGTTGATGTTAATGCCTAAGAAAGAAAGAAACGTCTTACAGACAACTTAAAATGATTCATAAGAAAGAAACGTCTTACACAGACAACTTAAAAAGATTTTTTCACACATTCGATTGACCTTGTCCAGTGAACTTTTGTACCGTAGAAAATGTGGCATCTGCTTTCGTTCTTAGGCTAGGATCTAATGTTAAGCTCAATTGTTTCAGTGATGTTATAAGTTACAAAAAGATACATATATGTTAAGTCGAAATCAAATTAAACAATGAATCATTGCAATAGTAGTAATATAGAATATTTAACTTTATATGTTGTTTCATGATTTTTTTTCCTCCATGCCATAATCATTCAATTATATTTTGGTTTTCTTCACCAAAATAATCAATATCATTTTTGAGAACCTCAAACACAGTAAAATGAGTGTCGCTCATCATCAATCACTTTCATGTTGTTCAGATAATTATTCTCAAGCTTTTGACATCTTGATTAAAACTTGTTGTAAAGTAAAAAGTTGTAATTGACCTTATCTAATTATGAAGTCTCTTAATTGAGAGCATTTTTTTTTTTTTCATTTGTTCTTAATTGAGAGCATTTGTTCTATCGATCACTTTAACCACTTTAACCAAATTATCATAATTATCATATATTGAAGTATTTCACCTAACAAAGAGGACTAAACATCTCACACATCATTTTTAGTTGTACAAATATTGCACTATTTCGCCATTTAATGTCATTAACTAATTAGATGATAATAACTTAGTTATCCAATGCTATTTAGTTTCATTAAGAGACTTTATGTATGATGGATAGATAATTTCTTCTGATTTTTTTACCCTTGATTTGCTATTTGGTACATGTTAATTAGGGCTTGTGAAAAATTGGATCACAATTCTGTTTTCCTGGAATTCAATTAGAATGTGTCACTGAACCAGTCGATTTCTTTGATTTCTTATGATATAAGTTGATTGTTTTCTTAATCTTTCTTTTTTTTTCTTCGTGTTTATCAGAAATAGTTTCTCAAAGTCTCTAAAAAAGTATTGAAGCAATTGTTAAATATTAATGAAGATTGGATTCAAGAATTTGCAAATGGTAGAGATGATCTATTTAAGCAACATACACAAAAAATTTGTAATCTTTGGATTCAACATGGCCAGTTATTGATACATTCCTTACGCCAAAAGATCGAAGTTGACAAGCTGAAACGGTACTTACTTCTAGTTTGTGAAAGTTCTTTGTTGTTGTTTTTTTCGTTTGTTCTTTTTAAAAAAAAAAAATTATTCCTTCTACAAAATGTTGATATTGGTGTGAAAACTGATTGACTTATTGCACTTCATGAATGTATCCGACAGTGTGAGGCTGCTAATTCTCCTTTGATTGAACATGTGAGTTTATAATTCATTATATTCATTGTTATTTTAAACATAGAACTGTTTTGTGAACTGTATCATTTTACTTTTGACAAATATAGACATTGACATCAACTTTTCTTATAGAATTATCATTCATTTGCGTTGACACTAACGTAATGATTATGCTAAAATGGGTTATGACCCGATAGGTTAGTCAATTTAATGGTTGTTCAAATGTCAAAAGCATATTTCATATTCATTTTTTCCCGAGAAACAACATTTTCTTTGTTTGCTCTGTTTGCATGACAACAATTTGCCAACAAGATAGGCGGGAATTTAGAAACCTTATGTTCATGTGGAATGACTAATGGAACTAACTCTCCCTCTACTTTTTCATCCTTGTTTTTATTCTCTTTTTTTTTTTTTGCCAAGGATGCTAATGCATTAGAAGAACTCTTGTAATCCTTAATTCATGTTTAATGAAATTTACAGTTTAGCAACAAAAAAAAAACAATATGCCAACTATAATGCAAATAAAATCATTGAATGTCCGAAAAGTTAACGCGAAACTTCTTTGTTGTTACTCTGAACAGTTAGACCAAAAAAGAAAACGATAATTTAAGTTTGATGGGTACCATTTCCTTAACTAGAAAAAACATTATATTTGTTCCATATAATTTTTTACACATTTCAAACGATACTCAGCTGCAAGAAACGGCTACAGATAAAGCCCACCAGCTATTCAAATGGATTCTCGATTTGGTTTTGGTCAGTCTTGTTTTATTCAATAGATTGTTCGGAGGGAAAAGCCCATTGCTAAAGGGCCAAGGCCATACCACCAAGTCTATAAGATTGCAAGTTACAAAATTTAAATATATTATTAGCATCAATTTTTTTCTAAAAAAGAAACAAAATTCATAAATTGTGATACCAAAACGTGATACCACATTTTTTTTGGCCAAGAGGCAATTCCGCAAATCATATACTACTACCAAAACAAAAGTAGAATTCGAAACTGACCACAAAGAAATCTCATGACGCTTGTGGTCAGGGGATATTCTAAGGGCTTTAGATTCTCTCTGACATATATATAATACATAACTGTTAACTATGAGCAGTACAAGTTAACTACAACCATCCTAAACCAGCCTTGGTTAAGCTTAAACCAACAACACCACCACCAGATGCAGAACCCGGCTAAGCCCCCTTTTTGTACACACAAACCACCCGCGCTCTCAACCCGAGAAAACCACCTTCCTTCTTTTATTGAACTGACCAACAAGCATAAGCTTCAGCGGAATTTTGCGGTTAGGCTGCAGACCGACATCGCAAACACAACCGCTACCACGCCCGCTCTGAAAAGCCCTCTGTATGAACATCCCATAGCTGTAATCTTCTTGAATATGAACTCGGTCTTGCTCTTCAATCTGATGAAACTTCCACATCCCTTCGTTATAGTTTCTCCCGCTGTGTCCTCGACCTGTACACATTAAAACCACGTCAAAAACAAAGGTTAGAAATAACAAGTCATGTGTTCACATTTCAAACATAAGAAGATAAACCTCTTCTCACCTTGACACATTGGACCTCAGGATTGTCAGCTTCTGATTTGTGACTGTTCTGGTTAACCTGAAGACGCAACCTTCTTGAGGCATTACCCTGCATTACAAACGGCTCAGTACAACACTGGGCTTGTGCTCGTCGTGTCCTAATCTTGATTCCTGTTTCGGATACATCACTATTGATTCTGTTGTTTGTGTTGACAAGATTCTGTGGCTCGTAAGGAATCTGTTCTGGTGTCGGTTGCAGTAAATGCTTCTGCTCTGGAAAGTCATAGGGAATCTGAAGAGCTGATTCCAAGAGCTCGAACATATATTGGTCGGGGTCATTTGAGCCGTACTGTGTCTGAATGTAAGGCTCATTCTGGTTACTGAACATTTCGTTTGACCCTGTCTGAAAACCATTGAAAGAGGATCCGAGCTCAGATTGCACTTGAGAGTGCAACGGAGAGAACATATTGTAATCCAGGGTCTCCAACTCCAAGTACGAGCTCCAATCGATATTGTCAAGCTGCTTATTAAAACAATGTTGTTAGTTTACGAAGTTGTATCATACGCCTCCTGAGAAAACAAGATTTTGTTCATCCTTACCTCGGTGTTTGTAACCTCAGGGGCAGAGATTTCACTCTGACACTCGCCCGAGACAGCAAGCGAAGATTCCGCAACGTCAGAAGGCTTTGTCTCTTCGGTTTTAGGGAAAACCAAAGATACCTCAGACAGTTCAACCTCGGACCTCATCTGGTCCACACCAGTTGTTGGAGACGAGACTGCTGGCTCGACTTCAGATGCCTTTGAATCTTCTTGTACTGCTTCATGCACAACATCTTGCTTCTTAAACAATTTGCATATGACAAATGGGTTCTGCAACCAATACAAACCAAATAACTAAATTCAGACACTCGAAAGAAAGATTGAAACAGAAGTAACGGCAACTGGCCTGGTTTTACCTGGCCAGGCTTTGTTCCATCAAGATCCTTCTCGGTTGCGCGGTACTCATGCATAATCCAACAGGTTCGTGAACCTTTAGGAGCACGACCTGTGTAGAAGACTAGAGTCCTCTTAACGCCTATGATCTTGGTGTTGCCTGATTTGACCTTGCGGTCTTTCCCAGTCGCCTTCCAGTAGCCAGCAACAGTGGCCCGATTCATCCTACTTCCGCTCGGATACTTCCGGTCTAGTGGACAGAAGAAGAGCCACT
This sequence comes from Orychophragmus violaceus, assembly GCA_030180135.1. Classification (NCBI taxonomy): domain Eukaryota; kingdom Viridiplantae; phylum Streptophyta; class Magnoliopsida; order Brassicales; family Brassicaceae; genus Orychophragmus; species Orychophragmus violaceus. The sequence goes on from CM058232.1 coordinate 4,966,692, forward strand.
CTGAGTCTTGTGTCTTCACAACAGAGAAATCTACAACACAACATCATCACCATACAAAAAAACTTAACTCCTCACTCAAATTATCTAATACATACTCAAATTATATGATTCCACTACTCAAGATTGATAATTTTTTCCAAATTCAGATCAAATCAAAATCGAAATTGATCATCCCTGAGAATTAGTACATCCGAGACTAGAGAACACATATGTGAATCCGAAAGGATAAAGTGGATACCAGGTAAATCCCATGGCTCCCATTTGCAGATGTCGACCTCACGGATTACTCTGACGTCGTCATCACGACCGTTGATCTTTAGACGGAGATAGTAGCGGACTAACTCTTCGTCCGTCGGACTAAATCTGAACCCCACCGGTAGTGAATCCAGCGATAAGACTTCCATAGTCTTTTTTTCACAGGTGCGACTTTGAGAATTCGAGTTCACAGGAAAACAAAGAAGGTTGATAATATCCGGATCAGAGATGCGATTCAAAGGTATCGAGAAAGAAACAAACAGATTCCAGAATTTGATAAATACGAGAGGGAAAAAAAAACCCTAGAATCGATGCGATTTGGTAAAGTGAAGAAGAAGATGTGACACGATTTGTTCAGACAAAGGAGAGATAAAAAAGCAGCGCGTGGGAATTATTTGGTTTTATAGACGCGCCACTTTCCCAGAAAAACCCGAACCCCACCACGTTTGTTACGCGTAAAGGGAAATGTTAATTACTGGTCTACCCCTGAGACAGAGGAGTAAATAAATTAAGTATCAGAAGAAAACAAGGGGTACATGAGTAAAGTGAATATGTCGGAAAGAGAGATGTCAGTTAGCGAATCATATATTGACACGTGGATAAATTAAAGGAAGTTTCGCTGAATTTTGGTCCAAGTTCTCACTTCTCAGTTTAGTAAAGTCATCCACAGGAATATCCAAACCTCTCAAGTAGAACATAATTGCAAATATGAAAAATAAATTATATAAATGGGCCAACGAGCCCATTTTACTTTAACGTTTGTTATTTAGCCCAACAAATGTGAATCCAGCTAACCAAAATAGTGGATCCAATTTTTCTAAATACAATTAAATTTTTTTTATCATAGTTCACAAAAACAAATCATTAGTGTCCATTGGAAACAAGGTCAACATCTCTTAGAATTTTTTTTGTATCATATTTTTTTGTTCAAATGCTAAATTGTAAATATCATATACATCAAACTGAATCGGAGATTAAGTGGAGTTGATACCATTTTATTCACTAAGCAATATAATAACTCTTTGACACGGTTCAACAACCATTGAACCTGAATCGATACAACTTATAAGATCAGTATGTCCCATTAAACATATATAACTCTCCTCAGTCCTCAATCTCTCAACTACTTACTAGTTACTACACATTTTCAGCTAAGCTTCTAATCTCAGTCTCCCCGTCCGCGACTCCAAAGCTACAATCCATCGAGTCGAATGTTAAATCAAGAAAGTACAACAAAGAGACAAGAACGCAGAAAGTTATGAACATCGGGATGGAACCAAAGATCCATAGGAACAAAGGAGATGAGAAGTAGAACGCTCTTAGCCCTAACGACCAGAAATAGCTTCCACGGTTAACCGTTGCAACCACATAGTCTTGGTTTATCATAAGACTACCATGACCACTGTGACCACCCGAAGAAATAGACATGAACTGTTTGAAAGGGACATTAATTAAGATGTTTGCTTGACTGTAATAACGGATTGATTGGACGTTGAGAAGAAACGCGACTAAGAAGCAAACGAGGATTGAGAAAAACTTGACGGAGAAGGCTCGGTCGCTTTTATCTCCAAACACAAATAAGACCGATCGTTCTCCTATATTTAATTAGCTTTTTTTTACAGTTCTCTGTGAAGATCTTTTATATTTCACATTTTGTTATAAAACCAGTTACAAATCAATTTTAGAGATATCATCAAAACTAATAGCAAAATGTGTTTTTTTGGGGTTCAAAACACAATGTTTTCTTTTAAAAATGAAAACTAGATATGATTTTCATTCTGAAAACAAAGACACGTAAGAAATATTTTTTTAAATGAAGAAATAAAAAGGCAGCAAATGAAGATTGACCTATTAAAAAGGCAAACGACACAAGCGGAGTGGAAACGCGTGACATGAGCTATCTAAAAAAGAAATGAGTGATAATAATGGAATATTGTTTGATTATAAAATGGATCACAAGTCACCTAAATTATTCAACAAATATACAATGAAGTTTTTAATTTACCTTGTTGTGTTCGTTTTTCTCTTTAGTGGTTCCACGGCCAACAAAGTGGCAGATTCTCTGATTCAAAAATATTGCAAGAAGTTTTCAAATGCAAGTGCAGACCATCTAAAACGCTCTAATTTTTGCATGGCATCTCTCAAAGAGAATCCGGAAAGCAAGAAAGTGAAGAATATCAACGAATTGATCATGGTAGGAGGTAATAACGCGTTCTCAAACCTAACGAACGTGAAAAAAATTGTGGAGAAGATTATAAAAGAAAAGAAATATAAAAGTAATCTTAGTAGGAAATTATTGGAAGTTTGTCTTGAGCTTTACTCCACGAGCTCGAGGTGGTTAAGTTCAGCTGTGAAGGAGATGAAATCGAAAGAATCAATGGATGCTATTGATAGTCTTTTTAGTGCAAGAGAAGCACCAATAGGATGCGAATTGGAATTCAACGGCGACAATCAACAAAAATCTCCCGTGAGAAAAGAGAATGATGTTCTCCAGATGATGATTGAAATTCCTTTAGTGTTTCTTATTAAGACTATGCCTAAAGAGTAGGTGACTCTCCCTAATCATGCATGTGTATGAATATTTACAAAATAGCTAAATCATAACAATTTGTTACTTTGAGTTGTTTGTGTTGAGGTTAATTCAATTTCCGATTTCATGCAATAACAATTCATATTCCTTTTGAGTGGGAAGTAATAGAATCGTTGAATAAAGATATTTTGGTAAAACGGATTTCTTATTTCTCAAACGACCAATGAGTTTTGGCCCAAATGGGCAGATTTGTACACAATGTAAAAGTAAATGGACTTAATGAACAACATACGGAAATTAAGTGGCCCAATTCCCACCCTAGTAAGCTCGAGGAGGATGAGCGGCATTCACGTGTTCCGAATCACGAACACACGTCGAAGACACATCGTGTCAGCCAATCAATCGCGGTTGAGGCCAATAGAGTTGACGCCATTATGTTGTTTCTTAGCATTTGAACTGCTAGAACACCGTTATTGGACGAGTCCTGTTCTCATTTTTTGTAAAATGTTATATACACTAGGTGTATAAACCCCCGCGCACGCGCGGGATTCGTTTGTTGTGATGTACGATTTACGTTTTTCCATTTTCTTGCCCGAATGTTATGACTTTGTTGTTCCTCTGTTTTCTTGTTGCGGGCATGTAGCTTTCACCATGTTGTTATTTGTGTGTGTATGTTGTCCCTTTCGTAAAGTCTGTTGTAGACCTGTTTAGGTGTTTTTTTGTGCTCCATTTGCTCATCGGCTAAGATTGTGAACGTATGCATGTGTATCACCTGCCAAAAATATATAGGTCATTGATTCATTACGCTAATGTTAACCAATACGAACACCAAAAACCAGTGTGTAAAAGCTAGACTGTTTGGTTTACAATCCAGTTTGGTTTTGAAAGAATTAAACTGAAATCTTAGTTACATGATCATAGTGTATGTAGACATAGTAAAACATGTTGATGATCAGAAGAATTCTTGTTGTCTGCAAATATAACATAAAACGTGATTGCAAACCAAACGTAGACATAGTAAACCAGTCTTACTACTGGCGAAGATTTGAAGATAGTTGCTTTAGGTCCAGAAAATTATGATATGGTTTTCATAAAATGTCAGCGAGAGATGGTGAAAATAATAAGTTGTTTGGGAATTTACTCTTAGACGCTTCACAATGAACTATCATGTGCTATAGTAAACATGGTATGGTCTTTTGAAACACAATGAAATCTTGTAATTAAAATAAAAATGTGATGAAAATTAATCATGCTTGAGATCATAAAGAAAATCAACAGTAGAAAAACTCCTGAAGAACCAAGTTATAAATCAAAAATAAAATGAGGAAGGACTCACAATGGCAGTTACTTGGACCCGAGTTCCTAGAAGCATGAACATCGTGATCTAAGATCCACACATGTTGCATAAGCTTGTATTTCCAACCTCATCATGCATAAACAAATAAAGCATGAGAAGAACTTCTCAGGGACAAAAGGAAAAAAAAATGTACGTATGGATATCTGAAGTTTCAGCAGTTCATGAGCTAGATAAACACAAAGAAAGAGTGCAGGAAAAAAAGATCATATGTATTTGAATATAGTGCAAACAATTACAGTAAGTTGACTTACTTCTGGTCGAAACAGGCAGGGAAGTTTATGGATACAGCTTGTCTCAAGTGCAACTCATGAGAAAGCCAGAAAGGTAACTCCACTTTGGCACCTTGTTCAACATGCATGAACACAAAGATGACATGCTAAACTAGATTTTACATACACTCGGTTGCTAAATGTACAACATTCTCGTCACAAAGAAGGTTGCAGAAAATAATGAACCCCGTTATAACAATGCCTTACATGAACATCCCTAGTCGATAATAGACAGTAAACCAAATCACTCACCTGCGGATGATTTAGACATTGCGGAATGAGAATGTCTGAGTAAATATCTTTTGAATAAGAACCATAGGAACCTGAAAGTGAAAAGAATATAAGAATTTCCACACATTTAAGAGAAATAAAACGTGAACGGAAAAGACGAGTGTCTTAAATTTCCCATACAAAGTCTCCTTCAGTGTTTTTAGAAGTGCATCTAAGTTGTCGTTGATTCCCTTCCGGTGTTCTAAAGGATATTCCTTTCCTATTGATTTTGCAGATCGTAGCGAACGTCCCGTTGATTTTCAGCTAAGCTTCTAATCCCAGTCTCCCCGTCCGCGACTCCAAAGCTACAATCCATCGAGTCGAATGTTAAATCAAGAAAGTACAACAAAGAAACAAGAACGCAACAAGTTATGAACATCGGGATGTGACCAAAGATCCATAGGAACATATGAGATGAGTAGTAGAATGCTCTTAGTCCTAACAACCAGAAATAGCTCCCACGGTTAACCGTTGCAGCCACATAGTCTTGGTTTATCATAAGACTACCATGACCACCCCGAAGAAACAGACATGAGCTGTTTGAAAGGGACATTAATTAAGATGCTTGCGTGACTGTAATAACGGATTGATTGGACGTTGAGAAGAAACGCGACTAATAAGCAAACTAGGATTGAGAAAAACTTGACGGAGAAGGCTCGGTCGCTTTTGTCTCCAAACACAAACAAGACCGATCGTTCTCCTATATTTAATTAGCTTTTTTTACAGTTCTCTGTGAAGATCTTTTATATTTCACATTTTGTTATGAAACCAGTTACAAATCAATTTTAGAGATATCATCAAAACTAATACCAAAATGTGTTCTTTTTTTTGGGGGGGGGGGGGTCAAAACACAATGTTTTCTTTTAAAAATAAAAAATAGTTATGATTTTCATTCTGAAAATGAAGACCTGTAAGAAATAATACTTTTTTAAATGAAGAAATAAAAAAGACGGCAAATGAAGATTGACCTATTAAAAAGGCAAACGACACAAGCGGAGTGGAAACGCGTGACATGAGCTATCTAAAAAAAGAAATGAGTGATAATAATGGAATATTGTTTGATTATAAAATGGATCACAAATCACCTAAATTATTTAACAAATATACAATGAAGTTTTTAATTTACCTTGTTGTGTTCGTTTTTCTCTTTAGTGGTTCCACGGCCAACAAAGTGGCAGATTCTCTGATTCAAAAATATTGCAAGCAGTTTTACAATGTAAGTGAAGACCATCTAAAACACTCTCAGTTTTGCATGGCATCTCTCAAAGAGAATCCGGAGAGCAAGAAAGTGAAGGATATCAACGAACTGATCGTGGTAGGAGGGAATAACGCGTTGTCAAACCTAACGAACGTGAAAAAAATTGTGGAGAAAATTATAAAAGAAAAGAAATATAAGAGTAATCTTAGTAGGAAGTTATTGCAAGTTTGTCTTAAGCTTTACTCCACGAGCTCGGAGTTGTTAATTTCAGCTGCGAAGGAGATGAAATCGAAAGAATTAAATGATGCTTTAAATAGTTTTATAGATGCAAGAGAAGCACCAATAGAATGCGAATTGGAATTCAACGGCGACAATCAACAAATATCTCCCGTGAGAAAAGAGAATGATGTTCTCCTCATGATGATTGAAATTCCTTTAATTTTTCTTATGGATTCTATGCCTACAGAGTAGGTGACTCTCCCTAATCATGCATGCATATGAATATTTACAAAATAGCTAAATCATAACAATTTGTTACTTTGAGTTGTTTGTGTTGAGGTTAATTCTATTTCCGATTTCATGCAATAACAATTCATACTCTTTTGAGTGGGAAGTAAAAGAATCGTTGAATAAAGATATTTTAGTAAAACTGATTTCTTATTTTCCAAACGATCAATAAGTTTTGGTCCAAATGGGCAGATTTGTACATAATGTGTAAAAGTAAATGGATTTAATGAACAACAGACGGAAATTAAGTGGCCCAATTCTCACCCTAGTCAGCTCGAGGAGGATGAGTGGCAGTCACGAGTTCCGAATCACGAACACACGTCGAAAACACATCGAGTCAGCCAATCAATCGCGGTTGAGGCCAATAGAGTTGACCAGGGACGGACCCAAGATTTAATCGAAGTGGGATCATACATTAAATAAATAAAAAGACTACAAGACAAAAATAAATATTAAGGTGTCAACTAAGGAATTAAACTTGGGTTTAGTGGTGTCATTCTCTAGTAGCCAACCAGTTGAGATGCCGATTCCTTCATTAATTTTATACATCAAATTGAATTTTTATGTTTACGGTGTCAAGTGACATCCCTACCCACTAGTGGGTCCACCCCTGGAGTTGACGCTATTATGTTGTTTCTTAGCTTTTAAACCGCTAGAACACCGATATTGGACGAGTCCTGTTCTCATTTGTTGTAAAAGGTTATATACATTAGTTGTAAATTCGTAATCAAATTGTAAAAGAAATTTGAAAACCAAAAGGAGTAAAAATGTTGGTGGATGAAATAAATTGATTTTTCCTTTTTACGTTAATTTTATAAAAGTAAGAACATTAGGATCCGTTTTTTCCCCTAAGAAATGCAAAGCATCTTTTTAGTGTCATTAGCATTTCATATTGGGACTCATTTATTAAGGAAACTTTCAGAATCTGACATTTACGTGAATAAACTTTCATCTAACTATTATGTTCATATAATCGATTATGAAAAAAGAAATCTCTCGAAAAACAAAAATAATTTGATACTGCATGTTTCATTATATTTACTTGTAAATTGGTGAGATGCATGCATAATTTATACATAATATACACACACACAGATTCTCAACCTCTCCTCCAATGCAAAAGGAAATGAAACCCTTGACAAGATTTTCTTGGGAAATTAAGGAACTCTCTATACATGCATATACACTAATTAATTATCATTTATCATATCTTATTCAAATTAATTAATATTTATTGTTATATGTAACAGTAACACACTATATTAATTAATGGGAGAATTGTGTAAAAAGGGTGGAAAAATGATTATTGTCCTTTTAACCTCTTTTCATATTTTACCTTAATTTGACATAATTACCTTTACTAATATTTTAAAAAATTCAAATTCGAATTATTTTTAATTCAAAACAATATTGAAAAATAAAGCAAAATAAAAATACACCAATGAACAAAATGTAAAATGTTTTCTTGCTATTTATGATTTTTAAATATTATTTGCTTATTTGTTTTGCGAATAGTAGAACATGAATTCTACTATAGAAAGAGTAGTAGAACACACATTCTACCATTTTCACTAATATCCAAACAATTTAAAATACATAATCTACCATTTTCAATATAATCCACCTTTTGTAAATTATAAAATCTACAGTTTTAACTGCATTCTAAAACCGTGGAATATGAATTCTACACTTTTCACTATATTCTACAAATTAAAACATTTTGTGGAATATTTATTCTAATGTTTCAACTTTATTCTACACTTCCGTAGAATTTATATTCTAACACTTACTCATTATTCAAACATTCGTGGAACATACAATCCACAGTTTTTTCTTTCTTATGCATTTTGTAGAATGTACGTTCCACTAAATCTATTAAAAATTAAAAAATCTAGGAACAAAATTTTTGTTCGTACTTATAAATTACGGATTTACTAACTCTGAACCACCTCATTTATATTTTTACACCAATTTTTATATATGAAAGTATGGTATAATTAGTGGCGCCAAAGCTACTGCAACTATTAGTGTGTACAGTTAATATGTTGTCAGAGAGGCGGACGACTTGTTCATACAGCGTACTCGAGTTTGATAAAGAAAATTAAGATGGATCCATGTTTGAGTCTGGTGAAGTTGGAAGGAATGGTGGTAAACAAACACAAGCCGAATAAGGTGTAGTAGATAAAGAGTTGAGATACTGTGAGATTCGGGATTCACACTAAGAATTTGTATTCGTGGATTTGGACTTTTAGGATGTAGAAATGGTATAGTTTCCTATGAATCAAAGACTTTATTGAGATTGATCGTCGAGATAGAACAAACACAATAAAAAAGAGAGTACAAAGTATGATGATCGAGCTATCTAGTCGAAGTGTTCTTAGTTAGGGTCGGAATGTCTTGAATGGATCGCAACTTCTTCTTTAAATAGTCTCGACTCTGATCTCTCTGTTCCGATATTTCGGCCTCTCCTTCGTAACGATCCCCGTGATTCTCGCGGATCAGTTGAACTGGAAAAGACCGAGTCGCTCTATCTCCACGTCGTCTCCTGCCGAGCTCGAGCTCGATCGCCTCTTACTTCGGCATTGCTTGGGCCTTGTCAAAGCGTCTTTCGTTTGGGCCCAACAAATGAATCGGCTCGTCTCTTCGTCTTTGATCCTGGAACGGGCTCATAGATATGGGCCTTTGTCTTATTTGTTAATGGGCCGAATTTCCTAGAGGGAAATCCAGTACCAACAATAGCCCCAGCCCATTGATTTCGAGAAGTCGAGGTTAATGGGCGGTGGACGTTTTCGGGAAGACGCGCGCGTGTCTCGGGCGTTGAAAACCTAATGATTACTCTTGCCCCATCCGTAGATCTTGTTTTGATCCAACGATCAAAGGCGAACGCGTGGGACGAGCCTAACTGCTTTTTAGCGCGTCTGCAGTCGTGGCGTGTATTGGTTTCGAGAATTTCATCTCTTACCGTGGATCTGGTCGATCATCAAAGGCTTAGATTCGAAGGTTGTGAATAGTCTTTTCGGGCTCATTCTTTTTTTTTTTTTTTTTGCTGATGTGACCTAATTGTCGCACATTCGTAGCCGTCGATCTTAAATTGACGGTTGGGATAAGAGAAAGTGAGGAGTCCAAATCACCTCGATTTTCTCGTAATTATTGCGAGTTCGGAATCGTGCGACTGAGGTTTTGCACGATTCCCACTATAATTTTTTTTTATTTGCCGAGGGTAATTTCTTTTCTTCCCACTTTCACCTCTTCTTCAACCTTTGCTCTGGTTTTTCTTCTGCCGTCGGAAAATTTTCCTTCTAAAACTTTTTGCTTCATTTATTCCGATACACCGCTCCCTATGGCTCTCAGAGATGCGACAAGGGGTAGTACAAGCACGGCGGCGGGTTCGTTTGGCCCACATCCGCCATCTTCCCTAACCGTAAATCAAATCGAACGGTTGCGGAGGGTTTGTCGGATTCCATTGGAGGTGGAAATTGTGATTCCGTCGCCGGCGATGTCGCCGGAAACCGCGGTGGAGGGGTATTGCTGCGCCTCATACACCTACTTCGAGAACCTTTATGTATAGACGTATGTAGTGGGTTTTACCGCTACACATGCTCTCCGCAGCTTACTCTCACTCTCCTTTTATAGATTTGAACCTTTATGTATTAGTGTATATATATATATAGATTAGTTCCACTTGTAAACAACCAACCCTAGCTATTAAGTTTGGACCGGATTTTGCCATTTGGCTGGCATTCGCATTGCCAATGTTTATTTTTTGACCAATAGTTCATGTTAGTTATTTCATTATTTGCCAATGTTTTTATCACCAAAAACATATATTTAAAACTAACAAAATTAAAATAATACACTTATCAACTAAATGGATGTATATTATTTAACAAAAGCGTTAAATTTATATTCACTAATTCATCTATATTGAATCCCAAAATGCTTAGAATATGTCTAATGCATTTAACCCAAAAAAAAAGCTACTTAAAATTCAATTTAAGGCATCTTCCACAATTAAAGTTTGTACCTCCACAACTATTATAAATCTTCTTTTTGTGTTACAGTTTTCTGAGGATACATATTGTTGTTGTTATTGAACATCTTTTTGCGCCAAAACAAATAAGAATCAAAGGGAAGAACTCAAAAGCTAATACTGTAAAAAATCTATAAATTAATATTTGATAAACTAATAATCATAATAAATTTTACACTTCCAAAAAAATATTTTTAATTCAATCAATATCTTTATGAATTAATAATTCTCTTTTTGTGCTAATATAAATGACTAATTTTCTAAATTAATAAAATATCAATATTTCAATGTTATTAATTTATAGAATTTGTAATATATACAACGAAAGTAAAGCTCTAATAAAGAAGTAGGTATTGCATTTGTGGCAGTGAATGAAAAAAAAACGATCACAGTTGTATTATGAATGAGTTTGAAAGACGACAAATCCTTTAAGTTTAAGTTTTCATGTTGACCATTTGAATTCAGCGGAGCTATTAATGAACTAACAAGAAAACGGATGCAAAAATGTAGTATCTATTTCGTTTCCAACAACTGTACTCCAAAGTGTTTTTTTTTTTAACAACTCACAACTCAAAAAAGACCTCAAAAGTTTTCATTATTCTGACTTACAAATAGGTTTTAACTTTAACATCATTTGTTTTTCTTGCATTCTTGACTATATATCACCCGGACTTTAAAAAGTAAGACATTTATTTTTGAAGTATACGTACTTGTTTATGTTGTGGTACACAACTTGCTAGAGAGTAGAGCCGTTTATTTGTCACTTGCATGTTCTTTCCGGTCAGGACTGGCCCGGGGCTAAAGCTGGTAAATCACGAGTTTTAACCGCCAAAAATATATTATGTATTTAAGAATATTATATAACAAAATTTTCATTGTAATATAGTATTTGACATATTTGATCTTTAAACGTCCAATAGTAACGGACCGATCCTGTTTCCACTACAACTACCACCACCAAGTCCTATGGGAGGGCTTGATAGTTAATATTAAATATTAAGTTTAGCATTTAATTAGGAGTCAGTCACATGTTACTGTTACCATTACTAAAACCTTTCGTTGACTTTGTTGTTTCAAAGAATTTAAACCAGTCTTTTTTTCAACTTTATTATTTGGATCTGTCTCGAACAAAGCATATGTAGTTATGTACCTCTTCATGGGAGTTTATCTTAACACATGGCTGTATTCATAAACTGCCGACATGAGTGTATAGGGCTAAATATTTATTTACACCCATTTTCAAAACCTCAAACAAGGTTTAAATGATAAAAAGCTCTGATCAAATGAAGTTGCTAATTAATATAATGAATAAAGATGTGAAGGAGCAAAGAAGACGGGTGGAGTTAGGTGAGGCAAAGTCTTCGCCCTCTCACACACTATCTCCACGCTCTTCTTTAGTTCTTAACGTTCCTCCTTGTCTTTCGTTTTCCTATTTTTATATGATTTAATAAAATATGTTTTGGCAAAATCGAAAATTTCCATTTTTTACTCCATTTTAATTTTGGTTATACTTATATCAATATATTATCATAACTCAATAATAAACATTTTTATTAAGAAAAAAAGACCAACCTTCAAATATCGTCAAATAGAAAAATAGGTAGAAATTGGGTGAGAAATGAGGACAGAGGGAATTTAAGATGTATAATAACACCATTAAATAGCTGACACGTGACTTGATCTCTTTCTCTTTCCAGATAAGACAAACTAAAAAACGAAATAAATAAATATTGACGAATTAGTTAAGTACATCTATGTCTCTTTAATAAATAAACAATATTCGAAAAAAATAAACAATAAAAAAACGAGGGAAAAAGAGATGGCGGGACCCGTTTATTAACGGACGTTAAAAGATCATATCCGTTAGAAGACAGTGTGAGAGTCTAATCTATAAATATCTCTCTTCTTCTCCTTCATCTTGTTCCCTCACTTTGCTCTTCCTCCTCTTGCTATCGAGTCAAAATTAGGGTTTGGTTGACGCGTCTTCTCCCTCTCCAGGTATGTCATTCTCTCTCTTTCTGTTCCAGATATCTTCTATGTGTAGATAATTTGAATTTTTCTGAAGAAATTTCTTCATCCTTCCGTCAGATCTGGTAGCTATACCTTGCAGCTCGCACTCTGCTACAATTTGATTTTATTTTGTAATTTTCCAGTTTCTCACGCTAATTATTTCAAATTTGAATGCTGATTCGCATGAAACAATGACAAATTTCATGTGATCTTAAAACGAGCAATTAAAGAGGAATTGATTAAGCTAAATGTGGAGTGATCTATCTACGTGTGATGATATTGATGGTTTCTTCGGGTTTCTTGGGTGCTGCAGAGTATAAAGATTGTGTAGAGCTTTCAGATCATCAAAGAGAAAACAAATGGAGGTATTTGGAAAATCTCCCATGGTTAGCTCTGCAAATGTTATTTACTTGTCTGCAATTCTGGGTCGCGATTGCGATGGACCCATCCACAAATGTGACTGGAAATGTGAGAATGAAAACGTTTGCGGGAATATGTACCGCTGCAAACTAACTGGGCTGACTCACGTCTGCGACAAGAACTGTAACCAGCGGATCCTCTATGATAACCATAGCTCCTTGTGCCGAGCCAGCGGCAGGATTTTCCCTCTCTCACCGTCTGAGGAGCAGGCCGTTAAAGGTGTCAGGAGGAAGCTTGACAACGAGACTTCTGAGAGCTGTTCGTTTAAGCGTCGCCGACGTGATGTCCAGTTCCATGCTTCTCCTTTCGAGAGGTCTTTCACTGCTGTCAGCCCGATCTGCAGCCCGGCTGGAGACGGGATGGAGTTGAGTTAGATCCTTGTTGATCATCTACTCAATTCCTGAGACCTGAGAGGCTCTTTTATCTCACTTAGTATAACTTACTTTTCTTTCTTTCTTTTGGACAACAATGGATAAGACTTAAGAGACATTTGTGTTACTGCTCTAGCAGGAGGGATCTAGGCATCTTCCCTGCCTTAAACAGAGCTTTATCTTAGTATTGTTGAACTCTATGTAGTACTTATGTAGGAGAGTCTTAATAATTCTACTGCTCTATTCTGGATCTTACTGCTTCGTATTTAGGTGATATGAATAACGAATTTGCTTCTTCTTCTTCTTGATGATGTTTGATATTTCTTCTTGTGCACATTTAGTTTGTTATTTGTGATTGTACGCAATATTTATTTAGGCAGGCTTTTATTCGGATAGGTATCTTGTTTTGGCTAGCGACCTACCATTAAGAAGAGCCTGACACACCACTGGTGATTTCTGTAAGTGTTGTGCGACAGGATTTTTCCATGTTGCTAACCGATGCAGCACAGGTTCTTCAGGATAATGGATATTTTTCTGGTTTCTTTTTCCATTTCTAATTGATACCTAATTCTAACAATTTCTTTGTTGTACTATCCAACTTCATTTTCCTTGATTGATTAGTGCTTGAGGTCCTGAATGTGTTTTATGTTTGTGCAGGTTTTCCAATATTGCAATTCAGGAAGTTTAATTATGCTTCATTTATATACATTGACTTGATTGTTATGTTTCTGAATTTTGTTAATCTAATAAAGGAGTTATTCTAACTGTTGGAAGTTTTAAAACCTTGCTTTGCAGGTCCCCTTGTGTTTGTGCTCTGTAGGCAACATCACGGTTGGTTTAATGCATTGGCAACATAAGCTGACGATCCTTAACTATGAGAGAAAGGAAGGATATGAGTAGGTACAATTACCCAGCGTCCAGTGAGGGTGTGAAAGTGTGGATGTGGTTGGCCAACTGTGTTCAAAACTATCAGCTATTCATGGTAATTATGTGATATTACGTTTATGAAGTTGTCACGTTTTTGTTATATCATTTACTTGTGAGATCTGCTGCTGTACCAGTACCTGCTTTGCTCTTAATTCTCATGTTTCTTATCTTCTGCCATGTTATGTTTCCCGCTTCTCTCTGGTGTGGACTGTATTTGATTTTCTGATATTTGTCTATATCTATAACAGGGTACAAATCTCTTGACAATGTGAAGTTTCTGATAAAGTTCAAGGAATCTAGGCTCTTATGTTACTCCCACCTAAATCACAGTCCTGGTAAGTAATCATCTACTCTAAATGATAATTTGAATTAACTGAAAAATCATGTAGTCATCATTCTATATGTTGCTTAAATTGTCTCTTTGACGTGGATTTTAATACAATGTATTTTTATTCTATTTTTAAGGTGACAGAAAGGTAGATGATGTAGGCATTCGATGGTTTGATGTAAAGCCTAGATTTTATGGAATTGTGGAAGATTCTGTTCCAAAGAAGTTGGTAAAGTATCAAATGTTGACTCGACCGCTACGATAAGATACGGTAAGGAAATATTTCTCCCTATTAGTTAATGATGCTAAAAATCTCTATTTAACTTGTTACCATGTTTAGTGTTAATCAAACGAAATAATTTTGGCTTTTATTTTTGTAGATCTTATAATCCACGATTGATAATACAAAAAATTGTTAGCTAGATTTTCTTTATCATTCAATATTGGTGGTTCGTACTTGTTTTTTTTTGTCGACAGGTTCGTACTTGTTTAATAAGTTTAAAGCATAATATTGGTTACTTTTTCGAAATTTTATAACTATATCATTTTATTGTCAAGGAACTAGAATCTGAATTTAGCTGCTCTATACTTCTACATATTTTGGTTTGAAATGGGAACTGGTGTAGATTCTCTTGCATTGTTTCCTAGGTTTCATTAATAGTATATTTTCTTCTAGAATAATAGTATAATATAATAAACTGATGAAAAAGAGGTTGGGCAAGTAAGGCAAAGAATAGCCTTGTCGGAGAGGCCTGTCCTAGGAGTAATGCTAAACCTTAATTCCTTGTCTTGCGGCTTGAAGCTTTCTAAAGCAACTTCACCGCTTCAACATTGAATCCGTAGTATAAACCCTGGTCCAGGGACATCCCAGCCAAATCACATTTCTGAAATCTTAAACTTTAATACCATAATGGGAAGATCACCAATGGTTCCCATGGCTGTTCTTGTCTATGTTTCTCTACTGTTCTCTGTTTCTTATTCCTCCACGTTCTTCATCACGAATAACTGTCCCTTTACTATTTGGCCCGGTACTCTTTCAGGCTCTGGCACCCAGCCACTACCCACCACGGGATTCAGGCTTGATGTGGGTCAGTCTGTTAAGATTCCCTCGGTTCTAGGCTGGTCAGGTCGTATATGGGCCAGGACCGGCTGCAACTTTGATGCTAATGGCGCGGGAAAATGTATGACCGGAGACTGCGGTGGGAAGCTGGAGTGTGCTGGTAATGGTGCTGCTCCGCCCACATCACTTTTCGAGATTACGCTCGGTCGCGGTTCTGGTGACAAAGATTTCTATGATGTCAGTCTCGTTGATGGGTATAACCTCCCTATAGTTGCTTTCCCAACAGGTGGTGGACTGGTTGGAGCTTGTAATGCTACAGGTTGTGTTGCTGATATCAACATTAGCTGTCCAAAGGAGCTTCAAGTGATGGGAGAGGAAGAGCAAGAAAGAGGAGGAGTTGTCGCTTGCAAGAGCGCTTGTGAGGCCTTTGGATTAGACCAGTACTGTTGCAGCGGTCAGTTTGCTAACCCAAACACATGCAGGCCGTCTTCATACTCTACCATCTTCAAGAGAGCTTGTCCTAGGGCTTATAGTTATGCCTTTGATGATGGAACCAGTACTTTCACTTGCAAGGCCTCTGAATATGCCATTATCTTCTGCCCTGTCAGGTATGTAAAATCATGTCCTTCACTTTTCAGTTTGTTACAATGCTCTCTGCAGACCGTTCAAAAAATATTTGCTGGTTCTGACTGAACAGAATTCAATAACTTCTTGTTCCAGGGTAAAAAGACCAAGCAACCAAAACTCGGATCCCCCTAGCCAGCCTCAAACTCCATACGGACAACCTATGGCTCCTCCGGCCCAGAATCCGTACGGTCAACCTATGGCTCCCCCGACTCAGAATCCATACGGTCAACCTATGGCTCCACCAACTCAGAATCCATACGGTCAACCTATGGCTCCCTCGACTGAGAATCCGTTCGGCCAACCTATGGCTCCACCAACTCAGAATCCGTACGATCAACCTATGCCTCCACCAACTCAGAATCCGTACGGTCAACCTATGGCTCCACCAACTCAGAATCAGAACCCTCCTGGACCATATCAGAATCCGAACGGGGAATCAATGCCTCCACCTCAGAATCAGAACGGGAACGGACAGTTTATGATGCCTCCTCCCACTGAAAATCAAGCTCCAAACGACCAGTTTATGAATCCGCCAATCGAGGATGAGAGTCAAAGAGCCGAAACAGGGAGGGTTGCCAAGACTCAATCCTCGTCTGACATTCTTCGACCTTACCCTGTCTTGTTGCTTCTTGGCCTCGGTCTAACTGCTTTAAGGCAATCGTGCACGACATGAATCATAGTTATTCTTCCTTTTTAGGCAAACAGGCCATGTTTAGTGTCTTCCCATAGATTCTGAAAACTTAATTCATCAAAGCCCTTTTTATACCTTGAATTGGCTTTTCAATTCATACATGTATAACTTCTCTATTTCATGTATCAAGAAAATAACGCTTAATAAAAAATAAATAAAGGGAGAAATGAAATCATAATCATTTCTTGAGTTTTGTTTTCTTAGGAGCAGAACTTCTAGCCTTCTTTGCTGGTTGCTGCTTCTCTTTAGATGGTCTTCCTCTCTTCTTCCCTACAACCTGCAAAGATTCCACAATTTACTGATAAGGAGGAATTCTGAGTTTTGCCAACGTACACTTTCGCCTTTAGCTTTCGCTTTGCCATTTGTTTTGGTTACCTCTGCTGTACCTCCGCTTTGATCAGCTGGCTTTGAAGCAGTCTTGGCGTTTTTGTTAGATTCATCATCTGAATCGAACGAAAATCCCTCCAGAGTGCCTAAATGGGTCATAAAAATCAGTTTACACAATCCCACAATAGTTCTACAAGAAAAATAAGGTAGCATTGTCCTTTTCACTCTAAACAGAGACAGAGAAAACGAGCTTACCTTCCATCATTGTTTCTGCTTCGTAGACATTAGATTGTGGTGTTAGCTGCATGAAGTCATTCATTATAGCTTCTATCTGACAAGGAAACATATGATCCAAATATTAGGCTATTGCTCATGTCTTTGTTTTATATTCCAAACCAACAGCTAAAAGTTAGTTTCTCATAGGTTTAAAACTTAAAAAGTCAAGATCTATGAGTTGCAACAAGAAAGCGCACAGGAATGTACCAACCTTTGCCTCTGACTGACCTACGTTAACCTGAAATGCAACATATCTGGTGTGAATAATTGTATAGTACAAATGCCCTTAAAAGTTGAATAGAAGCTACAATGAAAACAAAAAACGTACTACGCAAAACGTCCTGGATGGAACAATTGTTGATTTATATATGGTTCCCGAAACATGAAATAATAAGTGTTAGTAAAGAGACTCCTCCAGTCATGAACTGATTCTCTGACGTGTTACATGTAACATAAACAATTTTGCTATCCTCAATGGGCATAGCTGATTCTCTATTACATGTTTTGAAAGAAAAAAAATACAGAACCATTTTGAACATCAGAAGAAGCATATAGAGTGAATTGGGGAAACATACCTTTCAAGTCCAAGTACAAGTCCTCGGTTGTGTCTGACACAACCACGCGCCCAACAGCCCCCATGTCTCCACTCAAATCTATCGAGTCCCCTTCACATTCAACTAGTACCTGTAAAATTAGTTCATATGCTTTTTTAAAAACTGTGCTTTATCTACACGTAAACTCTAATATGGATGAAGTTTGGCCGTCCCGTAACATAAGTATCACCAGCCGCCATGGCAAAGGTATATATTTGCATTACCTTTGTACGATTCACCTTCTCAGAAAGTACCAAAGGCAATCTTGAACTTGAGCCCTGGAATTTATAAATCTGGTTATAAGGAAGAACCAGAGAAGAAACAACAATAGTAGTCCTAGCACAAGGTTCTTACAGAAGAAGGCTTGACATTCTTATCCGTTGCTACTTCCTCGGCTACTGTGGCATCTGTATCTTTATCTACATGATAGAGGAACCGTTACAATGCTTTAGAAGAATCCTAAAGTCACAAAACTTCGGTTCAATTCAAACCTTCATTTTTCAAAATTTCTTGTGCACTGTTTCCTTTCTTGGTTGACTGGCGGCCACCATTTGCCTTTTTCTTCGGAGATTTTTTCTTTGAAGCCTTCTTAACGGCAGGGTCTCCCTCTTTAGTTTGAATAACAAAATCCTCATCCTTTTCAGTTGACATAGTCACTTCCTGACTTAATGGATCACTAGAGGGTGGTTCAGAATCAGATGAGACAAGCCATACAGAATCATCTCGTTCCTGATAAAGAAAGAAAAAGAGTAACCTGTCAACTCCATACCAACTAAGAATTATCATTTTTTTTACACTACTAAGACAGGTAGAGAGCAGAGGAAAGACTGCCACCTACTTCCAACATCACTCATGCAGTTGGGAAGCTTCTCTAGAGGAGAGTTTATAACTAAGAAATCACTATCTCGAAATCACCTACTTATCAAACAGATGCATGCAAACAAGAAACGCTCGAATCAAATAGAGGCAGCAAAAGCACAGACGAGTACATTCTGCTTGCTAGAGTTTTCTTCATCGTCGACTTTGTCTCCATTCTGCTTCTCTGCAAATTGTTCCCCAGTCAAAAACATTACTTTAAGAAACTACTCCCCCAAAATCAGAAACTGATAGTCTCTCCCTCGCTACTTTCATACCTTCAAGGTCCAGACCAGCATCTGCTTTCTTCTTTCTAGAAAACACGTGCTCGATGCTCACTTGTTTCTTCACAACCTTCGTCTTCGAATTCTTCCTAGACAAAGGCTCCGAGGATTCTTTGTCAAAAATCGTGGTGGCTTCAATGTCATCAAGCTCAGGAAGAGATGAAATAGTTTCAGATTCCATGCAAGGACTATCATCTGGAGAAGATCTAGACGGCGAGGATAGTGTGGGTGCCTGAGCAAAAAAGAGATTCAGCATTTCAGTCCTGTTTCCGTTAAAAGCAATCCAATAAAGAAAATAGAATTTAGATTGAATCAAATAAGGAAACCTGGAAAGATCGAAGCCAATCGGGAGATTCCTCCCTGGAGCTGCTCATATTTCACTTCTTTAGAGCTCAAAATCAACAATCCAAGCTTCTTCCGAATTCAACGTCTACGCAATTAAAACAAAATAAGCTCGTAGATAAAGCCAATACTTTCGCAGATCAAAACCCTAAAAGAAACCTTAAAAACCACAGATTCGATGAAATCGAAGCTCAACTGAAGAAGGAGAAAACAAAATTGAGCAATTAGCGAATCTACGGACGTTGAAATCCGGAGACAATATCCAGAAAAAAGGAATATAAATTAGCTGAGGGAAGGAAGCAAAGCTTCCGCCGCCGCCGAGACTGGAAGTGTGTGAAAGACGCGGGAAGATTGGCACGAATCGCTTGTTCCGGTTTGTGAGTGTTTGGTTGCAAGGGCAAAACTATCCCCCACGTGGAGATAGACCTGTAAAAAACATAAAGCCCAAGATGGATCTACTATTATCTTATGGGCCCAAGCTCAATACCAACACCGTAGAAACGGAGACGGCAATGGAAACGAGGGAGAGAGATAAGAGGAAGAAGTGAACAAGACAAGAAAAGTGTGAGAGCAAAAGATGGGGAAAGACGGAGGAGAGAAGAAGCGTGGAGATGGAGAAACAATGACGGTGATGAGCCTAACAAAGGATCAACAGAATCCAATTCAGCAGTTTCAGGTTAAATTTAAAGAGGCGGAGAGTGGTTTCAAATCATGGTTGTCAAAACAGAAGTTGCCGGTGGAAGCCGCCGTCGTCACCGCCATGGGAGGCGTTCAGGGAGCATTTATTGGTGGTCTTATGGGAACTCTCTCCCCTGAAATGCCTCCTCAGTCCGGTATGGACCCTCAAGCCATGGCGTCGTTGAAGCAAACTCAGGTGGGTCTGTCATTTTCACCATTTATTGCTATTTTTTTGAAGTTGTGATTGATGGAAGAGAGATTTGTGAATCTTTGTAGGCTCTTGTGGGTGGACCCTTGGTCCAAGCTCGGAACTTTGCTGCAATAACTGGTGTTAATGCTGGTATAGCTTGTATAATGAAACGGATTAGAGGCAAAGAGGATCTAGAGTCTGCGTAAGTTTCATTTTATTACTGAGAGTTGCAGCTGTAGCTATTCTACTTAGCTTTGTATTGAGTGTGACTTGTTTTTTTCATAGTTCTAGCCAATGAACTAGGACTAACTAAATCATTTTAAACCCAACTGCTGTTAGGGACAATTACAATCTGCAACTAGTGTTTATGTTTTGCATTTATCACTTCTCTGACTAATATAGCTGAGACAAGTTACAAATCTTAATCAGCTTATCTGTCAGAGGATTGAATCCATGACCTTTATTCATCATTTATTGCTGCACAAACTTACAATCTCTCCCTGAAATAGCTCATTATAATCATTCTGATGCTTAAAATGATTTACTGCTCCAATAGAATTTTGACTTCTTGTGTGTACATTTCACATTTGATGGTTAAAGATTCTCAGTGGTTTACTTGTTTACTTGTGTTTTGTGCAGTGTGGTTGCGGCATTTGGATCTGGAGTCGCATATTCTCTGGTGAGTGCAGGATTACAAGGACAGCCTATGAATGCAATCACCACTGCCGCTGGTTTCTCTCTTTTTCAAGGAATATTTTTCAAGGTGAGTGATCATATACATACATATAGGAGGAGATTATACTGCTCTTGAAGCTAGGCAGGTACTTCATTAAACATGTTTCTCTTCTTCTCTTTGGTCTTGTTTCAGCTGGGGGAAAGGTTCTCTAAACCAAGCATTGAAGATCCATACTATACTCGGGCGAGGTCTATGCTGTTGAAACTGGGTCTAGAGAAGTATGAGAAGAATTTCAAGAAGGGTTTGTTAGCGGATCCCACTTTGCCATTGCTCACTGATAGGTAACTGAGCCTTCGACTTTTCATTTCTGTATCAACTAAAACTTGTCTTTATCGAAATGGTATGCCCTCTAAACTCTCTTGCGTGTGTCCAGTGCGTTAAGAGACGTGAGTATCCCACCTGGACCAAGGCTACTGATACTAGATCACATCCAGAGGTTCGAATCTAACTTCTAACTCTAATCTTCAGATACATGAATCTGTGAAATCACTGAATGTGGTGGGTTGTTTTGGTATATATAGGGACCCTGAGCTGAAAGGTAAACGGGGAAGTCGTGGTTGAGACTTAAGAAAGAGCCACTTTGTGTCTTGGGCAGAATCTTTGTATGGTTCATTGTGAGGATCTCAAGCACTATTAATAAATTTCTTGTACGGTGGTATTATTATTTATTATTATTGGCTCATTTACATAAAAATTCTATATGAATTTAAATTGGCAATCAAAACTCCTAAATCCTAACAATGCTAGAATCTGTGATCGTTTACACTACACAATTTACATATTCATAATTTTTTAATTATGTGATTTAAGAGAATTCTTTTTAAATGCTGATACAAATTTTCAGAATTGTTACAATGATGATTTTACAGATAATTTACAATCACAATGAACGGTTCCACATGTTACATATTGAAATTAAAAAAAAAAAATTCATTAGTTTTTAAAAATTGCATTCTGGGGGATTTGAACTCGAGTTTCTTGGTTGGTGTAGAAACATTAGTGAACCCTAAAGGTTTTGACAATTTAACAAAACCCTAAAACATGAAATTGAAAAAATTTGTTGATTGGTTTTGGAAACCCAACTTTCCTTATATGGCCCATTGGTTGGTATGGTCAGTACTATTCCTGTATACAAGTTTGCATCGTCTTTCAAACACAAACTTATATGTCAAGTTTGGTAACCATGTACGACGCCTTTATGTAAGAAAAGAAAAGAAAAACAATGACCTACGCAGGCTATATTTACTATTCAATCTATTTGTAGGGCTAGTATGTATCGGGTGACCAAACAAATGTCTTCTTTCAAGGTTCAATATTGGTTAAGGCCTTGATTGGTAGAGCGTATAGCAGAGCAGTAGCTGTAAGGAGTAGGAGCATTAAGTTACTAAAGCTGTAAACTATTAAATGTTAAATTGAATATATATGATTGGTATAGCTGTGAGCATTTGAAAATAAAATTACTAAAATAGATATATACATGTAAGATTTCTTCTTCCTTTTTGTCAAAGACTTCTTCTTCCTTTTTTGTCGAAGACTTTTTCTTAACATATGGAAGACTTATTTTTCTTCCTTCTTTTCACATGGAGCACTTCTTAACATTTTAATAATATTTATATATATACATACGTAGTTTAGGAAAAGGACACTATAACTTCAAATAAATTTATCAAAATAAATATATAATTATGGTTTAAAGGTTCTTATAAATATAAAATCCAAGAAAAAGATAGAACAAAGTTACTTGATCTAACTAATGTCGAGCATTCCAAATGTTTTCTGCAATATTGTTACGGATTCCCGTCATATATGCATCACATGTAGGTTCATAGCGTATGTTTTCGATTCCTTGTTCATCATTTGAATTTGAAGGATTCAAAGTTTGTTCTTCCATTCTTTCATACTCTTCAAAATCATCATCAGTAATGGCTGACTCGCGTATAAAATTATGAAGAGCCATGGTTGCTATAACAATCTTGCATTGTGTTTGAAGACCATATCGTGCCTCGTTTTTAAGAATTCTCCACTTTGCCTTCCACACACCAAAAGTACGCTCAATCACTGAACGTAAAGATGAATGTTGTTTGTTAAACAACTCGCTTGCACAATTAGGTGGCCCATCATCCCACTGATGTGGGTGGTATCTTGTTCTTCGATAAGGAGCTAAATAACCCTTCCTGTTTGGATAACCAGAATCAACAATGATCTTGGTTAGGCCTTTTTCGTGAAGGTCTTGATTTGGTAGGTTTTTCTTGAGTCTTGCTAGGAGCATGTGTCTGTGTGTTTTGATTGTCTTCAGGCATACGGAGGGGTGATGATATCTCTTCAGATTCCACTTCTTCAGGCTCTGTATTTTTAGGCAATTGACTCGGTCCATCCTGGTGCTGCCAACCTTCACTTACTGAGATTGTAACTTTGTTGTATAATTGATCAAGGAGTGGAATATCACGTAATGGATGTTGGCGAATTTTTGAAGCTTCTGGACAACTCTGAAACAATAAAAATATGAAATATGAGTTAAAATGCTTATAAAAAACTTAAATTTACATATTATTAGTATGTATTTAAAATTACCTTAACTAGTTGATCCCACCAATCATTGCTCATGTTCACTTCTCCGAACTCATTGAATCCCAACCCGGTGGCGTTCCTCGTGACACGTTTATAAATGTCATACTGCTTTCTTAAATGCTCTAGCCGACTTTTAAATTTTTTCCATTGAAAATCCAAACCAAATCGTTTCAAAAAACCAACTCGTATGTTTTGTCTTCCCATTTCACTAAAACATGTACCTCTCCAATATCCTTTATCTTTTTCTCCATTGGCTAACACTAGCATCTCATGACTCATTTCATGAGTCCAAAAAAATTTTGGCTAGTCCAAAAAAATAAACAATACATAAAACTTCAAACAACAAAATAATCAAACAAAAATTGCTTACATATAAACATATACACGTAATATTACCTTGCTTGTTGGTTGCACTTCTTCCTGTGGACTAGACATGGTGAAACTGTTTACAAAAATACAAAATATATTAATTGTTATATATAAGCAATTGTCTCTATCTCCTTCCAACTATTTACGTGTTATAACAGAGGCCACCAATTATGATACATGAAAATAAGAGATTACTATTCTAAAGGCTTTTATTATGTAACCTATCAAAGAAGAAGAAAGATCAAATGCTTGAATTGCTCTAAATTATGAAACTTATCAAATACAAGTAGTGACGTGAAAAGAAAACTTACAAGATTGCTCTGAAATTTATGCCGCTGAAGTTATTGTGTATTAGGTTAAAATATGAAGACAAATTTATAGAAAATCTCAATGGCATCAAGAGAAAATTGATTAAATAAATAAGGGTATTATTGTACTTTATCTTTTTAATAAGGCATAATGCTTGGAAAAGGCTCAATTAAAGAGCATTAAACCCACGAGCATATAAGAGCCTATATGCTTTATGTTCTGCTCTATTAATTATCTTTGATTGGGTTATAAAAAGTATTAAGCCCAAGAAAATGCATTACCAATCACCCTCTAAGTATGCAAGTTGATATATGATTTTTAGAAGCATTTGTAAGCAAAATATATTAAAACTATTGCACAAAAATATACAAAATATTCATTACTTGCATATTTGGTCATGTTGAATCTTTTGTTAGTTAGTTATATAGTTTTTTTTTTGTTGCTAAGTATGACCTAACAAAATGATACCTTGGCAAAACCTAACAAAATTGTGAAACTAGATCCTAACTATGCTCGATTGAGAGCTCGACTTTAAGAATCGCACAAGATGAAATCAAAAGAAAAGCAAAGAACGAACGAAACAAGAACACACGATATTGTTTACCCGGTGTTCACCTCACCACTCGAATTGAGTGGCAGATATCCTCACCGGGACTGGAGATCCAGCAATCCACTGTGAACTCTCCAACTAAACTCGTCGGAGCTTACAACTCGCTCAACGGACTCACTCTCTCTCTGGTTCTCAACTCGGTAACAAACTGGTTACCTCGTTTTACAATCAAGAATGAACCGAGAGAAGTGAACCGTGATTAACCCAACTTTATATTCAATCACCTAAGTCGGGTATCTAGTTGTACACGTGGACGGACATAGTTCCTTAACCTCTAACGGATATAATCCATTGAACTCTTCTTTTAACGGCATTAACCAAGCCGTTATACTTCTTCTTATTATTTTCAAGCTTCATCACTTGACCGCGTGAGCTGAACTTTAGCTTCTTAAGCTCTGATCTTGATCTATCTTCAACAAAAATGATACCTTGGCAAAAAAAGAAAAATGAATCAATATGAATATAAAATTTGCTTAAATAAACACTAATAAATCCATAGAGTAAAGAAAACTGTGAACCTCTTCCTGTTTCTTTTTGCAGAAATTGTGTTGTGAGTGTCACTATCAGTGGCCCTAAAATATATTAGAGCAATGAAGCTCCTTCGTAAAAACAATTTCACATCTTCACATAAATATCTCAATGACTGTTAACCAAAATATCTTCACTAGAATAATAAGCAAAAATCACTTAATAAACGTCATTGTCGGTGGCTCATGGGTGGTGGTCATTGTGCTTTAAAGAAAAAGATAGAAAAACTGTAGTAGTGTTTTGGCTTTAATAATGAAATCATTCAATATTCTGATTAATTATGTATGATTGTCTTTATATCATCACGTTCTCTTTGCATTTTTTTGTCAGTAAGATGTATGAAACATAAACAATGTTTTCAAGGAAAGACCGATTGCGTTTGAGTTGTTGGAAGTTCCACCATCCTGAATTTCGTTTAAATATGGGTCGCGTTTCATCATTTCAAAACTGTAGTTGGAAGTTCCACATCAACATCTACAACAATAGATATAAACATATTACTCATAGTCTCATATATATCATAAAAAATGACCGGATCGAGGCATATGCTGTGAGGCTATATGATATCATATATGCGATCTTTAACCCACCAAGTATATCCTTCTCTATAGGGTTTAGCTTTCCTATTACTTTCTGGTAAATATCACATTACCTATACTATATCCTGTATGGTCGCCCGAATCTATTGAACAAGAACTTATTTTGAGACAAGTAAAACTCTTCAAACTCAATAATATTTGCATTTAAATGTGACAATAATAGAGTTCTATAAGTTTTTAATACATCTGAGACTTTTCTTTTCTGCGATCCAACACCAACAACAAATATGATTACACTATTTCATCTATGCAACAAAAAATCGAAATATGTTTTGCTTTAATTTTCAGACTTTCATCACCTTTCTTTAACAACATCGATATTTTTTTATACTGCAATTTCAAAGGAGAAATTTGAGTTTTATAAACAAAAATAAAAAGAAACAAAGAAAACAAAACTGTACAGAATGGCATTGATATGAGCCAATTATCTATCCTTACACATATACGTATGTATGTATCCATCTACGGCGAGGCCAGATCGGAAGAGGAGGAGGAAGCCGAAGAGACACGAGAGAGTTCGTTCATGAGAAAAATAATGCGAGAGTGGTAATCACGCGCTTGGTCGAGCGATTCAGCCTCAAGCTCGGCGAGCTGAGAGCAGAGATGCTCCTCAGCCTCCTCCGCCACCTGCGTCCGCCGCCATAACTGCAACATCTCTTTCTTCATCTCCTCCACCGCTTTTTCCATCTCTCCGTTCTTCCGTCGTAGCTCCTCTACCTCCGAAGCCGACACCGTCACAAAGTTTCCTCCCTTCCCCATTTTCTTTATTTATTTTATGGATTTTATTTGAGTTCTTTTTTTTGTTTGGATTTGTGTTGTTGTTCTTCGTTTTGGTTCTTGAATGCTCTCCTACTTTATAGGCGTCACGGTGACTGGGCTTTGGGATGCGTAATATGTCTAGGTTCAATGTATCTCGTGTTCTCGTTTTATTTATTTTTCTGGTGAGTTATTTTCCTCCTCTAGAACATTTTCTTATTTTATTATTTTAAGACACACGTTAGGATCCCACGATACATTTGCCAAAATTTGAGTGGTACATCAAGAATATATATTTTTTAAAGTAAAAAGTCAAAAGAATATTTTAGCGGTTAGAAATGCTGTTAAAAACAAATACTGAAATTATGAGAAATAATACTA
The DNA here is from genome assembly GCA_030180135.1 of Orychophragmus violaceus. NCBI lineage: Eukaryota > Viridiplantae > Streptophyta > Magnoliopsida > Brassicales > Brassicaceae > Orychophragmus > Orychophragmus violaceus. Next base: position 4,993,943 of record CM058232.1, read on the forward strand.
CAAGTTTTTTTTATTCTAGCGGTTAGAAATATTGTTGGAATTTTTTTTTTTTTTAAATCACTGAAATTATGAGAAATACTACAATTTTTTTTTGTGATACTATTTTTGAAAAGTACTGTTAAAAGAAATCTCCATATATACACACTAACGATTAATTCTTCATATACACTAATACACATGTAAATAACTATGCAAGGAAGAAGGATTCGGATCCATACCATGTAAATTTATATTGAATATCCAGGGATGGATCTAAAATAACTTTTAATCAGGGACACTATCATAAATTTTAAATTTTAAGTTAGACGCGGACATTTTTATGTGCTGTAAGTTTATTACCTTAAAAATCAAAGTTTTCAGCTAAATATTTAAATAAAATTACTTTAAAATTGTAATGACTATGTCCGTTAGTGATTCTATCATAACCAAGGCCGTGTCTATGTAGAGAAATTAGAAACATTAGCCTACAAGCCCAATATTTTTTTTTACCTTTAATATTTATCTATAGTAATATTAAATTCAAATATAATAACATAATTAAAATTAAGATTAATATAAGAAAATAGTTTAACTAACTTATTAGCATTACAACATTCATTTTTTTTTTTTGCTAATTCTTACTATAGTTTCTTATTTATTTGAAATGATGATAGTTTTATTTAGCAATTTTGTTATAAATGTCAACTGTTATCCATACACAACTTTGGGTCTCTAAAAGTTCAAAAAAAAAAAAAACTTTGGGTCTCTATAACTTTAGGCAGACGGTGATCATAACATTTTTACATTAGAAAAATGAAATAAACTACATCGTTATTGCATCTCAACATCAAACCAGCTGGGTTGAGTTCTCTTTAGGTAATTAGTTTAATTATTTCCTTTGGTATCTCACACTGAATATGAAAATATTGCTACCTTTCACGAATATTCAGGAAAAAGTATTGGAAATAGTAAAGGCTGTGACTCGTGAAGGTCACTTTTATATGTTTGCAATTAATTATTTAATACTAGTGTTATCTCCACGATTTTCTGAAAACACCTTTGAAGATATTTTCTTGGCCAAAACATTGACTGCATGCTAAAAAGAAATACCTAAAGTCGACAAAAAAAAGAAATACTAAGAAAATATTAAAAAGTATGGTAACTAACTTTCAATGAGAAGTATGTTAACTAACTTTCAATGAGTTGTACACAAATAACAAAACCCCTTCAATGAACCCCCCAACTTGTTTTAAAGCAAAACCCTCGAAATTTCACTATTAATTTCCTTGTAGTATTTTGGCAAAAAAATGAATGTGGAAATCATTTTCTCACCTTTATCCTTTCCACTAATATATATATATTCCGCCAATTATGGTCGTAAAAGGAATGGTTCAAGCACAAAGCCTTTGTCGAGATGTAATCATATTCCCACTCGGGTTGTCTTAATTGGACAGTTTCTACCAAAGTCAATGCCCGTCACGATTATACAACTATTACTTCCTCCTATTCTTCAATAGTTAGATCGAGTTACGGCTCCTTTTTTATATATTCTTGAAAATATATTAACCATTTCTTGATTTTTTTTTTGAAAATATGTTAAATTAATTCAAAAAACTCATTTTTACAACCTAATGCATAGGAAATCAAAGAGATTCTAAGCTTTATACCATAGCTTTTTCCAGTTTTAAGATGTTTGCATAGCAAACCACTCTTGCATCGCATTGGAGTATTTGGTAACCCCTGTCAAAGTGAGAAAGGATAATCGGTTTCGAATCAACTTATCAATGAACTTGATTAAGATGGCAGGCTGCTGGGAAACTTTTCCATGTCTTCTAGCATTGCGTTCTCGCCATATGGTGTGGATCGTAGCTTGGAAGACATAGCGACAGTGGCGAACCCACTTAGAAGTATATGGTGTCACATGACATCCCTAATATTCTGTAAAATTTTAAATTATAAAGAAAACATGTAAAAAATCACTAGCATTTTTGGTAAAAATAGGTAATTGAACCCACAAAATTAATGTTCGAATCCCACATTGACCCCTTAAATATTTTTTCTTTTTCTTATTTAGAATTTTGACACCGGTTAAAACTGGTTCTGAGACCGCCACTGCATAGCGACATAGATAGAGCTTAGTTTTGTCTTGTGAAGAGTCCACCATAACTTCTAGAATTCCATTCCAGCTCGATGTGAATCTGGTTCCCATTAAGTTCTGAGCTAACGTCCTCCAAACTTCAACCATTTCTTGATTGTATACGTATATGTGAAATATTAACTAATGTGTCCTCATATGAATTAATGAAGTTGTAAGTTGTAACTGCTGATTTGTAGCTGTTTTGCCTGGAATCGAGGGTGATATAATATATCTGTTTAATTTATTTATTTTTATATAAAAAGAATTATTATTTTTAAATAACAGATAGTTGTAACATCGCAAATCATGACAAACAACTAGAAAAATGCCAATAAAAGGTCACGCACGACTTCTCATATGGTTTCATTACACGTCCAGGTTCAATGTATATCAGTCGTTTTTTTCTCCACTCTTTCAAACTGATCACACATTTCTTATCCGTACATTACATTTATCCATTTTTTTCTCTTATATTGCTATTTTACATGATAAATTAGGGTTCAGATCCGGTTTTGAGGTTCGTTTGAGCAAAAAATGAAAAGTTAGTTAGATATTTTGTTCTCCACAATGTTTATTTCAGTGGAAAACTCGAACCGGATTCCCGGTTTAGTTAAAGTTACTAAACCGGATGAAAAGTTTTTTTTTTGCCAAAATTTGGTACATATATTTAATTTTTTTTTTGGGTTTTTGGTTTACATCCGGTCAGACCGGCTCTACACTAAAGTCTCAGAATTGGGCCCGGTTTTGCAAACCGACAAATTACAGAAAACCAGAAAACAACCCAAAACAAGCGAACCAGCCTAAACCGGAGACCACAAACCCTAAGAAATGAAAAGCGATCTGCCGCCAAGGAGATGTTGCCGCAAGAAGCTCGCCGGAACAACCGGAAGAGAGAGGCTGAGCAACAGCCCGCCTCGAGCTTCGCCTGCGCTAAGGGTCGATACGGAGGAGCAGACCTCCGATGAGTGAAACAGAAATCTTCACCCGAGCCAAAATAGAGAAGGGAGGAGAGGTGAACCACCGACGACCACCGAACCAAAGGAGAATTAGGCTCACGAAAATCACGGAGGCGAATCAGACGGAAGGAGGGGAAAGGACTCCCGGAGAATAGATCCGCCGTAACGACTCCAAGATCCCCGATCTACCGTCCCCGAGTAAATCGGAGGATCCATAGACATCCAGAGGTTCTCCGAGGTCCAACCACCGCCTAACCACCACCATGCCTCGATCGCCATAACCCACAACCACCAGTCACACCAGAGACAACACCACTCCAAGCCTAGCCACGAGCCGAAGGAGGAGAAGAGGGCACTGCGAAGCTAGTCCTCGAGTAACCAGTCACCCCACCGCTAGATCCGCATGCGCTGTCGCTGAGCACCACTTTCTGTCGGCGAGGAATTCTTTGATTTGCCGGAGCTCGCCGCGAATGAAAGGCGGGTAGAGGATAAACAAGTGGAGGTGAAGACCTCTCGCAGCGCCGGTAATACCCGTCGCCGAAGAGGCCAGAAAGAAGAAGAGGTGACGGTGACTCTAGACTCGGCGGTTTTAGAGAGAAGACAAGAAAAATAAAGTTACTAAACAAAAAGACAAAAATATTATGGTGGAATTTTGAAACGACTAATTAAATTTATAAATTATGCAAATACACAGAGTGGGCATGCCAACTGTTGAAAAGTTTTAGTTGGAATATGCTCTATGGATGCTGCTGATCAGTGATCACTATCTCCTTATAGTAAATTAACTTATCATCAAAATATCTCAAATATATTTTTAAAACGTCTCCAACTCACGTCAGAAACTATCTTACGTGAGCACCAATTCACCATCACTATTATTTAAAAAAAGCAAAAATGACTCCATTTTTTTTTAATAGAATTTCAAGTTCAACATAAAAAAGGTTTATAAACAATAAGAATGAAACAAGGAAAACTTTATGGTTTATATGTTACCAAGTCCTTCATGACATTACCATCTCACCAAACCAAAGGAGGCTAAGCAAGTGTTTGTGGTGGGGTGGTTCCCTTTCGTTAGTGAAGTCGTTTTATTGGTCGAGGCCATGGATCGACCCCTCACAAAAGTGTTGGGTCACACATTTATAACACTTGGCTATCGGGATATTCACATGGTTTCTCGGAACCCTATGATTAATCGAATCTCATGGCAACTGACCCGAGAACCAGTTAGAGAATAACGTCCCTATAACTTGTTTTGGTACCCACGGTGCGTGGATCGGGATTAAAAAAAAACAAAGGAGGCTGTGAATTCAAAAAGGGGTGGGCCTAGTCTTAGAACTAAATTGGGCTTTCCTCTCCCCTTCGAGTCTGCTGAACAGGGCTGTTATTTGTCAACAGAAACATCTTATAGTACATTTGAATCAATCAGACAATGCAAGAAAACCTTTGTAAGAACAACAATCAGGACAAGTCGAGTTAGAGTCCTTATAGATCTATTTATAAACTCTATATGTAAGTCTTGGTCTTAGCTTGATCTCGTTTCTGTTCACCATCAGTTTTACTAATAATTTCTTCAGAAATTGTTGTTCATCAAGAATATTATATTCTGCATCAAATCAAGGACATAAAAGATGTGACTATTTATTAGAAACAGTGAGAAACGTAATAAAAAATACAGAATGTCAATTTTAAGATCTAAAAAATATAAATGTCTTTTTCCAAAAGCACTCGAAAGACTTTTGAGTCGCAAAAAAAAAAAAAGCTATAAAATTTTTCACATCTCCCAATTTGGTGATCCATTCCACTTTCCTCAACCAACAAAACTGTTCAAATGTGCCTCAAATAGAGCAACACAACTTCACTGTTGCTCTTCCACTGGCTAAGAAAACTGTGACATTTTTTTAGAGGTTTCGTTGGCTATTTAAGAGGCAGATGCAGCCACTTTCTTCCGTACAATCCTCTTTCTCCGAGCCTTTGGAGGTGGAGAATCTGAAGCTGAGTCTTGTTGCTTCATACCAAGTAGCCCTGAGACTATTGCATTCTTTGAGATGAACCATCTTGAAGATGGCTTTGCTACTGCTTCCTCTGAGGGTCGGTTGTATGCTTTTGCCAGCAAATCATCTGACTGAGCCAGCGGGTCTGCCTCCACACCTAGCCATATTTGTCTTGATCTTTCACCTAACTGAACATTCATAATCCTGTCCCACATCCATCCATGTTCATTATACAAATCCTTGTAAATCTAAATCAACGTTCTTGATCCATAGACCAGAGGTTTCTTAAGGGGTGAAAGAGAAGTATACCTCACGGCAGTGCCAAAGAAGAGTGCTACTCCTATGACATCAAAGTGGTTGCTCATTGCTCTTTCAAATCCACATAACAGCTGATATCTCAAGTTTGCGTATAGCCCAAGAAATGCACCATAACCAAGAGCGTTTGTGGTGATTGATGGGACCGTCACAGATACTCTGTCAGCACAAATATACAATAACTTATAAATCAAACATGAGCTGATGGTAACGAGAATGTTATAATCACACTATATAGAAACAGAAGATATGTAATGACCTGTTTTTCTTCTTTCCCGCTAGAAAGTTAGACAATGAACCCTGGAGAGCTCCTGTGGCGACTCCAAGAATGGATAACTCTGCAGCCTTGTAGAAAAGAGAATGAATTCTCTTTTGCAAGTCGAACTCTCTAAGAGGATAGCTCATTTCAAATATATTATTTGGTAGCTTTTGCAGTGTATTTTGCAGGTCAAACCGAAATGTGTTTCCATAGGAACGACATGGAGCCAGTAACCAAACAGCAGCTACATTGCATGCTGATACGGTAAGAACATTTATGAGTGCAAGATCCCATTCCTCTTTTATTCTGCAAATAATAACAAATAGAACAAGGATTCAGAAGCTACAAATCTATAAATAGGAGGCGGTTTACGTTCATGGAAAGGAAAATACCTATCCTTACGAGTCTTCACCTCCCACCAAAGCGAGCACCCAACCGTGGCAGCTTGCTCCAAAAGAAGTCTATAGAGAAATGAAGGATCCGCCAACATCCTACACAAGACAGTCACATAGTCAAGACTACAAAGTCCACAGTGACATATGGTTCTCAGAAGATACACATGAAATACCTGCCAACAAAGGCCCTAGACAATCCCTGAGGAAGAGCACGGGAGATCAATCTAGTTGTTGTGGGACGAGCATTTATGGCCAGGAATTTAACCATTTGTGCAGAGCTGACCAAACCCTGCATACAAGTTTCCATAAGTTTTAAAGATTGCAGCATCCCAAAACCATAAAACGAAAGCTTTGAGAATATCCCACCATTTCGTATGCTTGACGAAGGCCAGCAGGCAAATCCATCATTGTTTTTTGCCACTCGTTTAACACAGCATCAACAAACTTTCTATCAAAAAGCTGGAAAAAGTATAAATGTTGTTACTTGGTGATGATACCATGACAATAAATACATGAAAACGAAAATCAACAAAACACAAGCTTATAGATTTCTTACCTCTGCTAGGAACATCCTACGCCTAAAAAGTCCACCTTCATCTCCATCATCGTCATCATCAAATTCGTCAAAGTAGTCATCATCATCACCATCATCGTCACCTCCATCCCCACCACCGAAATTGATTATCTTTCCAATGTTTCCACCACCTCCTCCAGTTGCAAGCTGCAATAAAAACATGAATTTGAAAATTCACAAAGCTAATCTTTTTCTGTTCAGTGGAAAATAGATTTCACTGCAAAGCCTATATCAACTAGCAACTGCTATCTCCACAAAAAATGTTATTCTTAATATCTTCGAGAGATAATAATCCAACTACTTACATCCGCAGATTATCGTAACACATTTTCTCAGCTGTAGTATGCTTAATCTCCTTGATGTAATCTAACAATCAAAATTCCCCCTATGATATACTTGCACTAATAGTTCAAAGAAGATTGAACAACTCTCTGCCATCAGTAACCAACTTGATGAACCATAGAAAACTCAGAACAGAGAGGATAGATAAAAGGCGCAGCCTTTAGAGAGAATTCACTAAACCATTCTAAATTCCTTGATTAGGATTGCTATATCCAGGATTGGAGATTCTCGCAATTTCACCAAATGATTGGTTGACGGAAAATGAAAAGAAAGAGGAGGGAGTGAGAGAGAGAAACCTCAGGGCTTGACTCAACTTTCTTCTGGGTCATATCAAGCTTTCCTTTTTCCAAAGTTACAGCTCCTACCGAACCAAACTTCCCACCTTTCATCGTTGGAGACATCTGAGCACTTGGAGAAGCTGCAGAGAAGGAGCCAGAGGAAGATGCGCCTAACTCACCGCTACATGGCAACTGTAAGCAGCGTTCGAGACCTGAAACTGAATCTCCGACGGAATCGATAAGAGAAGAGGATGAAGCTCTAATGAAGCCGCGACGGAGCTTACAAGACAGAGTCGCGATTGGGCGAGGGATTGGTAAACAGGGTTTGAGCGGAGATAAGGGTTTTGGAGAGACGACGCTCTGAAACACCATGTGCGACATGGCTCTGGATTCAAAAACCCAACCTTTGAATTCCGATAAAGATTTTTAAGGCGCTCTGCTGATGATTTCCTGCAGAAAAAAGGCGCAGAGCCTTTTCTTCTCTTATCGCCAATGAGACGACTACACAGAACAACACAATCTCGCGTTCTCCTTTTTCCACCAACTCGAGCTTAATACTTCCGGTTGACTCAGAGGGTCTCAAAGTCAGTCGATAAAGCCCCACAGAAAGCCTTGGTCACATTTTTGTTAGCATCTATGAATACATCCAATTCAAGTTCCATTGTTTGGTTGGTTATTGGCATCTGTGAAAAGTAGATTAAACATAAAATGTTTTATTAATTTAATGAGTTATTAATTTATAAAAAGATTAATTGGATTCAAAACAATATAAATTGCTACATATTTAGGACAAGGTAGAAAACAAAACATTTTGATACTAATCTAATCAAATCTCCTTCAATCAGTCTACACGCTTCACATATACGTACCTCAGGAAGTTTTTTTGTTGTTGTAATAATAATACAAACCATTTAATGCAATGAAAAGAATACAAGATATCAAAAATGACACATTACAAAATAAAACTAGATTAAAACACGCAAATAGTGTGATGAATAGCATCATCATCCTCTTCCTCTAGTCAATATGGCCACAAAGTTTGATTACGGGATCTTCTGTGCAAACTTGGCTTAGCCATTCAAGAAGTCAAAGTCAATTGGTTGGCTTCTTATTGGAGGATAGGTTACTTGTTTCCTCTCGGTTGCTGCATTCTCTGTTGGTTTCACTGTTGTTGTAACAGTTTCAGGCGGCGGTGGCGGTGGCATTGATTGGCTATTATCCTCTGTGGCTACAGCTGTTTCTGTGTTTGGAGTTGAAGACGGATCGCTTTTGTCTTCCAAAGAAGTTTCCTCCTTCTCTGCCACAGGAGGCTCAGACACTGTCTCTGTCACTGGTCCATCCACATGTGCTGATGTCTCAGTAACAGCTGCAGTTTTCGGTGCTGCTGACTCAGAATCAGGTACAGTTTCTCGTGCTGCTGATTCAGAAACAGCTGCATTTTCTGGTTCTGCTGACTCGGAAACATCTGCATTTTCCGGTGCAGCTGACTCAGAACCAGCTGCAGTTTCAGGAGCTGACTCGGACTGTGGTTGCTCAGAAGATGGAGGAGCTTCAATAGCCAACGGCTTAGCTGGTTCTTCAAGAGCCAATGGTTTAGTTGGATCTTGCTGTGAGGTCTTCAGTGTGGGCAGAGGCTTTTTGGGAGCAGAAATAGAAGCAAAGATTGAAGACATTTCGGGAGGTAGAATCTCGATTGGAGGCTTTCTGGATGCATCAGATAAACTCGTGAGTTTTGGATCCTCAAGAGAAGCCAAAAACGCACTTGCAGCATCAGTTTTAGTAGATGGAGCTTGCTCAACTTCCTTCTGCAGCGTTTTATTCCAAGCCTGGACTAAGTTCTTTAGAGTTGGACGACCATGTGCCTGTGTGATAGAGACGTCAGAAACAATAAAAGCTTCATAAGATAGTTATAACTCAAGAAAGAAAGGGAAACAAAAAGATTGGTGAAACTGAAATCTTACATGGGCATGAAGTACGGCTTCTGCAAGCATTCCCGTGTCTTGCCATGCCTTCTCCATGAGCGCATTGTCTCCCAGAACTGCAGCAGAAAATGCTGATTCTCGCCCGAGGCCTATGGTTATCAGATTGTTTATCAGGCCCTGCAACATAATAAAAATAGCCTTTCAATTAGGGACCTCAAAATACAAAGTATAATCTCCAAAGTTTTAAATTTCTAAAACCACATATTCTGTCTACAATTATGTAGATCCTATCTAGTGAACAACATAACGGTCGTTAGATTTCTGTAGGTACCCTGAAATACTAAGAACCAAATTCGAAGCCGAAAGAAAGAGAAGTTGCGGACATACACTTAAGCGTGTCAATTCTCCATGGTTAGCTAGGCGTAATGCAAGGCCTCGCAACTCATGACCCTGTAAAGCGCCTTTGACCGAACCTGCAGTGGCCAGTCTTTTGAGAGCTTCGCGAGCAATGTCAGCGTGCCCAGTGGCATCTGCAGCATCTATAAGGTCAAGAAACTCCTTTGCAAATTTCACTATTCCCTCCACCGCTTCAACAACATCTTCTTTCTTCTCAGCTGTCAACGAAAGAATGTCACTCAATTCAAGGCCTACTCCGTCCTGTCCAATGTCCTTGCTATTACTCATTGTGAGAAGACAATGAAGAGCCCTCTTCAGATCATTGCTCTGCATCGCTAGGTCAAATTCCAGCCTGAGAACACATGTGAGTGAAAATAATCGCTGATATCATTTTTGTGTGAGTTGACAGCTAGAATGAAGGATCGACCACATGTGAGTGAAACACTGAATTCTGTTCACACTCCAGCACAAGCAATTCAGAGAATAGTAGGAACAGATTGAAGGAATTAGCTGCACCAAACATAATATGCTTCTTTACCTCTTCGATATTCCAGGCAAATGAAGAGCTTCGGTTGCATATCCCATCCCTAGCATAAACTGTGCCAGATCGTCATGATGTTCTCTCCCAAGCCTACTTGCCCTGCACAACAGAAAAAATGTTGTATATTCCAGCTCGTTTACTACTCGCATAAAGACTATATACTGAGAAATGTATCAATACCATTTAACTGCACTGACAGCATCCCCGTACGCAGCAAGACAGCGACAACGGATACCAGGATGGTTCAGTGATATGGCATGGGCACACATGTACCTATCAAGAATATGGAGGTGTCAGACAACAATTTATCTCAGTAGTTCAATATCTATATGATCATTCAGTAGTTCATTATTTATATGATCATTTAAATGACTGATATGACGATCATGGCAAGATATTGTCTCAAACATGGTTACTGTGTGACTACGTATATTTGTTGTACGTCGAAACCTTGAACTGAAATGTCAGAAGTCAACGAGCCCACCTAGTGCGTACTAAGAATGAAAAAAAAAACCATAATCTAATTGCATATATTAAATCCAACAAATCTTTTCGCAAGCCTTGCTTTAAGGTAAGAACATGGAGACTTTTGATACCTGTCAATGAGCCAAAGAACTCCATCCCGTACACCAGCAACAACAAGAGGCCCCACTGGTCTTTTTTGCTCCACTGGGAAACGAGTAACAGCAACTGAGACTCCCCCACCACCTACAGCTACCTCACTGGCCCTTCTTTCATCAATGTCATCACCATCACCTCTAGATTGTCTCGGCAATGATAGAAATGGTGGAACAGATGGAGCATTCTGGAAAGAAGCTAAACGCACCACCTACAATAAAAAAAGTATACACATGAGGTGCAAGTTTGACATATATATGCAGTACAAAAAATATAAGATTAGACATCAAAATTAAGCTTCAAAATTAGTTTTATATATATATCTCATGTAAAAGCAAGAAGTGTCCACCTGCAGCAAGGGAGATCTCAAAGATATCCTTTCTTGCTTGGCACTCTGGGCACCTTCTACTGTGATTAAGGCTAACTCTCCATGCTCTGCAACTGCTCTAGCCTGCGCCTCCTTAAGTTTCATTTCTTCCTTCATCTTCCTAGTCTCTATATCAATTTCAGAAACTCCCGCATCCACAAAAACACATCTGGAAATCCAGGCATGGAAGAAAGTATTAGCATTCCTCACTAGATATATTGTTTCAGAAAGTAGCTACAGAATTCTAACGATCTGTTGTGTTGTGTTCACAAAGTCAGAATCATGGAAAATAATTTCAAAGAGTTATAATCTCCGAGAAGTTGGATTATGCACAGTCAAGATAATTAAAATAACTTGTGCAAACAGTTCCTAAAAACGGGTTTTAATTTGTTTCATCCAAGTGCAAGTCTGAAAGAAGCATTCAAGGTACTGATACAAAACAGATAGAAGTTCGTGGATCATATATAGAACATTAATCTTACTCAATCGTGGTTGGTGTAGCCACAAACAGCTGCCTGCGGTGCCAAACAGCTCCAGTAGCATGTGAAATGGCAACATCACCAAGATATCTATACTGAGGGCGTAACGACGATATGACCATGTATTGTTGATAAGCAAAAGCACAATACTCAACTGTTTGGTCCCATGCCGTCCACTCTGGCTGAGGTAGCATACCACCTACTGGCTCAAAATTTTCCCAACTACACATTGAAAATTCCATGCGGATTAATATGGAGCCGAGGTACTTTAACAAAAAGTACCACAAAATTGACGTAGAGCTAACCAAAATGAAGCCACTAATCACCTGTAGAGCTGGTAGTTTAGGGGTGCGGACTCAGCAGATCTCTGCGAAGAACCATCATCATAGCTAGAAAACGAAGAAACATTACTGTTACCAAATCCTGAGAGTGGCATCGACTGAATGGTTGAAATAGCTGTTGCAGCAACAGGACTAATCCTTCGGGAGGTGCGATAGCCTATTCCAAGTAGAGCACCGCCATGCAGACCAATGACCTGCAAGGAGAAAATTTTAAGCATATTATTGCTTACCTAAGCCTAGAAGTCAAGCATCGACATACTGTTCTTTGATAAGTTTTTCAAACATACACAATACACCACTTGGAATCAAGAAGAATTCTCAATGCGTAAGATTCTCATGTTCAGCAAACTTATCCTTTTGGTCGAACGTCAATTAATAAACAACTGGATTCCAAGTTTAATTTTTTTTTTTTGTAGTAATTTTCCGTATTTTCTATGCAAACTTAACAAATTCTTAGAAGAACAATAAGATTTATTATTCAAACAGATCGCTCGAGAATACATAAAGGGGATCTAAGCTAAATGAATAAATGATGAATTGGATATGAAAGATGGCTAGTTTTTAGGAAACTAATCCCCAGCTGAGACTAAAACACATCAAAAGCGGTTACAGAATGCGATAACTCATGTTAAAGACACATACCGGTTCAGAGCGACCTCCTACAGATCTCATGAGTATGTTTGAGGTTCCATCATCCAAGAGAATACGAACTTGGACACTAGCTGATGAAGCTGCATTAGCAGCAGCAGCAGCTTGAGCTGCAGCTGCAGCAGCTTCTTTCGCCTTTCTTGATGAGCCACCCTTTGGGATTATAGGCATCCTTTGAGGTAACACAGATTCTAGTATTGCAAATCTATCTCGACATGTATCCCAAGCCAGAAGCCTTGCACTTCCAGAATCAACAATTGACCAGTCACTAACCTTGTAGATAGAGAAGTACAGGATATCAGGCCATACAACTGCCACATACCTACAACCAGAGAATAAAGTTAGCTGGCTAAAAAATGAAAGCACTCAACAAATTACGTAAATAAATATAATTAGCGAGGAGTTATCTAAAATATATTTATATTCAGGGGAAAGAACGACTTAAACTAAATGGTTGATACTTGAATGCCATTTTCTCTTTCCTGTCTGCCTTAGCATCTGGTGTGGGAAATCCCCACGGAGATACCAAACCAACAAGCATGAAAAAGATAATGTCGAAACTTAAAAAGTATAATTACTATATATACCACTGTATATCAGGTAAACAATGAAGGACTTATAATATTCACAAGCAGCATGAAAACATAATACAGTTTACAGTAACAAACAACACTATTATGCACAAAAATATTTAGTAGAATGTATTTCATTATAAGACTGAAAAAAGAACTGGAAACTTACTTTCCTGAACTGCTTACAGAAAGGACCGAGTATGAATCATGTGGAACAGGTGCCACAATCTGCTTTTTGGTCTGCTTTACTGTCAACTGTTCACCTGGGTCTCCCTTAAACATTCCTGATTCGGACAAGGCACTATTACTTCCAAGGGATGGGTTGGGTGAGTTGGATATTTGAAAGTTTGAGAGCTTTAATTCTCTTCCAAGGATATATACAGCTGAATTCTCCCGACTTCCAGACAGTGCAGGTAGAGGAGCTGCAGACGGGATGGCGCGAGGATCAAATTCACTAACGATAATACCAACATTGGTACCAGTTGCGACGAGATGTGGCTGAAGAGGATGTGCCACCATACAATAGACCTGAAAAAATAAAATTAATAAGTAACTAATCTGGGGAACTAGCAATGTATGAAAGCCTCTAAGGGAAAAGAAATATAGAAGGGACGCTACTATAATAAAGCAGAATATAAACCCAGAATATCATCTGTGCATTCTGAAAAAGATTTTATATGATCAACTTTATTATTTTAACCATGAGAGATGCATTTTTACGAGACATGAAGAGAAAATACTGTTTTGTGGGGCACATAGAATGGAGATGCAATTCTTTCAAATCTAAGGCTTGTGCTTGAATTAGTGACATAGTAATAGGAAAAAAAACTAATCACTAATGTAGTATGCAATTAGCCGAGGCAGAAAGAAATGACATGATATATGGTAGATTCCAAGGATTTCTCCACAATAAAAAAAAAATAATAATAACAACCACTAGTGCTGCGTTTGCTTCGTCAAACTCAAAAATAAGTAAGTAGTCAAGAGCAAATTACCCTAAGTTTTCTGTGGGTTGCAAGTACTTGAGGAGGAACCAAGGAAGAAAGTTCACATAATGGCCTTGTCAACGCCGAATAAGTTGGATGCTCAATAGACCTGTGAAAAGTCAAACAATAAGACACTCCTCTAATATACATAAATATGTTGATCATAGATATTACAAAATGTTTAATCAAGGATACCATATGTGTGAATCTTTAACGCAAGTCAAAATATCAAGGTTTGGTGCTCGAGGGTGACACCAAGACGCAACACTGTGACAGGCTAGCTTCGGGACAGGTTTAATTCTCCGCAGCTCCTGTAGAGAAAAAGTAGACATGTGTGTTGACATAGAAATCCATAATAAATGTAAAACCCATACATGAGATACAACATTACCTTAAATGTCATTGTGTCCCATATGGCTAATGTCTTGTCAGCACCGATTGTAATCAATTGTGGAGCATTGCCACTTACCCGTGACAGCTCAACAGCCACCACCCCACCATCATGTGCCTAATACAGTCAGAACAAAAACATCAGAAGAGATTGAGCAAAAGCTTTTACAAAGCCACATATCTGGAAGGACAAAACAAGAGCATGTCACACTACGCTAATCATTACTCAGCCTATTAATCACGAAGGATCAAAGAAGAAATCTAATTACTAATTATCCAACAGTCAAAAACAGATGCACTAATCAACTCAAAAGGTTCAGTGAAACTAAAAACAATGGTACCTTGTCCTCAGCTGTAACCAAATCTGGCCAGTCTTTCTATGAAAGAGTGGGATTAAAATAAATACCTTTAAGCTAAGCTTAGGTACAAGTTCCCTTGAATCAGTGCCATGTTCGGCACTCCACAGTATAAGTAAGCCATCACTGCCACCTGAAACAAGGAGTGCCTGCAATTGCAAGTAGGTAGAGAATAGCCGGTATCATGTACTGCAGGTGAATAATAGAGAGAAAATAGTTGATTCAAAATCATTCAATTATAAGAAAAAGGAAAAGAAGGCAGCCATTAGTAGCCTATAACCTAATCAGGATATTAAATGAGTGTGGGGTACTAAACAACCAACTTAGAAAAGAGATGCCCATGTTTAAATTCTTTCCGCTCGCAATGCTAGGCTTTCCGCTCGCAATGCTAGCCTGCTAGGCTACGCATGAAAGTTAACCTAAATATATTATGATGACAACTGACATATGAACTTCTATTGGCCATTTTAAGATATAAGAAACTAAGGGTAGATCTTTAAATTGTATGACTCCACTTAATAGAATTCGATGTTAGGAAAAGAAAATGTAAGAAACTTCCAAAACAATATGCCCAGTATACCGTTTTGTTTAACATGTCAGTCAACCTTAGCAGGTGACCTTGCGTATGTTTCTCTAAATTGAAAATTGAGAGAATATGTATTTACCTCGCCAGATGATGCCATGAAATTCATCAAGCAATAAATTGATCCTTTATGGCCACCTGTATATCTACGTGCAAGCTGCAAGGAAGTAAACATTCAGGGAAATTAGCACATACCAGAATCAATAGCTCTCACCGTAAACCTAGCAGGAAAACAAATTAAACATTCAATTTTCGAACAAACAAACCTTCCATGTTATCATTGATAAAACCCTAATGACACCATCAGTTGAACCAAATGCAACTAAAGGGCCATCACCACCAGAAGATCTGGTAAGAAACTCCATGCTGCAAAGAAAGGAGGAAATCTAACAACTTTATGGAGCAGAAGAATTCAGAAAAGTAGAAAGACTGTTTGAACATCACACTTAAAGGTTAAAGCACACACACACAGACATTAACTTGTCATAGTATACAACTGACTCGAATATTTCCAGCGTAGTAACTAATAGAGGTCTTTCCAGGATTCATGCAACACGAGTATGGGGAGACTAGATATGTCAAGCATCCCATGATCTAAAATCAGAGAAAAGGCAATGAACTCACCAGAGAAGAGACTTGTTGTCAAGCTCTTGCTTTGGCACATCTCTGCCACGCATTGTCACCAAGTCCAAGAAAATGGCTTTATTCTCACAACAGATGACCAGAAAATGCCGGCCTTTAGTCGATGGAGCAGGAGAAGTGAAACCTGATGTAAGATGATTAACAGCAGATGGAGATTCAGCAGCTGCAGAGCGATTGCGCCACAGTTGCCAATAACGCACATCATCGTCATAAAACTTCACCTGCTTGACACTTGTGGGTGGAAAGAAGATGGGCAGATAAGCCATTTTTTTCATTCTCAGATTGAAAAGAGGCGAACGAATAGCAGCGGTAAAGATCTATTACCTTCCTCCTCGAATAGCTTCCGTAGGCTTGCCTTTATAATCTGAGCAAAACATGAACGTCAGTCATGAAGCGCATACTTATCTTTCAAGAATAGAAAGTAGAATTGAAGAACAAATTTCAGCTGATAACGAAAATTGACAGGAACAAGTTAATCATTAGCTCACCGGATTCTCCTTCAGCAAGCTTCTCTAACTTGGCACCAACTAAACGTCGCTCGTCGACTCCACCGGCTTTCAGTTCATAAATTACCTAGAAAAAAATGGCCAAATACGTTAAAGATACTCGATTCGGGATCAGAAATTACAATCAGAATCTCGATTAAAACCAGACCTGACGATGCTCCCAGTTCCAGACGGAGACGTGATCCGTATCATCGGCAGTAACAAGCCATGGATGCGTGGGATGTACCTGTATCTTCACAATCTTACCATTAGTCTGCCGAAATGCTCTCGCTCGCAACATTTGGATCTCTCTTACGGTTCTCAATGAAACAACTCAAAAATCTGAGCACAATTGCATCCGCACAGACGATTCGGATTCACGTCCTCAACAGAAACTTCAGCTACACACTCAAAATTCCAGAAATATGATGAGATCCAGATCAATTAGATCCACCGGTTATCGAAGAAGTCCCGATCTACCACTGCAATCGCCCAACAAAACTCCGGTTGTGTCTTCGGACTCGAAACGCGTAAAGCGCGAGCTGAGAAGGCCAGTTTGATACACTAATAGGCCCAGAACCATTTTAGCCCGTTTTGTTGTCACACATATATATAATCCATTCACACAAGATAAAATAAATTTATGTTGACAAAAAAAAAAATTATTTACAAGTTTTTCTTTAACTTAGATAGTATTTGCACAAAGTAGTTTTGAGAAGGTTCGGCGAAAATATCTTAAATTGAAATTCAAATATAAACCGATCCGAGAAACCTAATCTTACTTGATTTCGGTTTTCTAAAATACTTAATGTAATTTAAAATTAAGTATTTTGAATATTAGATAGTATCATATCTGAATCAAAACCTAAATTAATACCAAAATATTAAAACTTAATTATATCCAATAATTTTTTACCTAACTTCGAATACAATTTAAATATTTTTTAATATTTTTATGAAAAAATGTATAGTTTTCTACCGAAAATTTTAGTTAATTTGGATACTTAATGTCAGATATTTTTGATAATTATATATATATATATATATATATTTATGTTGTTTTCTCTCCATATTATTTAGAATTCACATTAGTAAAAAAAAAATATCAAACTAATATTAATGACTCAATTAATTTACACAATCTTATATTATTATCTTATAGTATTAAAAATCAATATATTAGCAATATATATAAGCAATAAAAAGACACAATGAAAAAAAAATCGATAAATTTAAAAATTATATTGTTCTACCTTTACATAAAGTTAATAGATTAAAAGAAATATTTTATATGAAAATTAAATATAGTATTGTAAAAATATGGGATATAAAAAGAATTCACTATTTAAAAAAAAACAAATTTAAACTTTGTGATTATGTTTTGTGAGTGAAAAAATGTTGACGTACAGTAGGTGCACTAACCCTTGATTTTATAACGTATTATCTACCATATCAAGCATGTATTTATAGATGCATCATCCAATTCTTATTGCATCAAAAGTACATAAGTCAACAATATCTTTGACATCAGTCTGCTACGAATACTATCACATTTTCATCTTACCACAGTATCCCTAAAATCAAATGTCTTAAACGATGTTAACATTTTTTTTTTTTGAATCTCTCACACTTGGGGTGAGCTCTACTAACAAAGTATGACCAGTTAAACATTGTTTAAAACTCATTCGGTTGGTGTTGAATAAAAAATGACTATTTTATAAACACATTGAGTGTTCTAATGATACACAGTGGATCAACAATTCCTTGCACTTTCAAGCTTAAAAACATTATAGAACCAACCATATGGTTCATAGAAATTAACTTCATGAGGTATTATTTGTTCTCCAAACATATTTGCACATCATAAACCATCATCAATCTGACGAAATATTATCTCCTGAACATAAATTACAATAAACACGCGATCTTTGAATCAATTGAGGAATCCACAAAATAATTACATCAAACTATAACTCAAGTAAAACATTTCAAAAGATGAAACGCTAAACAATGTTTAAAAACCATATCCTTCTTTGAGATTATGATTCCATATCAATTGTATGTGAATCTAGAAGATATTGCTACATAAACTACATAGCGTCTAATCATTATCTGAGTAAAAATCACCATAAAATAAAACATTGGATAAGGAGAATAACTTCTATAAGAAAAACTTGTGACCATAAATTGAGAGAGAGGCCAGATCTTTACATAAAGAAGGGAAAAAAACAGGTAGCAAATGGAACTTTTATCAGCTTCATATGTGAACATATAAATTCAAAGACGGGACAATTATCAATGACTGAGGCATGTGCATAAATCTTTTTCAACCATAACATCAAATTAAGGAGAACATGCAATCAACTCTTATAAGATAAACCCGTGACCGTGAAATTATAGTTTTTTTTCTCTAAATTTGGATTTATTTGAAATAGCTAGTTTAAATAGTTTTTATCAGATTTTCTAGATAAATATAATATTTTTAGATAGCTTTCTAAGTTTTTAGATGATTTTAGTTATTGGATAAAAGTAAAACTAGATCCAAACCAAATCTATAAAGGAAAAAAAAAACGAACATGAACCCAATGAAGCTTATGAATATGGTATTGAAAACCCAAAAATCCAACTTGAACCCGGAACGGATACCCAACACTATCCTTAACAAGAACGAAGTTGGCTTATAGTAGTGAACTAGTGATTATAAGAATTAAATCTCAAATATATTGAGATTCACACCCACAACTAAAAGATGGTGCATATATCGCCAACACACAGATGCAGCGAGCCAGACCCAAAGGCCGTTGCCCATAGATTCAGAAACTAGTTTTACAAAACCTCTGTCATGTACAGTGCCTAAGAAAGTTAAATTAGTCAGTTCTGTATTCTATGCACACAAGTGCCCGGTTAAGCAGCTTCCGGTTTAATGTTACTTCGACTTAAAACAAATTGACTATGCCAGCTCCGGCTTTTCCCAGTTTCAATAGTCGACAACAACACACTCAGCAACTCTTCTGCTTCTTCCTCAGATGGAAGCTCTAAGTTGGTCTGAAGAAGCGGCTGAGCTGAAGCATCGTTCCATCGTTTTCTGCTCGGGCTACTCTTTTTTTGCTGGCTCTGTCTCCAGTTCCATATACCATCTGAATTGCTTCCTATGATACGGACAACTCCGCCGCTGCAGTCTGAGTGTATTACGCTCTCCAAACCGATTTCTCTTTCGATATTCCATACCAAATCTAATGGAACTCCGAGAAATCCCGGTTTTCTGAAATCTACCAAGTTGGGGCTGCTTAGAACCAATACCAGTCTCCCTGTGATTACAACGAAAGCTCCTTCTTGCTTGAGGGCTTTGCATTTGACCAGCGTCTCGCCTTTGAACTTTAGGGTATCTCCAAACTCCATAAGTACTGCTGTCCCAACGGCTTCTTCCCATGAGTAAGGCCTTAGAGGTATATCTCTACTCAGAGGCCGAGGAAGGCGAAGCCTATGCCTTTGGGATCTTATGTTCTGAATCCGGCTTCGGTTTCTGATACTCTGTGCGGTTTTTCCAGTTACCTCAAGGATACTCGCCGCTGGTCTGGCCACAAGTCCAGTAATCCCCAACGCCACTCCTGAACCATTTAGAGTCACCCAGTTAAAACGCATACAATAACTAAGCCAAACACAAAGGCCAGCTGATATGTGTTAAATATCTATAAATAACTGAAGTGATAGTTCTCGCTTAATTACCTGAGATGACGCCTGGAAGACCATGTTTTTCAGCTCCTCTTATCGGTGACTGAAGAAGACCAGTGAGTCCCTGTGATGAACATAATGATGGACTCTTTTTAAGCAAAGCATAAACCAATGATGATTTTCATCTCATCTATAACCAATCAGACGAAATTGCAAGAAACAGTTCTGCTGCTTTTTTTAAAGTCACTACAAGCATACTTAATTCCATATGCAAGATCAAAGGGCAATGGAGTTGATGACTAATCAGACACAACTTAAAAGACATTGCGAAATATCTGAAAGACATAAGACACATTTCAAAAGAGAGTGCAAATGAGATATACCTCAAACACTTCACCTATAACTCCTTTGCTACGCGATCCTTCGCCCAATTGCTGCTTTTCCATCCTTGCAACATCATGGTCATTGAAGGTAAATGCAACAATACCCTGCAACAAGTTGAAAATTCTGTGAGTATTTCTTGAAGGTTGCAACTGCAACATAGATTTTAAGCAAACAAATGCGGAGTACCTTGTGTGCAGCTTTACTAAATTGAGTGGCAGCATCACTTAAAGCATAAACAGTGCTACTCAAGAGACTCGTTGTTCCATGAGCCATTCCTTGAATAATTCCTGCTGGGCTCTGTTCAAGTAATCTAGTTTAGCATATAAGAACAAAACCAGACACATTAAAGGAAAAACGTTAAAAACATGAAAAAAGATTATCACTTTTGAGACACTCCTGCTGGGAGCTGACAGGAAATCTTTAATTCCAACCGCAACATTCCTCGCAAACCCCATGGGGTTACCAATAACGCCAGCAGAGCCAAACACCTGCGTTGATAAGAGAAAACAGGTATAGTGGATCGGAGAAATACGCTAGTGAATAGTATGACTACTATAACAAATCAATCAAAAGAAACAGCAAGTGAAACTGGTATTTCTCAGTTCTTGCCTTGTACATCTCATGAAGAATTTGACGGGTATAGTGCCCAACAAGGATCTCCTGAAATGATTCCCAACTAGTCATGTGATGAGAAATTGTCAATTGCTTGAGATGTATTCGAGCACCCTCGACATCGGCAAGAGCCATAAGACCTCTCTGGAATCGGATCATAACGATTCAGTTAGCCATATTAAATACGACATCATTTAATCTAGAATTAGTAAGGCACTCAAATATGCGATCCTATTCAACGTTATGTTATTATATTCCTTATAAGCAGATCCAAGGAGAGAAGAAACTACAGAAGGTAATGATAAGATTCAGGGTCGAAACTTTCTTTATTATAGAAAAAACGACGAACAAAACTCGAGTATCAAGACCCAAAGGACAACAAAAGCTGTGTAGGTTTGTTTTGGAGTTCCTAATCTCTCCGAAAGCCATAAAAGCTCATAAGTAGACCATAAAATCAAAGACCACTAGTCTGTTTTGCCTCCCCCTCTATTTATAGCCTATCAGGTGAGAAAAGAGAGTGGCAAAAATAAAAGAAAATGGGGTTTCTGAGTTTTCTAAGGTGAGAAAAAGGACTATTTAAAAACCTAATGTCGCAAATCATGTATTCATTGAATTTCAGCAGTATCAAACTGATGCAGTACATCTAATGAATGCTTCAAGAATAGTGTAGGTACATACATGGATAAGGGACTCCCCTGAAGTAAGAATGCCATTCCTAAGCATCCAAGGAGCACTGCAGAAGCTGTCAATTCAGAGATACAAAAAGGACCCATGTGAATCTACATGTAGATAGGATACCAAAAGTATATTTATCCCGAATCAGAACAATTTCTAGCTCACCTTAATGTAAACTTAATAGGGGCTAAGTCGAATGTTTCAACATAAATCTTCCTGTGCCTTCGAGCCAACAAGTGAATATGCTGCCAAGGAGCTCCTATCGGAACTACTGTAGGTAGAGATACAATGCTTCTCTGGCTTTTGTTAAATACAGGAATGTTTCTTGCATGTGGTGGAGCATCTTCCACACTTATATCTTTGGAACCAGTGTCATAAATAAGAGGATGTACTGTTGGATCTGAGAGAGGCAAGAGCCTACCCTGAGAATTAGGAAGAACTGCTTTTACAAACTCCAACAAGGATAGTAGTGTTTGTAGCTCGAGCTCAAGTCCAAATTCACCAATCCTGCATTTGTTTAAGGGGAAACTGAGATTTGAAGACAAATTTATACTTATATAATAAAATACAATGATCTCCATGGATACGAAAGAGAATTACACCATTAATTCATACCTTATATTTATGTACTCAAAAGAAACTAATGAAACATCTTTCTTCCGCCACTTTGCTAGGCTAATGTAGAGTACAGCATCACGGGTATTACTCCTAAGTTGCTCAACCGTTTCACTTAAAAATCTTGATTTATCCTTAATACCCCAATCGAGATTAATGCCTCTGTGGTCATCATTGAATGACAATATGACAGGATACGAAGAATTGTGAAGTGGGTTGTCTATCTGTAATGAAGAGATCTGAAAGGAAAGCTTCTGCTGATCTACACTTTGATTCAGATCCAACACAACATTTGACGCACAAGCGTAAACCAACTCCTGTGAGGAGGAAAGACTTATGGACTGTTATAAAAATCTTAAGATTTAATATAGAAGTGCTTTTATTTTCTGGGGATGGTTACCTGTGGATGAGAATTAACCAAAGAAATACCAATGCTTGGCAGGACAAGCAAGAACTTTTCTGTGTAACGGGTGATATTATCCGTTTGAAGCTTTTGCTTTCCCTTCTCAAGGAAATTAGAGTTAAACGTTTCCTTTATATCTTTCATTGTGTGATAACCTGAATCTACAACACTGAAAACCTAAAATAGGGAAAGACGAAAACGAACACTTTGCATCAGCAATATAGAGAAAAACACTTGTGTCCTCAGAAAGTTAGTTAAGTAAAAGACATTGGTATCAGAAGAAGTGTACCTTTGTAGCTCCTTCAGCACAGATAGATAGCAGCAGTGTCCTTTCAGGTTTCTGAAGCAGGTCAATTGAAACAGTTAACTAGATAATATACCTCTACAGAAACCTTCAGTGTCCTTCAGCACAGATAGTGCATCTTTGCATTTATTAAGTTGGAACTTACACGGTATATAAAGGAAGGACGACGTAAATTAAACGTGTTGTTCTTATCTATTATATGGTTTCATTTTCATGATATTAGCTTGTCATTGTACCCTCAGAGCCATCACTCGTTCATTTGCCTAATCTAGTCGCATGCAATAAGGATTATATGAAGGCATGCTTCATTTTTTGGTATGCATGCTTCAGTTTTTTGTATGCATGCAGAAATTATCCACTCCCCCCCCCCCCCCCCCCCCCCCCCCCCCCCCCATTATAGCAGGCCAGAAAGCCTATGCTGGCCGAGTCCAAACATCAGCAAAGGGAATTTCGCAGATACCTCTACCTTAGGGTAAAAGTGTCAAAGATCTGACTCAGACAAATTTCATGCGATTTTTTTCTTCCCAATTTTAACTAATGAGAGATTGGCTAGCATTTTTTCTGCTAATAAATAATGCTTAAAAATGCATGCTGCCCATCCTTTTTATGCCAGAAATAGAACATGACGAAGTTGTTTGTGATATATACCTCAGAGGTGGAGCGCAAGTGCACTGGAATAGGTTGTTTAGTTATCTCAAATGCATAAGAGCCTATAACACGATCTCCGGGCACCTATATTCGTCAATAAGAGAAAACAACGTGAGAAAAGGAAAGAAGAAAACAACGACAAAAAGAAACGTCAACATGTCACAAAGGGCTGGTTTGTTTAGAAGCAGAGATGTAATCACTATACCTCAATGGTCAAACGATGTGGATAACAGGGTTCATCCCACGCATAAGGGCAAGACGTGTAAGGATGAACTATGGTATCAAAAGTTTCACATTTTTGTTGATAAACCCTCAGTCTCTACCATCCACAGAAAAAAAAACAACTTTCAGTTCCTTATAGGAGTAACCAAGGGTTTCAAAATCAATATGATATTATACTTGTCATTCATAAAAGCAAGTTTTCTGGTAGCCCTTTGATGGCTGCAGTATATTACTTCTTGTTTCATAGTATCAACATTTTTACCAACAATTTCAATTGGGTCCCAAAATTACATGCTACAGTAAAGACACAACTAGCATAACTCGCACAGTGGATACCAAAAGAAAATCAAGTATACTTTTAGGCGTGCTAGATATTGATTACTCAATTTGATGTTCTGAAGTGTTTTAGAGTCGAACTCACTGTGAGCTGTATCTATATAACCATCAATTATAATATTACTGACCTCATTTGAGAAATTATCAATCCTGTAAGGCATATAGCCCATGTCATCATCTGATAATAGAATAAAGTTTGTCCCGACATTTCCATGGACACTCCCTACAAGCTTTTCATCTCCGCTTGACATATTGGCATTCTGAACTTCCACCCGCACCATGTTGAAAGCTTTATTAACATAGTTCCAAATCTTCAGTTGAGTATCACCTAAATGATCTGGCAAGAAGCTGCCTGACCATTGCCATCCAGGCTCATTTAGACGGATTGAAACTAGTAATTCCCTGTTTATATAGAAAAGTAAGTGGCGTACAAGTAAAAAACTTTTAACTCTAACTTCTCAGTACATAACTTGTCAGTACAAATGTAAGATAAAGAGTACAAAATTGGTGGTTTTCAAATGAGTTCCAGGTTTTGAGGGATGAGAAACTGAATCATTCAACAGAATCAGTCGCATGGACAAAGAGGGCAACAGTTTCGTTTTCAGACAAGTTAACAGGGAAGTAGGCACAAAATAAAACAGAGATCTATAAACAATATAACAAAAGATCAACCAGAATTTCAAGTGTAAACAGCTACATCAATAAGAAGCACAATATGAGAACTACTTTAATAAGATGACAACGGAAAATTGAATGCACGGAGATCAAAAAAAGAAAACCACTCCCAAGTACCACGAATGTGTTGTATGTAAGACTTAAATAAGTAAAGAACGAACCTTGTAGTATCTGTCCATTGAAGCTGAGAATGCTGTCCAACAGCCAAATGAGAAACTAAATTGGTCCCCTTCTGCTTGTAGCATAGGTTACGGCTGCATGAATTACAGATGATATATCTGCAACATGGGAATTTTTTTACTGGATATGTACGGAAACTAATACTGGAGAAAATAGAACATTTGGCGAAACTATCTATCACCTTGGTTGGAAAGTTATTGCTTGCGTTCTCCCTGCTAATGCACCACCAAGAATAGAACACGTAACAGATAATAAAGATGATTCACCAGGTGGTGGTTGTCGGACAATGACATTTGTTGAACCACCAGGTGGAACAAGAGGAAATGGAGCAGACCACAGAGAGTATGGGCTATCTGAATTATCCGCACCTGGCAGGTCCCTTTTGACTCGGATACTGCTGTCACTGGCCCTGGAAATAGGGCAGGGTGAATAAATGCATGCCTTTACTTTGCCAGGCTCATTACCTTGGAAGCACACCTCTCTTAAACTTTTTGAAGAAAGACTTCTCTTGCGAACAGTTGCTGAGTCTTTTGGATATGCTAAAGGGACTTGCCGAGTTGATGGAGTCACATGCCTATCCAGAAATCTCTCAATACTGGATGCAGTGTGGCTGCACTCCGATGAAGAAGGACTAGAAGGGGAATCCGCATTTGGAACTTTATCTAGCAAATTTTTATCAGAGGTCAAAATACCAAGACCAACTTTTTGACCCTGAACAAAATGCTGCTCAACCAGGTTGTAGCAGGATGGAATTACGCTGTAAGCTTTGGCTTCATTGGTGCAGTCCGAAACAATCAGAGGAGTCCCAGTGCAGTTATACAATAGAAATGGAACAAAGATGAATACTTCCCGTGCCCCACATGTTACATCCATTGTTTTCTCACAAGATACATAAACAGAACCTATACGATAAACAATATCAGAAATGTCTCAAAATGAATATCCAATTTATAAAATATAAAATGATAAACCTTACCACCTCCGAGGTATGAATCAAAGGAAAGAGTTTCAGTCTGAGAAAACTTCCCTCCACTGAACTTAGCCACTGTGCTAAAAGTTTCAGAGCGTGGAAACTTTAAAGATGATGATCTAGAGCCATTTAATTTGAACTCAAGGACCAGGTCATGCGAAGGATCAATATGATAGAACGGAGTCTCCCCCTAAAAAGATACATTTTCTCGTCACATAAGTAATACCACAGAAACCATATAACGACACGATTCAACTCTATTTTTCATAAGGAAAATGTATGGAAATATCTCGCAGACCTCAGAAAGGGAAGCAGCCTGGGTGATGCCACCACTTTCGATAGAAAGTGATAATGGTTCTGGAAGACAGTTGCTCACAACAAATGGAGTACTTAAAGTCACTTGGTGAATGAATCGCTCTCTTGACTGGTCAAGATCGTGCAACTGCCGACCAAAATTACCATCTGCCAATTCATTCAGATAAAATGATGGCGGTAAGCTAGAGCTCTCAACAGATATGCAACACCGAAATGGTTCATGGCTAGGGTGACATGGATAACAAGCAAAAGATCGGCGAAATCCATTCCTGCTATCTTGAGAAAGAACTTTGGAGATGCTATGAGCTTCACTCCACAAAAAAGAATCTCCGAGAGGACGCCACCGTAGACGGCCAGATTTAGCCAAGTGTAGAGGCAGTGGAAATTCTTGACCAGGGAAAATTGGATCTAGGATCTGAAATAGAATGACACAAGATTTGAGAGGAATAGAACTGAAAAACAGAAACAGAGATAGCTCTCCAACAAGGAACCTAGATCCTTGTTAGATTGTCCAACGGCAGTGACGTCCAATCAATCCAATTCTCCTATGCCCTCTTCTTCCCTTAGCTTATTTACTTAAAGACAACCCTTAATGCAAGAAAGGAAATGAGATAAAACTAAACCCTATGACTTTAGCCAATTAAAATTAAGATAATGCAAGAACAGAGAGAAATATTCTGAAACCTTCAGCTGGACATGATCTCATCTCAAAAAAAAAAAAGTCTGGCACAGATAGAACAATCTAGCATATTAAAATTCAATAACCTTCGGGGAGACACCAAATGGAATATCAAAGCGAAGTTCCAAAGGCATGGAGGTGGAGTTCAAAATTATTACCTGAAAAAAGGAAAGATCATACGCAGAATCAACATTTATAAGAAAAACAAAGCGTATACATTTTAAGGAAGTCATACGTACTGTTGAGTATACTCGTATCAACTTGCTCTGCAGATGCAATGAAACCTCAAACACAACAGGAACAACAAAGCTGCTCCCAGAACCAGATTTACTTGCTTTCCCAACATTATTTTTAGACTTTGATGTTTTGGAAAAATCAACCTCAAAATAGGAAAGGCCAATTCGATCCATTGATTGAGGAGGAGAAGCAAAAGATGTTCCATCAAGTTGGACCTTCATATAATGATGTGTGGTATCCCCAGATTCGCTTCTAAAACAACCAAAATGACTTCGACGTCTATCAGGAATGAGTAGTGTGTCACTATTATCGAGATATATGGGAACAGAGGAACCGGGTTGCACAATGTTCTGAGCGACCGGAGCAGACATATTGAGCATATGTGAATTACGTCCTTGGAAAACTTGGTACCCCAAAGGAAGAGAAGTTAAATTTTGAAGTACATATGGAGAATACTGTTCTGTATTGGTACTTCCGGTGCAGTAAACTGGCAATCCCTTATCGTCAGGAACAGCATCTGTTTCCATCAATTCCAAAGTATTCGACATCTCAACTATCCTGAAAATGCACTTCAGCAGGGAAAGGAAAAAAAAATGAAAATGTGGAAAATTACTACAGAAATTTTTTTATAGGGAACAAATTATATCTTATCTTACCTCAAAAAGAGATTCTGTTAAGTTCACATTGAGCTGATTCGATGATGCAACAATTACTTCAGTAAGCCCAGCATTGTTCAGCAAAGCATTTGCCTCAAATTTTCTGGATAATTTGATATCAAAATTCCAGGGCTCAATAAAAGGCTCCCACAGTACCTTCAGCATGTATTCAAGGGTGGTAATTAGCATACTACCAAAACAAATATACAAATGACAGCAGGATTCTGATTCTGCCTCGTACCTTGTGCATATTATTATAATTCACTTCAAGGTCACATGAAACCAAACTCTCCACATTTTTTTCGGTAAGATTAGCTTGGAGGCGAAAGTTTCTCACAAGAACTTCAAGAAGCAGACCGCTACATCCCCACTGCATGAAAGTCAAGAGACAAGAGAAGTCTTAAGCAGAAGTAGCTCAAGAATTCAAGCTGAAGTATAGCATAAACAGTGCAAAAGCTATAGCTAAAAAGCTCACAGACAATCATGGAGCAAAACATGCTTTAGAAAGCAGATCCCAGATGAATTTGCAACATTTTTGCCTTATCTGCTTTGGTTATATAGTTGAAACCAACCAAAATTCACACATCAAACTAAGTTTCTCATCAGTGAAGAAAAATTAACCTCGTCATTTCAAGCACTAATTACAAGAAACATCAGATTTATGACATTAAATATCACGAAGAACAAGCACATACAGTAAAAGGCATAACCAAGTTATATGCAAATGCAGTACTTGATGAACGTAAAACTGAATCAGTAATGCAGTGTGTTCATAAAACACTAGGTTAGCAAGCAGAAATCAAACAAACAAAAAGAACATGTGAGGCAGAACACGGACATGGATTATGGCACAACAGAAGTGGCAACACAGTAACACTGACATACACATAGGCAGCCAAGTTTGACAGAAATATATCAGAATATAAACCACAAGCGTACCCTGCCATCTGATATAAGAAGAGACGCATCTCTTATCTGGAATTTCATACTTATGAATCCTTGAAAACTTTGTGAAGATGGCGTCTCAGGTGCATCAAATGTAACTCCATGCCAGAAAGATAATACTTGATGAGATGCATGCATCTCTACATTGTCAGACAGTATCCCCGCATCTATGCTCATGAGATTCTTCTTATCCATCTGAATACTAGTTTCTACAAGTAGTTGTGACGCCCCAAATAGAGAGCAAGACCTGATAGTATCAGCCCCCGATATTGCAAGAATACCATTGAGCTTTTCAATATTATAGCTCAGTTTAACATCTCTCCCAAGAATAGAGAGTTGACCGCTCCTACTAAGTGCTGTAACAGAAACATATTTACAGTATTTCCCTTTTAAGGGTTTTATGTGCTCTTCCTCAGATCTCTCGTGAAGATCAGCTGCAATGAACCCTGTAAATTCTGTGTCGCTTATGCAGAGAGGAAAATGGATTGTGATACCAATAATCTCTGATCTTGCAGCAAATGCCATAACCTCACAAGGGTTTTCTGATACCCCAGATTGCAGCACGTTCAAAACCTCATCAGTATTGTCACAAGTATTCCTTACCACTTCAATGGAATCATGTATATCCAAGTTACTGTCTTCCAGTTTCTGGGCATAAGATTTAAGAAGTTCAGTAACTTCAATCCAATCAAATGAGTGTAACCAGATGTCCAGGGCTGGGAGAGAAAAACAGAGTTCATATTCATTTTCAGCCTCTGCAGTAAATCTGACTTTAACTGCTGAAGGATCCCCATATGCATTGGTGCATCTAGCTAACATGACTGAGCTCAGCAATGAATAAAGCCCAATTTCGAAACAGTGAACATCCAAGATCATAGGGAAATTATTTTTAAGGTCCCCGGAGCAAACAAATTTCAAATCAGCCAGGAGCACTGGTTCGGATAGCAATGTTCCAAAATCTTTCCTTGACCGATGCAGTTTTATCGTCAAAAGATTGACAAAAAATCTAAATTTTATAAAGCTTGTGAGAGATTCAAGGGGTGCAACTGCCAGCTCTGTCTTTAGCCGCATCTTCGTATCAAGAAACTGTGGAACATCAGACACGAACAGTTTTGATTCCTCACCAACTAAAGAAAGCAGATCAACCACATCAACAAATGCCTTAAACCCATCCAAGGCATCTGAATCTGCAAAAAAAAATATATATATATATATGTTTATTATTTTATGCATCACATGAAAATACGTAATCACTATACGAAGCGAGAGAGAGAGAGAACACCACTTACCATCCGCAACGATTTCACAAACTTCAACCCTTGACATAACACATGCCAAATCAGATAACGAACCGTGATCACTAGGTAATCTAATCCAAGCGTCAGCAATCACTCTAGCAACCAGCGTGATACTTCTGCACACAGCATCCTTCTTGAATGTTGATATGCCATTTTCCGAAAGCAGCAATGATAGCGATAAGTCTCGCCCAAATATGTTTATACAGTCGGTTCGCCCTGCTACTTGATTATGTGGAATAACACATTCCTGCGGTATGTGCTGCTCCACATTGCTCAAAGCACACTCTAGAATAAAGCTCATATATAACTCATGTATGTCAGCTTTCAGTTGCCGGCAGTCATCATTTTCCACAGGAAGAATCAAAGTGGAGTCCAGTATCTCAATTTTATAAGTAATGGCAATATCAGAATGAGCCTTGGTGCACTCAGTAGCTTGTGGCAATGACTGTAGGCCTGACTTTGAAGTCCAATCAGGAAGCGTGAAGTATCCAATTATAATGGCCAGATATTCCGGCGGCAAAATGCAGCATGTGTGTTGAAAACCAATGCTCACTTCAAGCTCAGAACCAGAAGACTCCAAATTCCTCTTCCTTATACGTAAGTTCAAGACGGGGGAGACATCAGTTAATGAAGCTCTCCAAAGAAACCCACCGTAATAGTGGGTGAACAACGATGACTCCAGCATCAAGTCTTCGGCAGAGGCAACCAGATCAAAACAATCGTCTGAAATGGTAAGTACGTATCTGGATACTGGCAGTGTGATAGTTCCCAAAACACACGAAGAATCATGAAAATGCACATTGGTGTTGGAGACATGCACATCAACTATAAAGACACTGGTCTGACCAAGACCTCTGGAGAACGAATGCTCATTCACAGGACGATCACAGTTTTGTTGCAAAGTACAGCTGTTACATTCGCAATTCAGACCTATGTCTGCCCCATCCTTTTTATTCCTTAGTATAAATGACTTCCTCCAGTCAGAAGTCGAATAACAAAGAGAACTATCTAGGCTACCAAGAGAACCAGAATTGTATATGGTCATAAATGGATATTTGTCAAGAGGAATGCAGCCACAAGATCTACTTTCAATGAAGTTTGAGAATCCAAACCTTTCAAAACCAAGACGAGGAATTTCTGTTGGAGTACGAGTATCTGCAGTACGACTAGATGGATATGCATCAGCAGAAGAGATCGTATATGAAGTTATCTTGTTCAAAAAACATGTCAGCAAACCAAATATGTATGGGTAGCAATGGAGTTCAACGCCCGTCCAATAGATTGTATACTTGTGAGAAACAGAATTTTTACTTCGGGAAACCTTGCAATTTAAGCTGAGAACAGCTTCTGGAGTTGAACCGCTATCAGTAATGTTGGGTTGACCGCTTTTTTGAGCATCCATCTCCTGTCCACGGGAAAAGAACGACTTGCGTACATCCCCAGATGAACATAAAATATGACTATCAGCTGCATCTTTAGAGGAACAAGCTATCAGTTCCAATGCTTTTAGACGGACCGACCACTCTTCAAATGTACTAAGTGAATACCTGAAAATAATGAATTTACAAGAGAACTTGTCAGGAACCCCAGGTTCTACAATGTTTAAAACCTGAGAACAGAGAGAAAAAGAAATGGATGGGCAAGGTTTTGAAAATGGCATCTCTAGATTAGTCATAGGCAGTGATCATTAGACCAGATATGTGTATAATATGAAGCATGAAGATTTTCAACTGCTTGGCAAAACAAGCATATAACACCGTGGTAGATACACATATACAACAAAAACAAAAACAAAAACAGAAAAACTGCATTCATGCGTTTTTAATAGCTGAAGATTAATACGCTAGTGATACTGTAAAAAGTAACAAAATGAGCTCCTTTATAGTTGAAAATTTGAAATAAATACCTACCAGAGATCAAGGTGCTGTATAGAAAGAATAAGCACTGTGCTATTTACTCCTTCATTTTCAAGATTGACATGCAACCTAAAAAGTGCCAAGTTGGAATTGATGGTGAAGTGAAAGATGGAAGCGTGGTCGGGTGAAACATCTTGAGCTCCGTGATCCTGAATATCAAGATATTCAATGACAGCCATGACTCCTTCAAATATCGACGGAGAGAAATGTACATTGATCGTAGACATAGTAGTTTCAACCTGAAATGAATGGGATGACAAAATAATCAATTCCAAAATGTGGTCTCCACTTTTGACGCCGCATTCTCTCAGAAAACTATACAAAGCCACCTTGGAGTCTGAGATTAAATTTTAATACCTCCAATTGCTTCAAATTTGACTCCTCCGGAATTATACAAGAAGCTAACTTTACAAGTAAAGATGATTTCTCCACAAGGGGAAGTTCTTGTAAAGAATGAGTCTTAGTCAGCCTCATCTGCACAAGATTCAGATGTAAGAACATCTATGATTACTTATACAACTCCAATACAAAAATATATATACATATCATACCTCAAGGTCACAGATATTGATCTCAAAATGGTCATAGAGATCTTTGACTTGAAAAGCATCTAAGGTTGCAATGGAACTTTGTAAACCATCCCCCATACCTGACTGCATTCTTGGACTTGGGTTAAGAAAATATGTGCTACTGGATTTGATAGAAAGAGATTCCAATACCAGAACCTGCACAAAGGAATCCCCGAGAAGATACAATAAATACTGAGAAGGATACAAATAATAAAAGCAAGCAACCTAATGACTATATATGCGAAATACCAGATTATAGCTTTCTGATTCAACCAATCGTCCAGGGAAACATATGGTAAGATCTTTTATGTCCAGGTCCCACTTCACTTTATTTCGGCTTGATAAGAGGTATCTATGAAACATACCACATCACAAATAAGCACCATAATCAATGAGGATATGAATCTACACCTACGCTTCCATAGAGAAAAAAACTTACTCAGTTTTCGCCGCCAATCGCGTTTCATTTTCAAGGCCATTGAGTGATGATAGAACCTGAGCAACATTGGAGAATTGTCATATGTTTTCCATCTGAGGTTTCTTTCACAAAATATCTATTGAAACCATTCATAATGTCACAAGAGAAAACCATTTATTATATGAAATAGCCACACATTATTAAATTCTTTGGTCAATTCATAAATTTTATCTTAAAGAATTCAAATGTCCAGTACAATTAGCAGAATCAACTTTCACATTTTTTATCACTACGACATTCGAATCATGGAGAAAAACTGACATTATTATTTACATGCAACCATACTTCCTAACTGTTGTTTGTCGAAAACTTCATATCTATTCAGAATAAACATTATGAGTATGTACCAGATGTAGTGAAATAAGAGCTCACTCTTTCATGTTGAAGTTTGAAGGATCTTGAACCAGTAAAAAATTCACTGACAGCTAGAAAGAAATCTACATCGTAAGCGGCTTCAATTGGTTGAAGGGTGACCTACAGAAACAAGAGGGGGAAAAGCTATAATAAAGTCGATACTAATAGGTAGCTACGGACAAAAGACTAAGACTGCCAAAAGGAGCAAGCGATGGGTTTGTCCACAAAGATGCAGTTAGTTCACCTTTAATGACAATGCAGCATCATGATCTTGAGACAAATCTAGCCGCACTCCATATGACGGTTTCATTTCTAGTGCATCACTCTGACAACAGACCTGCATGAAACATTATAATTCAATTTTTTTTTACTGAAAACAATGTTAAAAGCGCTAAAATAGATTTTAATAACGGAGGCTACGGAGCATATGTTACAACTAGATGGTTCATATCACCTTATTAAGCAAGCATAGTCTAGAAATGTTCATGATTTCCTATATTAGTAATTATTAACAAAATGGCATAGGCGTAACAGCGTTTTGAGACACAAACCCCTTTCATGGTTAGAATTTCTTTCCCATTTTGAGGATAGACCAGCCTTCCAGAGATAACAGAAACATTGATGGCTGTAGATTCTTTCCAAGACTTGCATTCAACAATCACCCCCAAAATCTCCAACTCTGTTATAGCTTGAGAAGAGCTCCTGTGTAATTTAAATAAGAGAAAGAACAAATGAAAATAAGAATAGTTAAGTCAGAGATCATGATGAAGCAATTGAGAAGTTACTTACCCATTTATATGTTGCAAAGTAGCAGAAATATTGCGCACGTTGAGTCTAATGGAGCACGTACAGATCTTACCAGTTGCGCTTATATTTCTAGGAGATTGAGAAAGAGGGTGAAACTTTGTTGCCTCGTGTATATCCTGCAGTAAATGAAAAGTTACTATGATGTTCCCCAAAATTTTGAAAGCTCCAATGGTATTAAATGGTACGAAAATACCTTGACAATTTCATCAGAAACAACACCAGAAAACTGACTAGAATCATCTGTGCCTCCGGCACCGAGCATTCCCCGTGACAACCAGTTCAACCACCCACGAGACTTATTCGATGTAGGATCATCACTCTGTTCCTTTTCAGAGACATTCTGTTCCTTTTCAGAACCAGCGGCACCACCTGCTCCCATGTTCACTACCAATTCTGAACAAGCTTCCTGCACAATACAATTCAAAGCCCAAAGGCATAAGGAAGATAAGGAATTGCCAGTGATAGGACATCAACTTATCCGTTATACGGGGATAGACATCTGAACAACCTTTGGCATCTCTTTAAAAATAAAAATAAAAGTAAAAATGCTACAACGTCAACCTAATTTACCATACCTGCATCTCACCTTCTGCTGCAGACCGATAACTTAAGATATCATCAATGTCAGACTTCTTCTCCACTTCTTCAAGACCCAAAAGGATAGCCTCGTCAACTGACTGCAGCCAGGGGAATAAAGCACACCCATATTAGTAGAGAAGCAATTTGACAAGGAAAACCCTGGTTTGATAAAGCTACAAGAGAAACTGGCATTACATCAACTCATCTTCAACTTACAAAGGCTACGCATTATGTCCAGCGTAAAGCACCGTAGCAACACATGATGGAGACTAAGGAAAGGCACCAAAATTTTTAGGAAGAGAACTATGCATTTCTTTCAGGCAGCAATTTCAGAACAACTACACTTCCCATGAAGATAAGCTCTTATAGAATATTTTTAAGATATTAGAAGAAAATAAAATCTTGTTCAAATTCCTTTTTTGAAATGTATGATGCAGCCAAAGGCTTATATCGAGTCTCTGCAATTTCTACATCTGATTCCAACATTCCAACAAGTAAAAAAGTTTTCCTGCACTACTACGACTACCTATGAAATGAAACGATATAAAACATCTGTAAGGACGCACGTGCTAACGATACAAGATTTTCTGACTAATGGTACCTTTTATCA
Organism: Orychophragmus violaceus; assembly: GCA_030180135.1. NCBI lineage: Eukaryota > Viridiplantae > Streptophyta > Magnoliopsida > Brassicales > Brassicaceae > Orychophragmus > Orychophragmus violaceus. Next base: position 5,029,634 of record CM058232.1, read on the forward strand.
AAATATGCTTCTAAATCATCTTCTCCTTACCAACACAACAAAACCATGAACCATCTCATAATATGCTCCCTAATGGAATTATATCATGTGAAATGTGCTTCTCAACCTACCACTACCCATCCATATACATGTTGATATACATTAAAGGACAAACTCATCAAAATGGCAAACCACCTAATCATGTAAAAGATTATGAGGCTTTCTATGCTCTATGTTGAATTCAACAGGCCAGGTTAGGCAATCTCACGCATCAAAGCAAATAGAAGGACAAGAAGTAACATAATGAAAAATCCAAACACATCTAATCAGATAAGGAGAAGAAAATCCTTGCCTGTTCTCTGCGAAGGAATTCTAGCTTCATCTTGTAAAAGTTTATATACCTCCTGCGCACAGTCCTGTATTTTTCACGAAAGGAAAGTCTGAAAACTAAGCAGACTGCTTGAATACATTGCAGGAGTATTTTTCTACTTATGCTACGAAACTGTAATTGCTATGTGATTAAGATGTCTAGAAAGTAAACATGAAGAGATGTCAAGATAGTAAACTTACATTCGCTCTCCAAGAAATCTCCATGAAGTTTTCCAAAGTTTCTTCCGTACATCAGATATAATCGATTTTTGGGCATAATGCCACCAGAGTTTCTGCCACCCTGGTTGTTTCCTCGGTAAGGAACTGGAGCAGGGACGATACCGCCCATACCTAAACCATTTAATATATTATTTAATCAATAGTTCTTCAAAATGTTACATAATGTCATATAATAGAGCTAAATCTCAGAATAATAAAAGTACGGAAGGAGGAAAAGAAATTCACTAGCCAAATGTAAGGCTCACCTCTCACGCAATTGGCTGGTTTGCAAGTAATCTAACAGAATTAGAATCTGCTGCAATTGAAATTCATTCAGAGTCATGACCTGCAATGCACAAGTGGACGTTAGAATGAGTATCTTAGCTCTTAACCGAGTATAGCAGTTTCTGAGAACTAACCACATCAGTCAACTCAGCGCTGATAGAATACTGAGGTAGATCGTCATAAAGCTCTCCAGATCGATTGACCTATGCAAATAAATGCATCAGCAAAACAAAGCATGCATAGACACCAATGCGTGTTCTTTATACATTCTATATTTAATCAGATAGCTGCACATAATATCTACATGGAGCTGACAGTGAACAATAATAGAATTGGCAGAGATGCAATGCATATCATTACTGGCAGCACTGATAGATAGGGATGTCATCAAAAGTGCACTACTGGAATAAATAAATAAGTTCAGCCTGGAACTATGTGATTAGTTTATCACAAAGGAATTAGCTTCCAAGACAGAGACATTCATTAGACTGTCCTAATTCCATAGGCCATTATGTAAATCAAGAAATAGACTCACTACAGAAGATATAACATACAATTGTATGAATCTCATTTTGAACATAACCCTAAAGCAAGAGCAAGCATGCAGCGCCCTGCAGCAGCAACAAAGCTTGGATGATAACGACAGATGTTCAAACACAGAAAACCAATGATACTCTTATAGCTCCATTACCAGTAGTGTTACACAAACATGGACTGGCTTCAATAAATAACCAAATTTATCGCTTTGCAATCTCGACAGGCACCAGTTGTCAAAACCTCCTTTTTTATCAACACTTAGAAAGTCAATGTCTCCTTCATACATGTCGCAATAAATTTCCAAAGCTTCAATCTCCACACGTTTATTCACTTGCCCCCCTCTCATCCTACCAACTGATTGCCTGATATTCAACATAGACACCATGTCAAGATATGTCAGGGCGCACACATATCAACCACAAAATATTAGTTTATGGAAAAAAAAATATAGGTATTAAAGAAAAAAATTATAGCAAGTAAACAGCCAGTTGGGAGTAGTGGGATATTCTCTTTGCTGGCTCAACAATGTAATTTAACACACATCTCCTTACCATAGAGTAAAAAAGGTACATGGAATCAAACACGAAAGTGCTATACACTTTTATTACGTGCCATAGAAGGTTTATAAAGAGATTACCCAATGGGGGTTTGCTTTGAAATTGTCAAACTTGAAAACCGCAATCCTAATACAACTTGTACCTGCAGACAGCAGTTTACAGTCAAACATATGAAAGAGGGAAAACAACAACAACAAATGATGATTCATGTTGCAACTTCAATGAATCGAAAGAAAGACTGAAAGTAAGTTAGCATCATCCAGCTCATAAACTTGACGCTATGTAAATTTGTATCACCCATGATAAATAACTATGCTCTCGCGAATGAACCAAGACTACATCAAGTTATCGATGTATATTACAAGCCTATATTCTAGTAAACCAACTAAGCTGAACAAGCAGGAGACTTACCGATTCAGATTGTGCATCAGAGTATACGATGTGAAAGTTTCTGATAGACACTTGAATACTATCAAGAACCTAAGCCAATAAAGAAAGAAAGTTAACACGGTAGAAAGATGCAAAGACACGAGTGATAACCTCATGCACAAGCAGGAAGATCAACATTTGCTCAACAATTAAAAACACAGCGTCAGACCGAAAATTATATGAAGAATTTAAGATGCTTAAATTAAGGTAGCAGAGCAAAACAGAATATCACCTTGGCTGCAATATATGACATAAAAGGATTCCCGACTGGACTGTCTGGAAAAGACAAAAAAATTGAAGGGGTTGGCCAAATGTAACATAGGATCAATCTTTAAAGATAATGTAACGGAAACTAAGACTTCAAAGTAGGAAATATATTGCTCACCGAAGACACGCCTGGACAATTTTGCCAGTTCTGCAGCAGCAAGCTTAGCTTTCTTACCAGCAAACTCTCTCTTCTCAACCACATCTGAACTCCACTGAAATGACCATGAAAACATTTGGGATTAAGTGTAAAGGTTTTTCATGCATACAAAAAGGGATATTAGAGTCTAGACAGGGAAATCACCTCTTGATCACTGCGTTGTGATGCACATACAAAGACATCTTCAAGCTTAATGATGATGGGATCCCTGCCAAGCTTCTTCCATGGAATTTTAATGCTCAATTTCCCAACACGTCCTGTAAAAACAATACATTTTTGATCCAGAGAAAAGTAAATTAAAGCATCAGATAGAGAAGGCTGACAAAATCCACTATATCAACCTTGCTTAAGAGCGATTGGCAGCTGCAAATAGTCAAAAGCTTCAAGAATCAGCTCCACGTTCTCCAATAAGACTTCCTCTGCAGTTTAGAAGCACAAATTGTGGGTATATCATCCACTCGAGAGATGTGGTGCTCGTTGAACGGAAATTCGAGAGAGGAGTGTATTACCATTCCAGACAGTGATCTTAAGCTGGTCTTTCTGGATGTCTTTGATGTAGCGCCCTAGGTACCCTAACAAAAGCTGTCGCACAAGCCCTTCAAACATCTTTCAACCTCTATTTCATTATCTAGAGATCAAAACGAAATATCGAATTTTTCGCCACCGGGAGAAAGATAACAAAAATCAGGCGGTGGTCGGAGTCAAGGAATCGTAGGGCTTTTCCTCTGCGTCGAACAGAGAACTGCGTCTTCTCTACTCACTCCAACAAGACGAATTTTTCAGTCGGTTTCGTCCCTCCAGGCCGAGCCGAACCAGACCAAAACTAACCGATGTTTATAAATTGGTGGTTACACTAACCTGTTCGTTATTTAATTGGTTTTGTTCTGCGAGAGAGTATTTAGCCTTGGATTTCGGTTATTCAGTTCGGTTTTTTTGGTTTTTTGGTTTTCTGGTTTTCAAAAAAATCCAAAATAACCGATTTAACATATGATTTGGTTTGGTTCAATTATCGATAAATTTCGGTTATCAAATCCAAAACTGAATTTGACTGGGTTTTTTCCTTGAAAATCGGTTAAATTCATTTAAATTCGAATTTTCGATTAAATTAAGATTTTTGGTTAATTCAGATTATTCATTTCATAAATTTTAATATATTTGGATTAAAATCGGTATATTTTGATTATCTTTGACAACCGATTGGTTTGTCGAACCGAACCGATAACCATAATTAATTTTCAAACTTACTGAAGTAACCAAACCGAGCTAGCCAAACCGAACATTGAAATCCCAGGGCTAAGAGTACTCATTGATGCAACTGATGAAAATGGAGCAATAACAAGTATTGGACTTGCAGTGTCGGACTCTAAGCTTCCTATAGAACCATCATTGTCAAGAACATAAATAGAAGCAAATGAAAATGGTTGCTTGTCTCAGGATCTAACAGTGGTTGATATGTTGTCAGCAGAAACAACTCTACTTCCAGTAAGAAGTAAACCGAATGGAAAGAGGAGGAAACGTGATGAATTTACAAAGCTCCCTGATGGATCCGGATTTGGTGATCACATTCAACTCCTACAGATTTTTGAATGTTGGGACCGTAATAATTATGATACTAAATGGTGCAAGTAAAATGGTATACCATGAGTCCATGAGTTGATTTCCACTACACGACCATTCATTCGTAATGTTTGTGCAACAGAAATGTCATGGATGACTTCCATCAAAAGAAAGATTAAGAAATTAAATATCAGAAAATTGAGCGGTGGACCAGCTAACTTTTTCAAAGAACCTGAAACAACATGGCTATCTAAGAAATAGTTGACCGTAGACGTTATTTTGTGGTTGCCAACAATCAGCTATGCATTGATCACCATCACTTGATATAAGCTTGAAGTTGTCTATGACTAAGTTTGGTTGCTGCCTGAAACTTCACACACATCTTCTCTAAGCACCCTCACAGCTTCTGAGACTCCATCCTGAAATTACCAGAAATTACTCAAAACTACGAAAGAGAAGACAGTACATCCAGAAAAATCCACGGGAAGAAAATATATTTTGAATCTGGGACATGGATCAGTACGAGAAAATCGAAAATTGATTGTAATCACTTACCTCAAAAGATAATGTTTCAGCCAATTCCATGGCACGAGCTCTAGTTTTTGCAGACAGTGCATCATATATAGCTTTTGCTACCACTTGTGCAGCTTCCATGATGCTCTCATCATTTGATTCCTCCAGAAGCAGGTGGTTCCTTTTCAATGGTTGAGGAGCAACCCCTAGCCAAGACATCTTTTCTGCCCAATAGAACTGATCCAGCATAAATGGGCATATGATCTGTAGAAAGACACACACACACTATGTTGTCACTTTTTGAAATTTAAACTTCAGATTCATTCAAATGAATACCAATACTAGTCTATCAAACTTAAGAAATAGAGAGCAAAACCGTTACTCATCATTTGTAACCAAGCAAAGCATAATATTTTGGTTGATAAGAAAAGACTACTACGGTTTACTGCAGTGTAACTAAAGAACAGGGCATGTTTAAAGGACCATAATATGTTCTTCTAATGTATCGACACATAATTTATCAACCGTACAACTTAAAATCTACAGGTCCTCGTAGACAAACAATTAGTTTTACCATTTTATGTCAATTCACATACAAACATGTCCAAAAGATGATAACAAGATTGTGGAAATAAACAAACCTGCGGGATTCCAGCATGTAATGCTGCAGCTGTAGAACCACTATTTCCACAGGGAGACATAAAACAAGACAAAATTAGTTCTCATGTCTTAGTTTCACTAGGGAAGAGCATTCAGCTGGAAATTTCACCTGCCACCATGATGAATTGCAGCTGAACATCTTCGAAACAGCCAATTGTATGGCACCATACTAATTCAGATAGATAAAGAGATATGTATGTTATAGGGATACAAGAATATTTACATTTGACATGTCCTCTATAATGATCATTTATATCTCAGATAAAAAAAAAAACATGTTAAAGAATAACAAGCAAATTGTGCAGATTTATACTCACCCAGAGAAGCAGAAAAGCTTGCCGTTGAAGATAGAGACTCCCTCATGTAAAGTTCGTTTCACACTTGAAGCCGATTCCTTAGCAATGGTCCAAATTGCTGCATCTAAAGGTTCATAGCCCGCTGTGAAAATGATAAATCTGTAGCATGTAATCTGGATAACAGACTGGAGAACTCGAAGAAAGACCAGGGGATTCTTCATGAAACCCATGCTGCGAAAGCAGAGAGAAAAATTATTCTCTTACATAGTGAAAGGGAATCCAATTTAGCATGTGTTAAGTATCTGACAAGACTATATACGAGTGTTCTTCTCACATAAAGGAAAACAAAAGATATTGAAAAAAGAAATGATTTAGAGGGATCAACTTAAAGTGAGACCTTCCAACAGAACTCAACCCTACAAATATAGGACGAGCTGGCTCTAAAGACGATACAAAAGTATAGAACTCAGAGTGGTTTGAGCATGTAGGGGAATCGTCTGTACCCAGGCGCCCTGCAGAAGGATGGTCTCCACACTTGTTGCATGAAAACTGCCACTCGTTGGGCAGGAACCAAAAACCACAGACTCGAACACTCAATGGCCAATAATCTATTATAAGACAAAATGAATGCAGTGAAATGTAAAGACCGAAGCTTGCCAGGTCAATGGCTATTGCTCAAAGATTTATAATGTGTTCACAGGAGCAGAAAAACAACTGCGCACTGAACAGGAAAGCCATAAACTGTGGATCTGTTACACTCAATTAGTTTCTACCCCTATTTCCGGATGGTAAACATTCACCCTTTTAAATTTGGGTCTCATATAAAGTTCCCATCGCATATTTTCTCAACAGTTCCATAAAATGGTAAATATAGGTGCAAAACATACTCAAAAGAGAAAAGAACGAAACTACTACCCATATAGATCTTTTATAAAGAAGAATCTAGCAATGCACAGAATAAATATTTCGTTAGAAGTGGCAAACATCCTACATACCAGGGCATTCGACAATTTCTTTGCTAAAACCATACCTGTAACAAGGAAAGTAACAGATCACTACAAGCTTATGTAATGTCATCTGGTTTTTAAGTTAGTATCAGTACAATAGTGCAACTAAACTACAAAAAGTCTAGAAATGCTTAAATTTTAATAAGAGATCAGCCAGTGTTGAACTTGTGAAATCAGAAAAAGTACATTATATGGGTCAAGTAACAAGAAAATGATAAAATTTTGGTGGAAAGATTGCGAAGTGATCAGATGTTAAAAATAAGAGAATTCACAACTCACAAGACCAGTGGAGACGGCTGGCGGATATGCCAAATTGGAAGGTCTATTACTGGATCCTGCATTCAATGAGTAGATCTGATGGCAGATGACAGATGACACTATATTTTATGGCAATAAAATGTATCCTTCGAGGTCTCTATGTTTAAAAAACACCTACTGCAAAAGGGTAACAACTTAGATTGAGTTCCTCGTATCGCCATGATCCCCATTCTTCAGTAAAAAGAGGCCACATCCAATGAGTTACATCACTCCAGCTAACCTGCAAAACCATATAATGTAGAAAAGCTCTGAAGATAATAACACCAATGACATGTTTGTATCACAATCATATGGAATACCTTGCCGATGGGGGCTTCTTTCAAGTATTTGTATAACTCCGGAAGTTCCTTCCTAAACTGTCTTTCAAAGCCTGATGGTGGACTGTACAAAATAAGAATTGCAAGTGGTCATCTTCCATTGCCAGGATGTCAAGCTCATACTTCCAAGCTGTGAAGTTACCTATACGGAACAACATAAGGAGCAGCAACCACACAACGGATTTCAAAAAGTTCTGCAAGGCTCCAGCCTTCCTAAATGTACAATCAGAAGAACCACAGTTAGTCTTTCTTATCACATGATTGTAAACATCATTTCAAAACTTGAGTTTTTATCGCTGAAAGCATTCATGATGCGAATTGATTGTAATTGATAGAGATAAATCAGAGACTATCATCATCCTGACACAGGGAAAGAATAAAGTACATGTACCAGTGCAAAGAAATTTATGACAACGAGATCACCCTTCGTACAAGGACCCTTTCCAAAAATGCTTCCGAATGCAGAACGACACTCTTGTCTGTGTTCCTTTTTGATCCTTTGTTTTTCCTCGGGAAAAAGTATCCTCTTTGAGTCTGAATGAAACCCACAAAAGAAAAAGAAAGCAAGATGAATTCTTACAGCTATGGTATGAAGAGAACCAGAACTGGAATAAGAAATTAAAATAAGAGTATTGACCTGTAGCATCCTGAGCTTCACTAGACAAAGCAGGAGGAGAAGTGATAGGAAAGTAAGAAACGTTTGCTTTGATCAAGTGGGAGCTTAGATTCTGCAACAACAAAAAAGATCAACCTTTTTACCTTAATTTCTGCAATTCGAGAACTCTAAATCAATCATGGATTTTAATAGAGTCTAAACCCAACCTCATGAGCCAAATGTGAAACCAAAACGACAGAGTACTGTCGCTGATCACGAGCGAAAGCTGCGGCAATGGCCTGCAAAAGTAAACAGCTTTCTGAATCGATTCCTAAGAGAAGCCAAAATTTTGAACTGAGATTCTGGAAGAGTGAGACGGAGATTACAGCGAGTGGGTAGACATCGCCTTTGGTACCAAAAGCCATGAAGAGAGCGATGGGTTTCCTGCTCTCCGATTCACCCATGGTGCTCATGCTCCGACGAAACAAATAGAAGAGTTAAGACTACAGTGTTCACCGCCGCTACCGCGTCTAATATACAGCGATCACAAATGAAACGCGTTTGAAACATTAAAATCCCGATTGACCCGTAATTGGTGACATTCAAATCGCGTTAAAAGGCAGTTGCGACTCAACCGCCTGTAACGTTTAGAGTTCAGAATACATTTTAGGTACAAAGTTTAACTTTTTTTAATGTATCAACAATATTTTACAACAATCCAAATCCGAACTCGTATTTGGTTTCACATAACAAGAGAAATCTGATCGATCAGCTGGAAACTGTAGACGAGCTTTCGTGTGACATTACTTCGGCATATGAAGAACACAACGCAAACACTTTCCCTCTCTCATAAGCTCAAAAGCTTCGTTAATATCATCAAACTCAAGGTTATGTGTGACCAATTCATCGATCATAATCTCCTACGACACAGACAAAAAGTAAGAAACTGTTCAACGATCAAAACTGGTTTTGCTTTGAGCTTATTACATACCTTGTTCATGTACTTTTCAATGAGACACGGAAGATCAGATTTAGGCTTCCAACCACCAAAAAGAGTCCCTTTCAAAGATTTCCCAGAAAGAAAGAGTCCGTAATGAGCTGAAACTTCAGGCTTCACTTTTGGTACACCTAGAGTAACGGTCATGCCCCATCCCTGAGATATCCATCCACATTTGAAGTGAAAAAGCATTCATATACAATTTAGTGTGCAAAATACAAAACAAGAAAGCTCACATCCGAGCACGATTGTAAAGCAGTTGTAGCTACTCCTGTATCACCAACACATTCAAACGAGAAATCTGCACCTCCTCCAGTCATTCTTTTGATCACCTAGAATCCCAATACATTATGATGCAGCCAATATAGTAAGAAGGTTATATATGTGTATATATATCATCGGTTTTTACCTGGGGAATGGGTTCAGAGATGTCATTTGAATTGATGAAATCTGTGACGCCAAATGTCTTTGCTGCAATGAATGAGAAAAGCTCAAAACAAGTCCAGAAACAGCTAAGCTGTAATATATCATAAAGCTACGATGATAGACCTAGTTCAGCCTTGGATGGGTTTATATCAACCCCAATTATCTGAGCTGCTCCTCTCAGTTTAGCACCTTGAGCAACCTGCTCATATGAGATTAATCCCAACACAATGTACACAGAAAGCATCAACATTTCTGTATCAATACTTACCGAAAGACCAACAGTTCCAAGACCAAATATCACAACACTTGAACCTTTTTTTACATCAGCAACATTCCATGCTGCACCAAGACCTAAATTACAACCTAGATTCTCAGTATTGACTTTACATAACTCTTTCAGTTTCATCATTTTCTTTAGACTAAAATTTTGACTACCTGCAGCTGCTCCACAGCTCAGAAGACAAATTTTGTCCAGAGGTGCCAAAGGATCGACTTTGACAGCACAACCAGAGTGAACCACAGTGTACTCGCTGAAACTTGAAACCGCGCAGTAATGGTAAACAGGTTTGCCTTTAATGGAGAAGCGTGTCTTCTGATCACTATGCATCAATCCTTTCCTCTCCATTCCAAGAACTTGACACATGTTACTTTTCCCAGAGATGCAATGCCGGCATGACCCGCATTCTCCAGTGAAAACAGCAAGCACGTGATCTCCTTTCTCAAACTCGGTTACCCCTTCCCCTATGCTCTCCACTATACTGCACAAAACAATCCATGGACATAAAGTAATAGGTTATCAAACCTGTAAGCTCTTTCTTTATTCAAGTCACAAAGAGATACATCTTAGAAGCAACTAGATTAACGATACAAGTCGTTCTTAACTCTAGACCAATGGCTAAACCACGACAGATCCAGCTCATTTTTCATGCCCTCCTTTAAACCTTCAGCTCTCAACTAACCGACGTAAGGTCCGTTCCTTAGCTGGCAAAAGCTACAATCTACAGTCCTACGCAAGACTTAACAAGAACACTCTATACAGCATCACATTCTACGTATTCAAAATGAAGCTAATTTCCTTAACAAGTTCCAAGGACTACACAAGTAACTTACCCTGCAGCTTCATGGCCAAATATTCGGGGCAAAATAGACTGTACCAACAAAGGGAGACTGCATCAGAGACTACTCTTATAAGCCAAACACAAAAGAAGGTTATTGTAAAGAATGAGAAACGAAACCTGAGATTCCCAAGCAGAGAGGTCACTACGACAGAGAGATGTACAGACAACTTTGATTCTGATCTCAAGAGGTTGAGGTGGACTCACTTCCACTTCCTCCATAACTAGTGGCTCACCAGCACGCCATGCAACCGCCGCTGTTGAATTTCTCTTAGTGTTTAATCAAAATCCCTAAACGACGACTAAACAACAAAAAGGAAACCTTTTTTTTTTACCTTTGCAGGTTATGACTCTAGGTTGTTCGGAGGAGGAAGAAGACGACATTGTTATCCAAATTTGTTTGCTTCAAGCACAAATGAAGGAACCCTAGAGAGAGAAGAAGAAGAAAGGGGATGAATAAACAGAGCTTCACCTAACACAAAAATCACCAACCACCATGAGCTTAAAAAAAGGTGACTTTACAGCTTCAGAGGTCCCACATCAGACGCAAGTCATTCCTGCCACCAACCCCTTTCGTCAATTAATCCAAAAAGTTCATCCTAAATCTTGCATTGGATTCATATAATTCTAGTTCGAAACATAGTGTCAAATCGGGTCAAATAGAGTACTGTTCGACTCTCAGGATCAGATTTACTGGCTTTCGTTTCTTCGAGGCTCGACGTTGTAGTGGAATCTGTCACTGTCACGCCGTAATTACGGGGGGGAAAACTGCAAAATCTTCTGTGAAATAGGCCTGGGCGTTCGGGTATTCGGGTCGGGTTCGGGTCGGGTCTATTCGGGTACAGGTACATTCGGGTATGGAAGTTTAGTACCTATACAGGTTCCGACCGAGTTTCGGTTCGGGTTCGGGTCGGGTCTTTTCGGGTTCGGGTCGGTTCGGGTCCTAAATTATTATACCCGTAAAATATCCAAAATAAACGGGTCCATTTCGGGTTCGGTTCGGGTCCGGGTATTTTCGGTTCTTTATGAATATTTTTTAGCAAAAATACACCCAAAAATTTAACTGAATTAAATTAAGCAAATAATTTTCATAAGTCGTTCTACCATAGTCTTCATTAGCATCATGCATGAGGTTATCTATACTATTTTATGTCATATCCGTGTAAAAATATATTAGTTAAACATTTATACAACTGAATATATATAACATATAGTAATACAAGTCTTGCTAAGTCAAAAAAATAATCTCATACTTGAAGTTTTCTAAATATAAAATTCATTAACACGAATGATGAAACTAAATAACAAATCCTAATGGCTAATAATGTTAAGGATAAACTTTTTTAGTAGGTTATTGTTTTTGATTCGGGTCCTCGGGTACCCGTTCGGGTTTCGGGTAAATACCCGTACCCGTAACCATACCCACGGGTATGCTAACTAAATACCCAATGGAGTAAAATGCTTATTTCGGTTCGGTTACAGGTTCGGGTATTTTTTATCGGGTCCAGGTTCGGATATTCGGGTCCGGGTATTTTGCCCAGGCCTATGTGAAACGAACAAGGACATGACTGAATTCTCTCGTTGTAAGAACTTTGAGCGTTATATGGGCAGACACGGAAAAGAGTATTATTGAGCATTTGGGCTTATAGTGAGCTAGATTGGGCTTAACTTTTAATATAATGGGCTCATGATACTTGTCATTGTCGGTTGTAAAAGATGCATTACACTGAGACCATGGATGTTCATAATTGGTTTTGAACAATTTAATTTATTTCAATTAATCGGCTACAAATAATATTCGAATTATCTGTTTGAGCTATTTATATCTTAGAAGTATAAAAGTAAATATACTCAAAATATTCCAAAAAGAAAAAATGAAGGACTTCCAAAATACCCGAATTTTGATTTTGAACTTGAATTAGCAAAAAAAATCGGATATACTTAGAGCATATACATCAAAGTATTTAGTGGGGTTCTTAGCGTGGATTCTTAGAAAAAATGATTAAAAAAATATTATTTTAAGAACTCCCCTAAGAACCGATCCTTAGTTAAGAACCGATACTTAACTGTTTACGCTGACATGGCTGTTTCTGATTGATTTTTTTTTTTTGATTTTTTTTTTAATTTATAAAAAAAAATATATATTAAAAATTATTTTGGGGGGGGGTTCATTCATGTTCATGCTCTTATAAGTATGTGACCGAGCTGATTTGTTACCCAAATTTATTGTTCTGTTTTACATTAGCCCGAGGTTCCCTTGAGGTACGACATATATAATGTCACTATATATACACGTGTGAGGGATGTCGGCGGCTAGTTATATATATATATATACTAGTGTCGGTCCGTGCGTTTGCACGGGCTACTTTTGTTTTTAAAAATTTATGGGAATTTGTATATAGACTTGTGTTATTACTCAACTCTCAAAAGTAACTAAAAGGGAACATGAAAGTCCTCTATACTTGACAACACCCAGACATGCTGAAGCGGGAGTTCCATGGATGCAAAAGACCAGTAGCTAATGTAATACAGTAGGCACAAACACTTCCCGTACTCTCCAACTCTTATGCATCCAAGCATAAGCTCTTTCAATTATAATCTCTTTCAACTATAATCATTGGGATGGAAAATTAAGGAACAACAAAAAAAGGAAATTGGTACATCATCTTAGGAACACTTGTCAACTACTAAGGAGGACTCAGTCGAGAGAATAATACTTTTGTCAAAATATTAAGAGAGTAGTAGTCACTTATTTCACTTCCGCTAGAGTTGTCAACAAACGCCTCGACGCATCCCTAAGGTTGTTTGTTGTCGCCAAGCCGCTCCACGACGGCAAGGAGAAGCGCACTCAAGTGAAGTTTCAGATTCACACCTGCTAGTATGGCGGCAGAAGCAAGCGTCTGAAGAGCACCTTGAGAGAGACTGAAATTATTATTTAAAGTTGATTAAAATGCAGCCTTACCTTTCCTTTTTAGTAACCGCACTAATGATTCACAATAATGAGAAGATAGAGAGAGCTTGGATCTTACATCTTATCTGAAAATTTTGAATACTCATGTTGAACTAAAGAGCTGTCTTGATTTCCATCCTCTTAGATCTTCGTAGAATTGCAGCACCATCCCCTAAACCAATACATAGAGAAAAGAAACATGTCTTGAAATTATATACTAATAATTTGCTTAGTAGTTTATTTCTAACCTAATTCAAATTCTAATACAAAAATTGCTATCTACACAGACCAAACTGAGAGACAAAGAGCAGAAAATTAACCACCAAGAAGAAACATAAGCAAGGGTCTTTAAGAGAAAACCTTAGGGCAGTGATAAAAAGAGAAGATGTGAATAAGAGGATTAGAAAAGCTCAGGACTTGCGTTCAGATCAGTTTTGGCAGATTCACTTCAACCACTATGTTAATGTCCTAGTCATACTGATCTATCTACCAGACACAATGCTGTTTGGAAAGTGAATAATCTAAACAATTCGTCTCAACTTGTAACACTGATATTAATGTTAAGACTTGCAAGTGCATAATTTCGATCAAGAAACTCATTCACAGCTTTGAGAAATCACCTCCAATCAATTGAGGGGAAGAGATTTTTTCCAGTTAGTCTATCTAGAGGAATAAGAGGTCAGAAGAATTCCTCCTACAATGGGCAGGACAAACGACCAAATACGCCAGTCGAAGTATTTCCTCCACACCAACCACTGTAAAACAACTGCTCAAACATAATAAGATACAATCAGATTCTCTTGGGATCCAAGAACAGACAAAGAGAAAAGTCAGTAATTGCAAAAATCACATCTCAAACTCTAACTTGTAGTAGCTGAAGTGAAGGACTTAATCGTCTGCATAAAATCCCATCACACACCACTTGCCGGAAATAGATCAGAAATAGGTATGCAATCGAGAGGCTTGTTGATTCACACTACAAATTAGATCAATCAAATTAAGATTTTTAGGCTACTCATAAACTCGAAATTGGTAAATTGTGGATCAGAAGAAATTACCTCCAAAGAACTGAGCGGAAGAGATAGTAGCAATAAATCTGAGAGCTTGGTGAGAGAGTTGGTTTATGGCTCAACGAAATCATGGTTGATGATAGAGGGGATTGAGGGTAGGAGTTGAGATCGTGGTATAGAGATGAAGGTAACGTTTAGTCTTATTTTACATTATAAAAAAAATGAAATCAGAGCTGAAAGCTCCGCTTGAACAAAAAAAATATATAAAACGTAAAACGATTTATTGTGAAAAAGCCAAATAACTGAGAAAATTACACGTTGAATTTGTACACGTGTCAATAGGATAGATAGGCAGTTTTTAGCTTTTTTGCTAGTGACTTATAAGTAAAAAGATATATATATATATATATATATATATATATGAGGGATGTCGGCCGCTAGTTATATTTTTCTGGACCAGTATTCGTTATGTACAAATCTTGCCACATGTTCGCACTTCATTTTTCGTTCCTTTTCAAGCATTTTTTTTAATCTAAACTTCGTTTGTTTTGGGTAGACATATTTGAACACTTCTAAAACGTATATTAGAAAATGCTTAGACTCAAAAAGAAACTAAACAAACAGAAAACACCTGAGATGGAACAAAAAAAAATTAAAAACAGCGCACTCTATGACGTATAATTATCATGATGTTAATTTTTTTACTATTCATATAATTAAGGCCAACATTCGAATATTAAAATTTACATCAAAATGTTTATAATCCCCTAAGTTTTAGAGCAGGCGTCGTAAAATGGACACATCAATGGAAATAGAGACACATGCAGGCATAAAATATGCCAGAGACTGGTCCCATAGATTAATTATAGATGCATTACACCAACATTCGAATAAAAAATAATTAACCAGTCATTCAACAACACACAGAACTTTCGTTAATATTTAATCAATTAAATTTGTAAACCAGTGACCTCCATTAATTAAAATAAACGTAAATGCTGTATAAGGAAGAAAATATCTCTTAGTATTACATGTGCATAACTTTTAGTGCTGTTGCTTTAATAAATGACAACGAATGCATGGTGATAGTATATATCATATTGATGTGGATGACATATATTTTGGGTATTTAAAAAAAAAAAAAATAGTTAGTTTAGCCAACTAATCTTTGGAACCAAAAACTTATATGAAAATTCTGGTGATCAACTAGAATCAAATTTAGATTAGTTGAAGCCTAGTAGACACTCATTTACCAATTGAACTAAGATGGATTGGTTTGGATGGATTATATATAATTATGTTGTCTTAAAAATTGTCCTCGTAATTAAAATTTTATCTACAAAGAAAAAACAGCTAATACGAAGTCCTTTTATTTATTGAGTTGGGATACATAGGACATTATATTTTAGCATTGGAAACAAAGATAAGAAAAGAACACAGATGAGGTTGGTTGATGCATGGGGACAAAGATACATTAAGAAAGATGCTTATTTAGGGCTTGTAGTACATTGGGTTAGGGAGCTTGAAGTTTCTTGCACCACTGCCGTCCTCAAGCAAATCACCCCATAGGTCTCCAATATTCCCAATGATCTTGTATCCCCTCCTCTCTAGCTGCTTCCTCACAATTAACTTGTAGATCGATGTCTTCAAGCTCGCATATCTTGGGCTGCATGCGTTTCCATTTGTATATATATCATCATATATATATATATGATACTCAGTGTATATGTAACACGATCAGGCTATACTTTAGACTTACCTCAAGAATATGGCTTGCTCCCAGTTGGTGAAGCCAGCGATCAAAAGATTCTTTAGACTGACTTCCTTGTACTCTTCCGGACGCTCGGAAAGTATGATGGGTTTAATCCCGAGTTTCTGGATGTTCTTGTAAAAATGCAAGCTCTCCGGGAGCGCGGGAGCATTTGCGGCCTCCAAATACTTCTCGTGCGCCCCTGGCTCTTCATTTTGTGTCCTATGAAACCGGAAAAAAAAAAAAACATATTTTCAGGTTATATATGTCTCAAAGACTCAAACCATTTAGAGTTATGAAAGTAAGTACAATAAAATCAAAATATGTATCTAGTTCTGACACCTACCCATTATAATAAAGTGTATGGAGATGAGAGCATCTCCATCGCTGGGTCCTAAGCGATTTTAGGCCCAGTCTCTTATGCAAAATTGTATTTAATTAAATCAAAATGCCCAATAACGCTAAGGATCGGTCCTTAAACTAGAACCTTAAGATACCGGTTCTTAAACACGTGGCGGCAGGTAATTCGTCCCCTTTTTTATTTTATTTTTCTTTTTCCGTAATTGAGTGCAAACGAAACGAAGTCGTTTCTTATTATCTCGTTTTGCATCCGCGAGAGAGCTCTTGGGCGATTAGAAGTGCGATCTAGGGTTCATAGTCAATCTAGGTGATTTTCGTTTCGTTTTGATGTTTTTCGTGTCTCGGTCGATGAGTCGATTGTCTATAACCCCATATAGGGTCTCTATTTGCTATCGGAAGTGATTTAGGTTTAACAGGGAGGGTTTGATTTGGGGTCCGAGTTAGGGTTCTGTCTCGATTCGGATTTGGTAAAGGCTTTGTGTTCGATTGGTCTTTGATAAAAGGTTTTGATTCGGGTTCTGATCATGGTTTTGATTCGGGACTCACAGGGGAGTAGATCTATGGCTACTTGATTTGGGTAATGGTTTCATAGGGTTCGTTTTTGGATTCCGCATAGGGTTTTTATAGTTTATTCAATGATCTAGTGATTTATCGATTGTTTGATTTAGAGAAAGTGTTTTACAGAAGGAAAGTTTGTTTGTTGCTTGTTTTAGTTTGTTTCCGAGCATGGGTTCTATGATTTGTGTCTTCTGTGTGCCTTAGTTATCTGTTTATTTGAGGCTAGAGAATGAGTTGTATGTTTATGAACCATACTCTTGAAACCAATAACGCTTTGTATCTGTTTATAGATATGTTTGTTATAGTATCGGTGAAGCTTTGGATCTCTGTTTCATTAGACTGCAAATGAGATTCATTTTGGTGAGACTCTTCCAATGAAACGAAATACTATATATCAACATTGGTTATTGGTTCATAGAGACCTCCAATGTGCCTCAGTAGCTCAGTCTACTTGATTTGGGTAATGCTTTCGCATAGGGTTTTTATAGTTTATTCAATGATCAAGTGATTTATCGATTGTTTGATTTAGAGATAGTGTTTTAGAGAAGGAAAGTTTGGTTTGTTGCTTGTTTTAGTTTGTTTCCGAGCATGGGTTCTATGATTTGTGTCTTCTGTCTGCCTTAGTTATCTGTTTATTTGAGGCTAGAGAATGAGTTGGCATTCGGAATCAAGTTCGTGATAAACGAATTCATCACCGTTTAAAGGCTGATTTAGTCGAGAATATTTGGAAAAAATTTGGCCATCAAGTTGGATAATTATTGTATGTTTAAGGTTATAATTAAAATTAATTAAAATTATAATTCAAAATGTTAAAAAAAAAAAAGTTTAAGAACCCCTTTTACGGGTTCACTAATGGACCCTTAAAAACATCACAGTTTCTTAACTATTCATACACAACGAAAAAATTATTAAACTAATGTTTAAGAACCCCATTAGGATATCACTAATGGGGTTGCTCTGATATCTGTACATACAATTTTTTTTGACAACTTTGTAGAAGTTCGTCAAAAACTATACATGTATATTCACCGGCAGTCAGTGCCGACCCTGAACACAGCCGGACGAAACATTGGTTTCAGCTCTTAATTTTTTTGGAGTTAATATACAAAAAATTTATAGTCCTCGAATTGTTAAAAAAATTTTATTAGTATTTACACTAGAATGTTTATAACCCCGAAATTAAGGCGAGCCATGTGGGTAGTGGTGTAGGTATAGCTAATTAATAAAAGTAAATTTATACCCGTATCCAAATTCGGCGTAAAAGGGAATATTGGAGAGGAGAGTCTCGTCTAGGTCAAAGATCCAAACATTGAAGGTGTCGTTCTGTAGGGTAAGTTCTTTAGCATAGAAATAAGCTTCTTTGCACACCGTTTTGGAGTCGTAAAGGTACTGAGAAGACGTGACCAAGTAGTCTTCAACGTAGTCTTTGCAATTTTCGGGCACTGTCTTGAAGTTTATGATGTCGGAAGTCTCAACAGCATAGTGCCAGCTTCTGCAGTTAGGGTAGTTGATGGAGAGTCGCTCTTTCTCCAAAAGGTCGGTTTCGGTCTCAACGATGTTGGATGATGTTAGGACTTCGATGAGCTCAGGCACGGGTATGGAAGGCCGACCTTGGGAGAACGTAGCGGCCAAGAGTAAGAGAAGTGAAAGTGAGAGGATTTTCATTCTCTTTTTTGTTGGTATGGTTATAATTGTTTCAGTTGTGAATTGTGATGATTATTTATGTGATACAAGGGGTGGTATTTATAGGAGGTAAGGTTATTTTTACGATATGGTTACTTTATAATGTTTACCAAGAGCAGTGAGGACTGAGGAGGAGATAAGTGTTCGTGTATGGCTTCGAGTGGTGAATGAAAATGTTTGTTGGTCCCATTATTATAGGTTAGATTTCTCACTTGTTTTTGGAGCACGTTGTGACCGTGTTAATTAGGTAGCTTTTCATTTACTAGTGCTGGCTTCCCATTTTTGTATGTTTGTGAATTTTGAATCATGATTTTTGGTATTCTTTTAAATGGATATTTTTTTTTGAAATCAAGGTTTATGTTTGAAGAAAACTAACAATTGTCAAGTTGTTTGCACATTAGTCAAAAAATAATGTGTACGAATATGATTGATGCCTTGAGTAGTATTACTTGTGTTTTCAGGGATAGTTTCTTTTTCATATTTATAAATAATGATTTCCAAAATAAAACATAATCTAGTAAAAAAAATGGATTATACTGAAATTGACCCTTAATTTTCAACGAAATTATTGTTTTAGATTGGATGTTGGATATAGTTTTAGTATTCATCTATAAGCCTAATCAAAATCTACTAAATCTATTGGATATGCTCGGTTTATAGTTGAAACCCATTAGTTGAAACCCATTAAAAAATTAACGGCCCAAATTTGATCATTTTTATTATAAATATTATCTAATGTTTATAAATAGACATTTTATAATATGTTATCTCTCAACTATTCTCATAATAGCGACGAACCTAATAGTTTTTAAGAAACTCGTCGGTTCCGCAAATTTCTTCTTTTTTTATCATGTTCATCGGTCTTGGCCTAATTATTAATATAGAGAATCTCCTATCCCACACTTATTTCTCTATCACTTGATTCCTTTGCTGTGTTTGAACTATTTTGACCCTATATCTCAAACTTAATCGAAATCCCGTAGCAACATTGAACTTTCTTTTCTCAGTTTGGTTCGATTTGGGTTTTAGATTAATCATCAATGTTGGTGTCATTGAATTTGAACATGATTGACCTAGCCAAAAATTAGAGAAAAGGAAAATGTCGTCAAATACGGATTATATCTCCAACTTCTGGCAAGATCATGTCCTAATTAGTCTTATTGAACAAAACTTAATGTTAAAACTTTTCTCAGCAATACTCCTTACATGTTTCATGAACTAATAAGAGAAAATAGAGCCCATTTCTAGCCTGTTAAGAAACTCAAACAACTTAAAAACATTGTGGTAAGAAAATATATATACTTGGATCGTTAAGTTCGGTTGATGTCTTGATGACATGGTGATACTAGTATAAATCCTTGTGCTACAAATCTCAGTCTTTCCAGTTATCACTTTTAGAAGAAGAAAATAAAAATGAAAAACAATGTTGTCTGGGATCACTTATGATTCACGAACATATCACGAATCGATGTCACAAGGCAACCAAAGTCAATAACTTCAGAGAGATGAAACAGAAATGTTTTATTGGTCCGAGGTTTTTCCGACTCATGACAATTTGGACCCTCATGAAGACAGTTTTATAAATTTAATAATTAGATCAGTGATTATAAAATTTTCTGTTTGCTTCATGTGCAGCCGAATTTCATACGTTTTCAACAGTGTCACTCATGTATTATACACGTAAGTTAGTTTAGTGCAAGACTTTATAACATGCTATTTTCTAAGATAACTAAATCTGTACCACACTTGTAAGTGCAATATCAATATATCGAATTTTACCAAACTTTTTAGTAAAAGTTTTTCGAAAAGTGAAAAAATAGTTCTTATATTTATTTTTCCTCAAAACATAGAAGTCACAATGTTCAAACACAACTTAGGGTTTGGTAAGGATATATGGTTCTAGGCTTCCTGAAAATTTGATCTTTGATGATATTATTTTCATGAGGAGGATCGTGAGGCAAAAGAGTAATCAATGTTTGGTCCGTGAGGGATGATGCGGAAAGTGTTATGATAACACATAAATAATGAAGCAGATTCGTATAGATAAATATATCCAAAGACAAACAGCTAATCTGCCGTAGCTTAGTTTGACAAAATGAAGTTTCATGTTTACAAACGCGACTGTTAACACATAAACTAAGTAATTAATCTCCTTGTTGCTTTACTTTTGCCTCTGCCTCCTCCTCCTTTCTCCAACTGGTCAAAGGTACATTCATATTATACACATACGAACATTTGTGTATATGCAAAAAATCATTAAAAAACAAAACAAACTGTTTAACTTTCCATTGATTTAGTCAAAATGAATCCATGTATAAGTTTGTATAAAGATCTAACAATGCATCCATTTTGCTATTCATTAGATCCTACATACTAATGTTGAATTCAGAATGTATATTGATACTACGAAGTTGAAAGATTCATACCTTGTACATTGGAAGAGTCAATCAAACAGTGACTGCTAGACATTAGAAGAGTTCACATGACATGGGGAAGGTATGCACAACATCAGCCCACTTAACCTGTCCCCAAATCTCAT
Organism: Orychophragmus violaceus; assembly: GCA_030180135.1. Lineage (NCBI taxonomy): Eukaryota > Viridiplantae > Streptophyta > Magnoliopsida > Brassicales > Brassicaceae > Orychophragmus > Orychophragmus violaceus. The sequence goes on from CM058232.1 coordinate 5,051,084, forward strand.
TTCCAGCACGATTTCCGCGCACCAAATCTTCTTCTTCTTATCCTTTACAGCATCCCAAACAACATAAACTTTCCCACCACAGCTAATCATTTTCTTATTTCCAGTGAAACCACTACTCATAAACTTCTCTACTACTGAGTTTACCCCTTTCACTTCTCTCCAATGACAATTCTTTACACTAGACCACCACAACGCATACCGACCATGAGTGCTGTAAAACACGTACGTTACATTCCCCACCACTAATTCCGACATTGCAAATATGTTTTTACAGCATTCCCATTTATATCGCCTTGGATCATAGGCATACGTACCACCGTTTTCAGTCATAAAGATTATCTTACCTTCGATCTCATCAATTGTGTTAACGGCATGCTTAGGTATATCATTACCTGGATCAGGGAGGCATTCCCAAGTCTGAGTCTTTGTGTCGAAAACCTCAGCCCATGATTCAACCTTCTTCAACCCTTTACACCCTCCCAATACATATATTTTCCCATCGTGAACACAAACGGAGGCATCCTTCCGAGCTACTATCATGCTAGGGCCATTGCGCCAAGTGTTACTTCGACAATCGAGGATTCGTAAGGCCCCGGCCGGTGCTTCGTCGATTGGTCCGCCGATTACATAAACTTCTGAACCAACTGATACTATGGATTTTGATAAAGAAGGAAGATTACAAGACGGAATAGAAACCAACTGTTGTCCAGTTGTAGTTTCCTTCTTCCTCTGCTTATTAGGGTTAATCCACAGTGTAAACCATTGGGTAAACTGAGAACTGGGATCCTGTAGAGAAACATAGAGACACTGTTCGGTGGTGCCTAGACGAGATCGAGCTGCGTAGAGCTCCGTGGATGAGATAAGTGAGCGGAAGCTTTTGGAAAGGATTGAGAGTCTGGGGTAGTACGGCCTCGGGATGCGAGCTAAGTAACTCACCGTGATTTCGTCTGGAAGTAAAGAAAACGATGGGGATGATGAAGAATGAGAGGGAGGCGAAGGTGGTGGTGACGAATTTTTCTCCGGTCGTTCTGGCTTCATAGTGGCAATTTTTTTCATTCCTTTTTTTCCGGTGGGTGTAGGGTTTGTGCATCGTAGTGGCTGTATTTTATATTCCTTTGCTCGTTACTTGCTCTTTGTTCTCTTATTAAAAAAACCCAATTACTAAGCCCAACTTTAAGACCCGACAATCTGTTCTTCTAGATTCTAACGTGTGTGTTAGCTTTACTAACAGAACATATCAAATAAGGTCAAGTAAACGTAAACCTTACTAATAATAGATTTTAAATATTATCAACATGGTGAATATGATATTATTACATAAAATTTAAAATATAAATTTATATAAAGTTAATATTAACATTAAGTTATGAAGTGATAGAATATTAGCAACAATATTTTTTTCTTTTAATCAGTTTCGTGATTTAATTTAGTAGTAATTTGAACGTTAAAAATCTTAGTGGAATCATCTTTTCATACATATTTTATTTTTATTTTAATTTTTATAATTTATTATAATTTTAAATATTAATTTATTTATTTTTGAAAATTTTTATATATTTTTTTTACTAAAATTATAACTTTCTAAAACGGTTAGTTCTCAAATATGAAAATATATAATCCACAGACACCGTTACTGAGAGAAAATTTGTTTTTTATTATGTGTAATTTAACAATCTTCAATCCTACTTTTATTAAACTATTCTATAATCATGCAGTACTATATATATAAACTCTGTAAACTATTTTTCATATTATTGAATAAAATTGACATGACCATGAACACTGAAACTCTGGAGATACGTGTCATTAAATCGAGTACATAAAAATTATTTCAAATAGCATTCTCAAAATTCTGAATTCTAGATTTTTTATGTTTTGTGATTCATGAGATAAGTTTTTATTGATGTTAATCATCTTAGATTTATATATTTTGTTAAAAGCTTAAACATTATTTTAATTATAATTTTTAATGTTTTTCCTTGATGAATACTTAAAAATTACTGCTGTCTTTAAGTTAAAATAGTGTAAATAAGAAAATTATGTGTTTAATTATTTATTATATTGTAATAATATATCTAAACATCATGTTGAAATGATATATAATCTTCTTTTGTCAAATGAAATGATATATAATCATTTTATTTTCTACATGTGAATGTTTTTTGTATTTTTAACATATATAAAATATATCTAAAATATGTATTTTAATATATATATATATATTCTTATATACGAGAAGTATTATACAATTTTAGATAATATTTCATATTCTATTAATTTTATTATTTAATTTTAATATTAAATTTTTATTTGAAATTTTATATATTTTGTGTTGTTTATTTTGTTTTATCCCATTAATTTTGTATGAATTTATTAAATTTTAATAGATGATAATAATATAAAATATGTGAATTAATTTAATCATTAATATTAATTTAATGTTTTTCCTTTTTCTTTACTGATGTGGACACTTGAGAGAAAAATCTCTAATTATATATAAGAGCAATATTAGAGTTTTCCATTTTTTGAAATGGAGTCTATTGTAAAAAGAGCAAAATATGAATGTTGAAACCTTACATTTACATATATATAATTGAGTGGATGGAGGAAAAAAACCAAATAAGGGAAGAATATGTCATTATGAAGAAAACCAAATAGTTGAGTGAGAGTAATAAATTATTCAAATATAAGTTATATGACATTATGAAGAAAACCAAATAAATGAGAATATGTCATATAATATTAAAGTTTTATTTATTTTGCTTTATATTATCAATAAGATCTAAAATGTACAAAGAAAATACATTATACTTTAATGAATGATTTATGAAAGTTGACTTTTCATAAGGTAGATTTTTTCGTGATAAAAAGTATCATATAATACTCTTACCATTGTAAAATATGTAGTGTTTAAAAAAAGAATGTTGTTTTTTAATTATCTTTTCAAACAAATTCTGAGTTATCCAAAGTTCTTTATCTTTGAATTAAGTCAATATCATGTAATTAGTTAATGGCATTAAATAGCTAAATAGTACAATATTTGTACAATTTAAAAAGAAAATGTGTGAGATGTGTGACACTTCAAACCACCACTCTTTTCCCATTTTGTGTAATGATTAATTTGGATATGGTAGTAAGTTATTAAATGAAGTTCATAAAGGTTAAGAGAAATGCATTTATCTTTTTTAGGGTCTGGAAGATAATATGGGAGAGATGAATTTCAAGATTGCTGGTATTAAAATTGGCATAACCACAATTTAATTGGATGTAAAACCAGCTGGAATTTCATTATGTATTATTTGTGAAGCTTTGAATTATGAACATCAAACCCGTTTTGAAGTTCTTGACTACATGGAGCGAGGAATTAATTCTCCAAAAGAAACTGCTCATTACACATCAATATTGATGTATGATTCTGGCTCCTTGATTAAGCCAATGCTTTATCTGAAGATGAAAATTGAAAGTGAAACATGTTATAACTTTTGACTAAAAGTAATCATTTGAAGCTTGCCTCTTTTATTGTCTTGAGATGTAACAAAAAATAAAATTTTCATTTTTAGGCACTAGACTATATGCAGGAATGATAGAGTTATAATCACCTCAAATGATAAGTCCATAGTCAAGAAGACTCTAAAAAGGTGCATACCTTTTCAATCAATTTGTCTAGAATCCTTGCTTCCCGGTTTTTCTGACTTTATGTCCTCAGATTCACGTTATTAGCGGTGATGCAGAAGTCGGCAAACTGTATGAATGCACAGTAAAATCAGTTTGGGAGAAAGGGACAGTGATTGAGTATAACGGTGGTCGGCATGGCCTACTTTACATTTCCGAGCTGTCCAATGAAGAGGTATTTTGAACGAGAAAAATGTGTGTTTGTAGCATTGAGCTAGCTGAACATGAGCTCATATTCATTTTGATGGCTTATGTTTTGTCTAGATTTCCAACGTTTCAGATGTGCTATCTATCGGCGAACACATCACATTAAAGTGCATCAAAAAAAGCTTTAGTGGTATCATCGAGTTTTCTCTCAAGGTGGTGGGCACATAGGTATGTTTCAGCATACCTTTAACTTACTCTAAACCCTTCTTCATTATTCGGAATCATAAACCTTGCATCAAGGAGTAAATCACAGTCTTGATGTACACAATCTTTATAAGCTTGATAATTGTCAATTTTGGTTCAAAATCTGTTGTTGTTGTGAATACCAGTTTCTCCTCACTAATTGTAATAAACTCTTCCAGGGAGCTCAATAGCTTTACCGGCTTTATCATAGGAGGAAGCCATACAGATTACAACGGATCGTTACTCTCCCCGGATAAACCACAGACTTCCCTTTTTCGATTAATATAACAAATGTCTTACCACTTATTGTTATTTCCGAGCTCTTGCCATTTTATACTCTTGTCAATGGTAACTCAAAGTGGATTGTTTTCATCTTTTTCTTAACATTTAGACACAAAAAACAACAACGTATAGTGGATGGTAATCGCGCCTCTGATTCTCCAAATAGTGGTGATGATAACAGTGCCGACTCTAGAACATCTTTTTAACCGAGAGGGCAGAATATTATAAACATATTATATAGTTTAGATAAATAATTAACATAAAAAGGAATATTTTTTGGTGTAAAAAAAAAAGAATATTTTAGCTTTTTAATTTGAAGGAACCACATATCAAAAGGAAAGAAAATTTGAGTTACTTACACCAAAAAGTTAGATAACATAAGAGAAATAAAAAGTATTTCTGGTGCTAGAGAAAAGATCGAAGGGTCTTTAGATCTGCTTTTCAAAAGCATATGACACCAAATAAAATAAAATAAATAAAAAAACAAAACCATCAAAGAAGAGATAAGAAGCATATTGTGTTGTTATTATAGTGACCAGATTCTCAAGTTTTTGATTGCTATTGTTGGTGATGAATCATCTTTTTAAGTTTTTTACAATAAGATTTTTTACGTTACTAACATTGATATTATTAAGCAAGTGATTTCGCATACTTGTGTAAAAGGTTATCATTAGCATATAATTGGTACCATGATCTTCTTCTATAAAACTGTTGACATATAGAGCCTAAGATCTCTCTGGCTTTGCTTTTTTATTATCTTTTGTTATTGTAGTCATTAAAAGAAAAAAAGTTGGAAAATGAGAACGTTGCATTGACAAAGCAAATTCAATTTTTGCTTAGCCATTAAGAAGCTCTTTTTTTTTACAACTTTAGTGTCTATATAAACAAGATGTCTATCACAACTTACTCTTCCCCTCCTCTTTTTTTCCCACCAAATTTCTCCTTAAAATGGATAGTCATACAACTAAAGACATTGGTATGAAGAGAAGTGCTTCTGAGTTGGCTCTACAAGAGTATCTCACTAAGGTATCAAGACAAGAATCTGTTCTTGACACAAGCTCTCTAGACCCTTCTTTTGATCTCATGAACCCAAAGGTAAGTCTTCAGTTTCTTTCTTCAGTCGTCTCTCTTATTCATATCACTGTTGCTTGTAATTAAACCAAGATCCAGAGATTGTAGTAAGTCTTGGTACTTCTTTTTTGGTTGCAGGATTACACTGGTGAGTTAAGAGATAGTCATTTGTTATCTGAGAGCTTGATTCCGGCTGGAAATTTTCTTGATGCACAGTCCTCCATCTGCGGTATGTGCAGATCTCTTTGATATGACTCCATGTGCTCTCTGTAATAATGTTAATGTGTATGGTTCTTGTCTGCAAAGAAAACCTGTCAGCTGATAGTCCAGTGTCAGCTAATAAACCCGAGGTAAGGAGAAGACCTCGGAGAACCGCGAGTGTATCTTCTCATGATCACTCTGATGAAGAAGATGCAGAGACAGAAGCTGGCCAATCTGAAATGACAAATGATCCCAACGATCTAAAACGTATTCGAAGGTATGTTGTTGCATACCAATAAAAAGTTAGATGAGAAACACAGAGAGAGGTGATCATCGTTTTTTACTTTCTTTTCTTGATGTGAACTCAGGATGTATTCAAACAGGGAATCAGCAAGGCGGTCAAGGAGGAGGAAGCAAGAACACTTGGTAGATCTTGAATCTCAGGTAGCTGGTTTGATGCTTTTCCCATGAGATTCGACATTCGAGAGTTGTATCTTGATGATGATGAACTTATGCTTTCTTGAAGGTTGACTCTTTGAAAGGAGATAACTCAACACTGTATAAGCAGCTCATAGACGCAACACATCAGTTCCGTAGTGCTGGAACAAATAACAGAGTTCTCAAATCAGATGTTGAAACTCTCAGAATCAAGGTATCATCTTTTTTTTTTTTTTGGTCTGGAATCAAGGTATCATCTATCACTTGAAATTTTAATAGCGAAAGTAATAATTGGAATGAGCTAAGTTATGTAACTTACAGGTGAAACTAGCAGAAGATTTGGTAGCTAGATGGTCCCTCACTAGCAACTTGAATCAACTTCTGCAAACTCATCTAAGTCCACCACCACAGTCCATCAACAGTCTGCACTACACAGGAAATACCTCACCGGCCATTACAATCCACAGTGACCAATCTCTGTTCCATGGAATCACACTTTCTGGACAGAACTCAAGCCCTGGAGTTGGTAATGTATCCAGCGAAGCTATTAGCTGCGTCTCAGATATCTGGCCATGAGTCTCTGTCTTCACAATATGTAATGATCACTCTGCAAATTTCATGTATGTGTTTTCCCTATAGAAACATATAATGAAATTGACATGGTCGTTATTAAACTCTAAGTTACTTTTACAAGCCTCTCTTTTGCCGCCTGTTACATATACATCAACACGGAAAAAATGAAAACAACAAAAACTCAGGTTTGTGTGTAACATATACTTTATTGCTTGAAATCATGAAAATTGTACAGTGAAGATTGGGGTATAGATGTATAAGATGTATAAGAAAATACATTACATTCCAATATGGGAATTGCTAAGAGCAGATCCTTGAGCATACAGATAAATAGCTATCTGAGGCGATTCCAAGGACTACAATGTATGTTGTAACATGAGCAGACAAAACTTACATAGAAAACCAACCTTAGTTGATTACAGGCTTACCACTTGAAATGGAGAAGTCATTAGGCAAGGGGATGTTTAACTCGGAGCAGACGAGCCTCACAATTTTAGCCGTAACACCTCCTAGAGACATCTTGTTGAGTGTAATTGCAATGGAAAATCTGTTTTTGATGTCACAGAAGCCTGTTGATCCTCCCATCCCAGAATGTCCAAAACCAACTAAAGACCCATCTTGTGAAATGATGCGCCTAAAACCAAGTCCAAACTTCCCATCAGGCAGTACTAAGCCACTGTAATCTCCAGTACCCATAAAAGCATCATGGATCTTGGAGTTGCTAAAAATATTGTGAATATCATATTGATGATCATTGCTACTGATCTCAGTTTTTCCAGCAGAACTGCTAGTATCATTGACTAGCCCGGCTAAACTTTCTGTACTTGACCCTCTGCCGGACCGCTTCTCATCATAGAGCCTCTTCTCTTTATGATCTTTTGGTTTAAGATTTTCTGTAGATGCCATCTCCTTACCCTTTCTCTTTTTCGTTGTGTCATTGAAGGATGAGAATTTTGGAACATGGGTGTGGCTACCAAGTGGTGGCTGGGATAAAGAGGAATGTGGCGGTGGCACTAGACCGCCATCTGCTAAGGTTGCATAGTACCGTGCAAGTGCACGAGCCGAGCAATGTCCATTAGCCGCAGGGATTATGGCTCTACGCACATTCAATGTGTTAAATAAGACTGGCGTGCTGGTTACCAGTTGTAAGATCTTTTCAGGCTGAAATGTTGCAGGAAGCTCAGGCTGACTACCAATGGACTGAAGATTGCTTAGTTCTTCAGTGTCCACCGTCAATGTGGCAAGCCGAGACTCAACACCTATAAAGATTAGGACGTTAGATAATTCTTAATAAAGTTGGTCGCCTAATCTACAATGTTTGTTATTTACCTGGAGGGATACCAATGTACAGTTCTCCATCAATTTTGAGGGGTTTTACAATTGATTCTTCAAGGATCTCCTGGATTTTCCTTCCAGAAGCATACTGTTCAAGATTGACAAAAGCAAGATTGACATCAGCAGTAGAGGTAAGAGAAAAAAATAACAACTTGGAGCCTTGCATGAGTTTTACCTCGAGGATTCCACCACATAGCCATCCAAACGTGAGATAGTGATAAAACTGCTGACTGCCAGGCTCTGTTTCAGGTGATGAATTAGCAATCCGTTTCAAACATTCATCCCAGTCACATATAAGAAGAGGATTTTCTCCTACAGGGTCAAAGGCACTGTGCAGCCCAGATGTATGGTTAAGCACATGATGGACCTGATACACAAAACCGTGGGAGTCAGATGAAAAGTAATCTCACGATAGATTGGAAACTAATTACATGACAGTGTAGCTCCTTATACCTTTATGGTATCTTTTCCATTTGATCCGAACCCTGGCCATATATCTCCTACAGTCTGGTCGAGCTGGAGTTTTCTGCATCATTAAATACAATACTAAACATTAGTTGAACGAAATGACCACATGAAAACTTTTGCAAGCTTATAATTTTGTTACCCACCTTTGGTCAACAAGCCAATGTATCATTCCGGCAGTGACACCCTTTGTAACAGAGAAAACAGGAAATAAACTATCGGGTTGAACTGGACGAGGGTCATATCTTCCCAGCACTCCAGCAGAAGTGTCAATAATGACTTTTCCATCTTTATATGCACATACCTATATAAACATGGCCGAGTTAGGCAACTGTAAAAAAATAACTAAAGATGTCAAACGGTTAAAGAGTGTTAATCACCTGAATTCCAAGTATTTTCTGGATGCTCCCAAGTTCAGCGAGCAGTTTCCTCAGTTTGGACTCTACATCAGAATGTACTGGCGAGTCATGTATCCAAGAAGCGTCTACAGTTGGTCCTCGACTAATACTCCTTCAAAATCACATAATGGTCATACAAGGTATATCACAAAAAGATGATAAAATGATCTGCAATATTACAAAGGGGACTTACCCCAACAGAACAGATTCGGCAAATGGTCTCATGATGTCTAGATAAACGATCTGAACATTCATAGTGGATGAAAGTCCTAAATCGTCGATAAGTAAAAAATAGTGAATTAGTATGACCAAATTCCTTTGATGTAATGAAGTACAATATTATGATCCATACATCATACCTCTGAGTAGATTTATGACCCTTGCAAAAATAACAATATCACCAGGAAATGCATCTATCTGCATCAAATGGTTTCATTAAGATATAGATGGTCACGAAGAAGGCATATCCTTGAAAGAAATTTATGCTTACCGGATTGAAGCGTTTAACTTCTTTCGGGCTGAGCTGAAACTTTTCCTGTATAACTTTCATATTTTCCTTTCCTTGATCTTTCAAGGAGTTCAACGTTTTCTATAAAGAGAGATATCTGTAAGAGCGGATCCAAAGCTATGAGAGGAAATATTAAATTTTCTAACTAACCTGAGCTTCATTTGATGGAGTTGAAGATCGGAAGAAGAGACCTGTCACATTCATTGCCTGATCTGGCAGATCGAGCCGCAGCTTCAGTCCCATTTCTTCAAAGGCAGATAAGAGCGCCACTTGGTCTCCCTGTTACATTAAGCAGTTAAAGCCCAAGCTATGACCTACAATTCTACAAACATGTAACATAAACTTTCACAAACCTCTGCTGATGCTAGAAACATCTTGGCTAGTGCTTGTTTCAAGGGGTGTGAGAGTTTCTTCGTAAGCCCAAAATCAAGTAATATAGGGCGATGTGGCCGTTCCTTACTAACAAGAAAATTTCCTGCAAATAGAGTACATGTATAATTCAGTTACATGAAAACTACATGTCTAAGCAAGCATGCTAATATTATCCCTCAAGGCCTAGAATTTCTTGTTTCAGAGGGCGAATCAATTAGTCGTTACAAGACAAAAAGAAATAGTTGGCGAACTCCAGACAGAAGTTTTGTGTCCAGGACCATACCTGGATGAGGGTCACCATTGAAAAACCCATCAACATATATCTGGTGGGCATATGCACGAGTGATCTCTTCAATGATCTTTTGTTTATCCACACCAAAAGCATCTAGAGATTCCACATCATTCAAGCGAATTCCATCCATGTACTCAAGAATGAGTACACTCTCAGACGACTGTCATTTAAAGCAACCAATGAGGTGGAAGACATAAATTGCAGGAAAAGAAAAAGGAATGAACAGCTTTTAGATTATAAAGTCATCAATCTGTAATGCTGTATCTAAGTCTGTACTGAATATCTGAGACAATCTATGTTACAGAGTCGCTACATTGGTCCACTAGCATTTTCTTAGCAATATCAAATATAAAATGCGTGCTGCATCAGAGATACCATAATCCAACATTACCAACAGTAAACGTAACCGATCCATCTGTATATCTATATGCATAATTCTTTTAGCATGTGGATGTCTTTCGTAATTCTTACTAAGGGGGTTGTTGTTTCCATCCTAAACTTAGAAATGTATATGAAAGTTTTTATGTCTGTGTACTTCAGAGAAAGAAAAGAGCACCAGAGATAAGAACCTGAATAATATCTGGAATTAAGACATCAACCCGGTTGTCACTTTTAACTTCATCACTTGTCTTCTTGCACCCAAGATTCCTGCATACGGTTCTAGTATTTTCTACATGTTGAAAATTACAAAGAAAGTGTGATTAGATCATGCATAATCCAAAATGGAAAATTTCCAATCCAACTACCCAAGAAAGATTGACAGAGATGAATATCAATTCAGTAAAGTTTATCTCAAAACCATTTTCTCATTCCAAGAACTTGATCATGAAAGCGACCAGAAGCTTTGGTGCAAGAATTGTTTTCTCATAAGATAAAATATTAATACTACTCATTATCTATGCAAGTGAAGCATACCAGCTTCAATATTGAAGTCTAGTTCTCTTGGAGCTTCCTTGCACCATTCATCTATCATGGGGTTAAAATTGTACTGTGGTTCTGCCCACGCAATCCAGTCAACAATGGACTTTGCATTCTTTAAGTCCTGTTAAGAAATGAAAAGTAAAGAGAGTTGAAAGAAGTGTCAACACTCAACAGTCATATAATCTCCTACTGTTCATCTCAAAGGCTTCAAAACGAAACTAAGTTCAGACCTCCAAAATAATTTCTCTAATCCCATTATGCTGAACTTTAACAACCACATCCTGGCCATTAGCTAGAGTAGCACGATGAACCTGTGCTATCTACAAAACAGAGAGCTCACTATCAAACAAAAGTATGTGACTTACTAGTCATACAGTGGCTTAGAATCATTTGGCTTTTACTGGCTTGAAAAGTATGCGTCAGAATTTAGAATTTTACCGAAGCAGTTGCTAGAGGTTCGTCAACAAAATCGGTGAACAGAACTTCCATAGGTTGCCCAAGTTCTCTTTCAATGGTTCGACAAACCTGAGAAAAAATGTAGAAATAGATCATTCACATATCAGAGAAGTTCACAATCAGATTACATTGGTGAGCAACCATTAAAAAGATTTTCCTTTAGGTAGATTAACAACCTCCTGAAGAGGGCGAGGAGGGAGTGAGTCCTGCAACTGCGTGAGAAGAGATATATAAGCCTGAGGAAGAACATCAGCACGAGTGGATAGATACTGCCCCATTTTCACCCATAGCCCTTCCAATTCCACAATCAAATTCAATACTCGCTTGGCATTACGATCATGAGCTTTTTCCCACAAAGCAGGAACTTTGGACTTCTTAATCCACTTCTCTCTCTGCTGAACACTCTTCACTCACCACATAACCAAAAAAAAAAAGTGACCTTTCAATACACTAAAAGATGAACAAGAAGAGATAAAAGAGCTTACCTTATAATCGAGGTAAATGAGTATAGCTACTGAGAAGACTTTCACTCGTCTTCTGTATATGTTTCCCCAACCCATTGATACAAACTTACGCCACACTCTCGGGATATTTGCTAATAGTCTAACGAAAAACGATAAGAGACGATCCAAAGTAACTGACCACCGATTATTCTACAGAATCAGATTCAAAAGAGAGATCTTTTCGGTTATTCAAGTTTGGAATCATAGAATGAGAATTTGGGTAACAATGATTATGATAATAAATTTGCAAATTACAAAAAACGGATTAGAAAAAATCGAACGTAGATCGTGAAAATGAAGAACTGGAAGCAAAAAAGTTACCTGGTGTGAACCAGAATTGTTTCCACGAAATCGCGAATTCCGCATTTATAAAATAATCAAATTGCGTGAATTAGAATATTCAACGTTGTCTAGAAAGATGAAGACAGATGCTATCTACAACAAACGCGTCATCGATTCTCCTGTCTTTGTTTGAGACGAGACGAAACGAAAATACCCCCGCGAAGCAATGAATCTATACCGCAAGATTCTTATGGGACCCACACTTCTCTTTTTGAATACTAGATCTGATTCTTTGTTTGAGGTTTTTCGTTTCACACGTTACGGGCCCATAAGCCCAAGTTTTAATGGTCCTAAATGGACCACGTATCTCCTTTCGGTTCAAACCGACGTTCACCTAATCCAAAACCGATCACGGAAGATGCGTTTAGTAACCAACCCACCCACATCATATAAACCACACATGCCATATGAATTTTCTGATTATTGATCATATCATCAAATACTAATCTACGTACGTAAGTATGTATTTATGTCATAACATTTTTATTAGTAAAAACAACATATTATCGTCTAATAAAATGCTACTATATTATTTCATTATTTTCTTGTTGTATTTATGGTTAGAGCAAGTGCAATGCCGGTTCTAAACAAGTCCTTAGCTCAGTATTCAAGGGCAATTATAAAAAAAAAATGAAAAACAAGAATAATGTTAAGAACTGAGTTGTTAGATTAGAGCTTTTAGGACTCGGTTCTAAGACACGTGTCTCGGTCTCATAGGTTGTTTCTTGTCCGCGTTTTTTAATGTCCCGGTCTAGTTCGTTGCAAGTTTTACGCAATCTCTCTCTTTCTCGGATTTCTCTCTATCACTCAATTTGTATGAATCTCTGAGAAATTTAATAATTCGTTTCTTTCAATCGGGTTAACAATCTATCTGCATCTCCGATTGCAAAGAATTAGATAAGAAATCAATGTCCCGATTTTGTTAAACAGTGAGATTTCTCCTAAAGTCGGCGATGCCGTTGACTAGGTCGAAGAGTCTTCCGACGACGGACAACGACGGTGGATCCGATCGGAAGAATCTGACATCGGGGAGATCAGTGGCTGGGATTCTCTACAAGTGGACAAATTATGGAAAAGGGTGGAGATCCAGGTGGTTCCTCTTCCGCGATGGAATTTTATCCTACTCCAAGATCCGGCGGCCGGAGAATGTAAATTCATTGTCTCCTTCCGACGATGTGAGGCTAATAGGGGACATTTCTACTGATCGTCTCTCAAAAATGTATAGCTGTAGTGGCCGCGGCCGCCGGAAACAACACAAAACCATCGGCATTATTCATCTCAAGGTATATCATTCACACTTTAGTTAGAGTTCACCATTGGAGGGGTTTTTGTAAACAAATCCTTAACTTTACTTACATCAATAAAGTATTAATATTATAATCTTAAGAACCTTTGTGCAAGTATGAGCATTGCACTTGCTCTTAGAGATTTAAAAATATATTAACTGAAAAGGAAAATACAATTAAACTATTTTTAATATATAGTTGTCATTCTTAGAATTGAACTTAAATACATATTCGTTTAAAAATATTGTTATTCAGATTTATAAAATTAACTACATTCATGAAATAACTCGGTAATTCAATATTTGCAACCATACCGGTTACACGTCAACCACTCTTTCATGCAAGGTGCAACACGTACGTACTGCTTTAGAAAAAAAAATATACTCTGTTCAGTTAGTAATTAATAATCATCAAATGATTCATATATCTTAAGAGAATTTAATTATGATTCGCAGATAATACTTTCATTATCATATATAAAATGTAGCTAGAAGCTTTAGATTATACAAAAAAAAAAGCTGTCTTGGTAAAAAAAAATGGCTTCATCAATTCAGCATCTCATTCTTCTTCTTCTCTTCGCTGTACTCACACATAGCTCTATCCTTGAAGATGATCCCTCGAATGACCAACCAAACGGTTTCTTCTTACCTTTCGAATCCAATCTCTACATAGAGATCACCATTGGAACACCAACACGAAACTTCAACCTCAAGCTAGACTCTTCTACACATCTCACATTCCTCGAATGCAATACCTGCGATGAAGAACACCAATGCTCCTTCTCCGACACAACCCGACTTTACGATGGCAAATCTTCGACCACTTTCTCTCAAATCTCATGCAACAACTCATCTCTCTGTCCTCGTCTCTCCCCTAACACCACTAGCCATGATCATAACACAACAACAAGAAGAACAACAACTCTGTCTCTTTTTTGCACTTCTTCCGATTCCTGTCGCTACGATGTCTCTTCTTTCAGCACTGGCTTCCTCGCTTCCGACACCATTCAGTTAACTTCTTCGATCACCGACCAGGAAAACTCTCTCTCTATAGTTCGTGGGTTTGTCTTTGGCTGCGGGACTAGCAACCGTGTGACGCCGGAGGACGACGGAGGTGGTGTAGATGGGAGAGTGAGTCTAACGACTCATCATTTCTCACTCCTTTCTCAGCTTCGAGTCACCAGATTTTCGCATTGTTTATGGCCTTCCTCTGCCGGCTCGCGTAACTACATTCGTCTCGGATCAGCGGCTCAGTACGGCGGTGAAATGATGTTGGTTCCGATGTTAAATATGACGGAGACTAACTCTTACTCGTATCACATTACTCTCTTCGGGATCAGTCTTGGGGAACAGAGGTACATATAATATATATCACATGTAGTGGTCTAACATTTTTTATGCCAAATCTAAAATATTATTTAATATAAATAATTTTCAAATTTTATATAATATATTTTAGTGAAAAAAAGTTTAAAATATGTTCTCTCAATTTTTTTTTTTAAATATATGAATGCCCTTTTATTTTTTTTTTAATATATACTAATGAAAAAATATATATATAAATGCTTCGTTTATTCAGATGTCCTAAGCCGTCATTTACATGGTTTATGCTTGAGATCGGACCTGATCATATGATATTTTGGTTATATTAGTCCATTAAACGTAGCTAGCATGGAGTTTATCAATCAAGCAAAAAAAAATAGATTGCTAACATGGTTAAGTAAAATGATATATTTGATCTATGTTTTCACAAACTTTTGTTTTTAATTAGAATGAGAAGCAACCAGACTAATACAATAGCAGTAGACATTGGCACGTACTATACGCGTCTAGAGACATCACTATACGAGGTGGTGAAGGAAGAGCTAATGACACAGATTGGACCAACGGTCGCATATGAGGTGAACGAACTAATGTGTTTCACAACCGAGACTGGTTTAGAGATAGAGTCATTACCAACAGTCACACTCCATTTAGGATTCAACTACACGTTCTCAAACAAAGGATTTTATCTCCGAGACAGCTCTTCTTCATTCTGCACGGCTTTGGTCAGGTCGACCATGGAGGATGAGGAAAAGAATGTGCTTGGAGCATCAGGACTTGTTGATTATGCAGTTGGCTATGATGTTTCAGAGAGGGTTCTTGCCTTTCAACAAAGAGATTGTTTGGCTGATTTCGTAGATGGTATTTAGTTAGTAGACTTTTTGAGTTTTAATTAGTCTCTTTATAACCTAAATAATTGTTTTCTAAATATTTGTAATGGATAATAATGGTATTTTAATAGTTCAAAAAAAAAAAAGATAATGGTTTTTTTATCATTCCCGTATCGTATTTTTAGACAGCGGCGGACGTAGCTTACGGTCTACAAGGTCACGTACCCTGACTAATTTTCTGTTTTCTTTAAGTAGTTTCATGATATTATATGCGGATTAACTCAGATTTTATAAGAATGCCCCCGACTAGTTTAAATTTTAAAATAGTGCCCCCGATTAAAAATATTTCTAGATTCGCCATTATTTTTAGGCATAATCATATAACTCTTCGATGCTCATAGAATTCGTTCTAGACTGGCCAAAATAGGTGGTGATGAGGAGTGTACTTTTGTGTTCAGCGAAGAAAATATGTTTCTTGTAATTCAAATATGCAATAACACTCGTGAAATTTAGTTAACAAGCAAGGATTGGCGGGAAAAAATATGTTTCATGTAATTTGTCAAATTATTGTATATGTTTTTTCCATCAATTATTAGATATGTTGTAGATTTAAAAATGTCCAATGTTAATAAATAATATTTATAGAATAAAAACAGAAAAAACAATAACAAAGAAAATTTTAAAATATAATTTTATACATTAACAACTTACATATTTTTTAATATATTTCTTAAAATATATTTATGTTTTATGTGATAAATATATGAAATATATGTATATATTTACATAATTTTTTTTATAAATTTTAGTGGTCTTTATATAATGGAGGTTTTCATTCAAAACTTTATAAGAAGGTGATTAAATCCGGCTCTGAGTTGCCATTCTTAGAATTGAACGTAAATACGTAGGATAAAGAGCTTAATTGCCACTTTTCCAAAAAAAATGATCAAGTTTAGTCAGATTTATAAAATTAACTACATTTATGATAAAAGCTCGACAATTTATTTGCAACCATACCGGTTTAACATGTCAACCACTGCTTCGTGCAATGTGCAACACGTACTTAGAGCACCCACATTGGGGGTTTTTAAGGGGATAGTTTCTTAACTATTCACGTGGGACCCACGTGAATAGTTAAGAAACTGTCTCTTAAAATCCTTATATAAGAGCATCCACATTGGTGTTACCTAATGTGAGTTTCTTATAAATACTTTATTAATATTTGTGTTAGTTAAGAATAGTTAAGAACTTTAGTTTATTTGAGTCCTCCATTGGTGTTACCCAATTTGGGTTTCTAAAAATTCAACTTTTGACAAACAAAAAAACTCATTTGTTTTGCCCTTGTTACTCTTGCCTTTTCATGTCACAAAATAGCTAATGGAAATTAAGTATATAAATGCTAAGCTAGATAATAAACATAAACAATCCAAGGTATATGAATTAAGATTCACATGCTCCAAAATCCCAATGACATCCATATCAGTGCAACTACAAGGACTAACCCTTAACTACATGAAACACAAACTGGTAAGTTCAAGGTTTATGTAAGTGGAACTACTCGGACTAACACTCAACGCCAAGAAACATACCTTGTATCAACAACTGGTAGCTTACGGACAAGGAGTGTGTTTTCATGTGTTCCCATGGTTGGGGCCATCTCTTGTCCTTTACCTGAGTTACTCATTCTCCCCCCGTTTTTACCTCTTGACTTTGCTATCAATCCAGTGAAGGACTCGCGACGGTTTGATGTATTATCCCTCGCAAACATCAGACCGTAAAAAACACCACATTTTGTCTCCACAGTCCACAACGAAGGGTGCTCATACCTATCTCTGCACCAATTAGACATATGCACCATGCTCTGCAATAACATACAGCACCATATAAGCCTTGTTAAAACCAGCCACCATACAACGTTAAAACCACGAAACCAAAAAAAAATAGATAGAAATATAACCCATACACAACCCAGAACTCAAAACCAGAAATCTTATTCATCAATATAAAAGACAGGGATAGACAAATGATCCTCCCCTGCTGTGAGAAGCTCCAGAACGACCTTGAGAAGTATCTAAAAGATATTTCTCGACTAAGCAACAGACTCCAAAAAATCCGATAGTGAGAAGTTAAACACCCAACACTCAAAATGATCACACATCCTCCCCATTTATACCAAGCTCCTAGGCTATACCGATTACGCAGATCTTTTGTAGTTATGGCAGATTGCCTCACCACCCATATCAAATCTTCAAAAGAACAAAAAGGTATCCGGCATATCAATCCCAATCCTTGCCAACTAATAGTTAGAACCAGAAATCCTGCCCTAACTAATGCCAACCTCATAATCCTTGAAAACCCAAGAGGAAATTCACCTTAAGGCTCTCAACAACACCAAAAAAACTTCATGCTCAAACCAGGCAAATTGAAACAGTTGACAAAGACGCAAAGAGATCAAGCTCTTTCCTCAAATTAACATTGAGAGAGCTCACACCAAACAATATGTGCTTAGGAATCGAATTCATAAGGAAGATCAACCAGATTTGCGACTGAATTAGCTATTTGAACATTTGAAATCGATACACAATCGGAAAACAAATTAAAAAGGAAACCTTAGTCGGTCGAGATTGGCAATTGATTTATCGACAAATCCAAACGTGATTGTCCTAGGAGCAAGCTGGAAAGCTCCGAACTCTCGTCTGATAGCGGGAGAACTAGAAGCATCGGTGAAGCAAAGAGCAGAACCAGAAGCAGAGGCCATAGCCACCATAGCTAACTTGAATCCGAACCAAAAAGAAGAATGAGAAGACGTTAATTAGAGAATAAAACTGAAGAAGAAGAGCCTTTGGACAGCTCGCTTACCATCTTCCTTCTACGGCGAGACATCTTCTTCTGCAAATTGGAATCAGAGGCTTATAACAGAAAAAAAAAAAAAAAAGACCAATAGGAAGCTGACACGTGGCTAAGAAACGGGTTATTAAAATCCTTAGGTAAGGATCGATCCTAAACAATTAAACACTTATTCATTTTTTTAAAATCTATTTTCCCTAAGATACTGGGCCCAAAAACCCTTAAGAAACACCAATGGACTTGGTTTAAGGATCGATCCTTACACTGTTCACGCCACGTGGCGCGATGTTATTGGTCAACTTTTTAAAAAAAAAAAAAATTTCTTTCGACAGATTTTAAAAAAAACAAAAAACAAAAAAAATGAATAGTTAAGAAACCCACGCTGATAACACGGATGGACATGGTCTTAGTGCTTTACAAAAGAAACAAAAAATGTTCAGTGAAGTAATTAATAATCATCATATGATATCTTAAGAGAACTAATTACAATTCGCAGATAATAATACTTTCATTTCTCATATATAAAATGTAGCTAATAGGAAGTGGAATCCTCATCATATATGTTAGGCGTTTTGAATGCACATGAACTATATAGACTAGAACAAGTACCAGAATATCAGCCATATTCAATCTTGGAAATGTACATCACTTAATACACTATTGATACAGTATACCAGAGACTCTAATTTATTGCCTTCGAAAAACATGACATAGAAGAGCAGATCTTAGAATGAAAACTAGGCTAAGATTCTAAAAAGAAGTTTGCATCAACGAGCTGTGAATCTCTCAAAGTTTGACGGTAATCTTATTTCATCATCACTGCCTAACATTCAAAGATGAAAAACGAACAACTGTAAAACATAGATAACTAGATCCAAGCCTCAGACAATAAAAGATGCAAATCATCAAAGAGAATTAAATCTCAGATATCATAAATAAATAGATATGGTACGAGAAAATGTAATAAATATACTATGAAACATATCCAAAACCAAATATGAGAGAAAATCAAAAAGTTATTTGATGAAAAAACAAAAAGAAAATTAAAGAAAATATTAAAATGGTAAAGAGCAAGAAATGAATTCAGTATTGATTGGGGACAGACAATAATTTCAAAAGTTATTCACTCAATAGTAGTGACTTGTAGCCCAAGTTTTATCATGTATATATACATATATCCAGTGACTAACTCACCACTAACTCACTCACCTCTCTCTCTCTCTCTCTCTCTCTCTCTCTCTCTCTCTCTCTCTCTCTCTCTCTCTCTCTCTCTCTCTCTCTCTCTCTCTCTCTCTCTCTCTCTCTCTCTCTCTGAGTTCCTCAGACGACAACTCTCTATCTCTCTGAGTTCCTCCGACGACAAATACCCCAAGAACCACCGTCAACTAAATATGATAGCAAGCAGCAACATATGAGATTGTAAATATCTTTATGAAAACAATACAAAATCTTTAATTATTTCACATGTTAGAAAAATATGAGGTTCAAATTTTGTACAACTTATCTTACATTATTTGTAGACAATATCAATGCAATGAAAATTTTAAGATTATTTTAGATCTAATAGAATAATTTTTATACTATTTACAAGTATGAAACTTTTATAACAAAACATTAGTTAGTCTATAGGTCAATAGGAAACTGAGTCTAATATGTTCTTTTTAACCTTCAAATTTCTCATTTTCAAACTGTTCAATGTAGACAATCTCATAAACATCTGTTAGAAAAGCATATCACCTCTTGTAAACATCTACCACACACAAAATTAGTTTCTTTGATCTTTTATACAATTTTAAGTTTGTTCTTGAGTTCATCTTTTAGTTCTTCTTGTTTCTATCATTCTTGTTTACTTAAATCATGTATTGCTTTGTTATCACCATGGCTAGTGAGTAGTTTACTATAAGTTTCTGGATTTGAGTAAGGTGATGGTGATCTGGAAATGGTTTAGATTGTTTAAAACTTGAAAATATTGATTTCTTACTTGTTAGAAACTCTTAATGCTAGGATTGAAATAACTAATCAATTGCTTGATCTTGAATGTTGCTAGCACTGAGAAGTGTAGTTAATGTTTGAAACTCTATCAAGTGTTTTATATACTTAACCAATGAGAATTGATGTTTAAGGTGTTTAGTGGTAATAAGAACTTGTTCATAATGCATGTCTATCTTGAAATTGCCAATGAGAGTTGATGTTAATGGTTGATAAATATAGGGCTATTATCATGAGAGTGGAGTAGCTTGATATGTTGTTCTTAGCCTAAGAAATCATTCCATTGTTGTTAAATGTTTTTGAATTAATTATTGATCACCCAAACCGAAAACTCAACCCAAGAAACTTAGTCTTTTAATCAATTGTTTTAATCATCATCTTGCTCTGTTTTACTCTGTTTTTAATCACTCTTGGATATTGTTTGAAATGCATTTTTATTTTGTAATCATTTTTGGAATTTGGTTATCTTGTTAATCATTGCAAGCTTAGCCATAAAATCCACAAATCAATTTGGTTGCACTTGGATTAAGCCAATTCATGCATTCTTAGTGTGTTTAATAACCCAAGAGAATTGACACTCTAATTCAGTATTTGAAGTCAATTCGCCTCCTAATAAAGAATTGTTCGGTAAATTTATAATTATACTCATTGTTTGGATTTTTTATTATCAAAAAGACCATGAATATTTAAAATAAATATTTGACCATTGTTGACAAAACTTTTTTTTCTGTTTGCACAAATCTGTAAAATGAAGCAAATCTCTCAATATCTAACCAATATCTGGTCATGTTTCTTTATTATATTCTCCTTATCGATTTTCTTCCTTTTATATTTAGCATGGAGGCCAATCACCACTAGTTCAACTAATTCTTTGACTTTCAATATTTCTCCAAATATGTGAAATATTTATTTGGTTCAAAGCAGTGGGACCAATGTGCGCACCATCATATACCCTCTCCCTTTCCATGAGGTTCCTTTCACAAATTTAACATTAGTATTATTGAATTAGTTCTTATTTATGTGTTGATATTAATTTGAATGCAGTATAAAAATATTTACAAATTGCATGTATGCGTAGATCAAATAACTTATGATATAGTTCCCCAATGCTTTTTTTTTTAATAATAACATCATGTATTTATATGTTCAAAGTTTTTAGTAAGTTAGGTTAAGAGAATCGACTGATATAAATATTTTGAGAAGTGTACAAGATTTCGTGAGTGGATGGTGGAAAGGCCGTGCCATGAGAAAGGCCGAGTCTTTTGACATTATGACATTATTGGCTTTATGTTGAGCACTAGAGCCACTTGATTTACGAATCTTTAGCTGATTGTCGAATATTTTATATATCACCATATATGTAAATGCATATTGTATTGGACCGGATACGTTGTGCTATATATGTCTCTCTCTTATAAATACATCATCTCCCTAATAAATTAAGCCATCACAAAACACTCATATATTGAAGTTTGATGGACATGCGAGCCCAGCGGAGTAGAATTGCATGAAGTGGAGTAGAGTATAATGCAGCCAAGGATGACTTGCCGGAACATCGTTCATCATGCATAAAATACTGATGATGGTGATGAATATAGTTCTGGCAAGTTGTCCTTCGGCTACATTTTGTTCTCTTCTACTCATGCAAACTCTCCCTGGGATATTCTACTTTCTCAGTATTTCAATTCGACGATGTGAACCGTACTAACAAGACCGTTGTATTGATCAGAAGTCTAGCATCGGTATGATAGTATTAGTATATTTATACATATTTTTTTATTAATGGTTATTTATACTTGTTAAGTTTAATAACCGGGGCTGGGGCTGGGGGCGGGGGTTCAAAGAGGTAATATTTTAAACCATATATTGAACCAAAGATTTATAAGGCCACTTGTATACAGGGTTTTATGCATGCATATCTAAAATGAATTCAGTCCACCAAATGGATTTGAGCTTCCTAGGTTATGAAAAATGCAACTGGTTTTGTGGATGTAAGAACCGTGGACAAAAGGTTTGGCTGTTCTTGTCTGTTTTTTCATCAACTTTAAGAGTTAAGTTTCTATAAAATTGATAACAGTAGAAAAAAAATATATTTCTTACATGTTTTTGCGAGCAAAATCTTTAAACCATAGATTGAACCAGAGATTTATAAGGCCCTTGTATACAGAGTTCTATACACACATATATTATATATATATTTATAATGAATTCAGTCCAGCAAATGGATTTGAGCTTCATAGATTTAACTAGAAAATGCAACTTGTTTTGTGGGTTTAAAATTTGTGGACAAAAAAAGTTTGGCTTTTCTTATTTGTTTTTCATCATATTTAAGAGTTTCATTTATATATAAAAATAGTCACAGTAGAAACAATACAGTATATGATTGTCTTGCATGTTTTGAGGTGCGAAAAGGAAAGCCTTAGGCTTACAATAGGATAATTCCAACTATTAAGGGAACGAGACTGATCGCATTGGCCGTCCTGATCTATACATAGGTTTGTTTAGAGTGGCACAAGTCACAACATAGTTATCTGGAAGTATATCTATTGCCAATTACCATTTCTTAACCTTCTAATGCATGTAAAACAAATATCAACCGTTGACAAAAAAAATATATAACAAAAACATAAACCAGCCATAAATCGTAACAATCTATGTCAAGAAAGACAGTATTACGTAGCCCCGGGATATAAAACCGAACCGAAATTATTGAACCGAAACCGAATCGAATTTTAATGAACCGAAACCGAACCGAACCGAAGAAAAAAAACCGATTGGTAGTTTTTTTTTTAAAATAGAAAAAACCGAAAAACCGAAGAACCGAAGTCCCTGGCCTATTATTCATTATTGTAGACTTGTAGTTGTCGATCGGTTTAGATTTTCAAAAAGTTTCAATCTTCCCATATATATACTTTTGTCAGTTTGTGTTTGTGTGTTTGATATATAGCTTTGGAATATAAAATCGAACCGAAGTTATCGAACCGAACCGAACCGAAGTTTTATGAACCGAACCAAACCGAACCGAAGTTTTATGAACCGAAACCGAACCGAACCGAAGAAAAAAACCGATCGGTAGATTTTTTTAAAACAAATAAAAAACCGAAAAACCGAATAAACGAACCGTAACCGAACCGAAGAACCGAAGTCCCAGTTACGTAACAATCGAGGAAATTTTATAAAGCGACGAAGAAAAAAGATAAAAGAAGCCGCAATTTGTGGAATGTGTTGAAATGTGCGTTGTCTGTTTTGGGAATCTAAGGTACAGTGGGCCGACAAAAGTAGACATGTAATAAAGGTTTTGGTCAGGCAATCATAGATCCAAATCTTTGTACGCATTTTAACAATGACTCTCATCATCATCACTTTCCTCTTTTAAAATGTATCAGCTTTTTAGTTACGTGTGTTATCATCATGTTCCTAGCTATCGTATCCTCTTTTCTTTTCTTTTTCTTGGTTGATTACATAATCTGCTGAGCATATAAAGAACCGGATAGGACAAGAACAAAACGCCACCGTTTACTGGGACAAGCAAAGCCCACTCACTCACTCACTCAGGCTACTGATTGAATTTGCACGCATATATGTATGTGTTTTGCTTCTTTTCTTTAACTACATGTGAGCTCTGATTATCTGAGAGTGCACATTTTGCAACTTCTAAATGATGCCCATTTCATTCAAAGGGAAACAAAAGTGAATAACAAAATGTAAGCAGATTAAGGATTTTTTTTAGTTAGATTGATAAATTTTTGAAGAAAACCAATACCAATCATTTAGAACACAAGAGATAGGATCGTTTAATATATATATTTTATAGATTAAAAAAAAATCTCATGTCTCGCTAGATATTTATTTCTTTTTCTAGGTATTGTTCTAAACAACATTTTTTCTTGCCTTGAATAATGATATATTATATTTTACTAACCTAAATTACAAACTTCTACGACAAAACGTTAATAAATGCTAACTTGCCTAAGATAAAAGTATGTCACCTATTAACAGAGAGCTAAGAATATCATGAAAGGTATACATAGGGGTTGATCTATTATCCAGGATCTAAGATCCGCTCTGAAAATTAAAATATTTCGATGGATCGAATCCGGATCATGATATTAAAGTTTAATATACATGCAAATCTGAATATCTTGATTTTAAAGTATGGATATCTAGATCCGGATCCGGATATCTTGATTTCGAAGTCCAAATATTCGGATTCGAATCCGTATCACTAAATATATTATTTAGAAAATATATTTATATCTATTATGTGATATAAATATATGTATAAATTTTAATTTTAATTATGTTTATAATAACTATGATTTTATTTTCAGAAATATTATATAAAATATTATTTTCGTAATTATATTTAAATTTTTCTATATTTCTAGTTATTTTTAACGGATCCAGAAATATCCCTAGATATCTTAAAATCTAAAAGGATATTCAAAGTTCTAATATCCGAGAACAAAGATCTGAACTCGGATAGTGAAATCACGGATTCGGATCCAGATAACCTGAAAATTCCGGATATATGAATCCATCCCATGCATCAAAGAGGAAGAACGGATCTTACATGCACGTTACGTGTGTCCAATATTACGTTGGTCTCTACTTACGTTTAACGCACATGGACTAATACGGTCATACCACACTTTTCAAGTTTTGATATATTTCAGTCGACACTTTCCTTTTTGCGTGTGAATTGAATTTCCATACGCAAACAGGCTCTGACTTAATACATGTGAGTTGTGACCATATTATACATCTTTACGCGTCAACGATATGCATTTACTTTTTGGCAAAGAACCGATATGCATTTACGTATGATTTTTTTTTTTTTTTTTCTGTGGGGACAAATGACACTTGGAATTCAAGTTGATCGAGACCAGACCTTTCCAAGCAAAAACAATAGAAATGGAGACATATAGTAGTACTGTTGAATTTGTCGGGTCTATCATGGTCTCCATTAAGTAATACTATATTATATTACATTTTAATATTCACGAAAAAGTGGTCAATATAAAATTCAAAGATGTGATTAGGGAAGTGGAAAATTGAGGAAGATTTGAGAACGAGACGATGGGGTCTTACCCAAAATGGACAAGTCCATTAAAAGATTCGAGCCTAAGCGGGATATATATATTGAACATGTAAGCTTTTTTTTTTTTTTTTTGAAAAAAACATGTAAGACATTGATACAGGAGAAAGCTGTGATTGATTGTATGGAATATGTAAGATAACATTTTAATACAGGAAAAGCTGTGATTGATTGATTCCCCACCCTCCCCTTGCGTTACCTTTTGTTTACAAGTTGACTACTTGCCACGCATCGTGACACACATGAAAATCAGTATTATTATACACCATAATAAATATTGGTAGGTCATATGCATGTGTAGCCAAAAGAAAAATGCAAAAATATGTGTAGATGCTCTTGTCTCTTGATTTAGTTTTCTCTTCTCTTTCTTGGAGTATACTATTAGATTAGACTTGTTCTTTCCTTTATGTTTATTGACATTAATATTTTTGGGTCGTGGGTTGACATTAATCTTACTTTGAAAATATCGACCCTAATTAATGGACTGTCTTAGGTCCATTAAGAATTATAGACCTTATTTTGTATTATCTCCATTAGCCCCATATTTTTCTTTGACATCCACACTGGGCTCATTTATATATTGTGGTAGGACCCTAAGCATAATGGTCTATACGGCCTTAAACCAAATATTTACACAAACAATGTTTTGATTCATGGGTATGTGAAAGGGGGAAGATTCATTGATGCATGCCAGTTCAAAGATCAGATGCGATTTACCAAACTCTACCCGGATACTACTAAGTATCTATAGGCTTTGAATGATAACAATTGTTATAATAGATTAGTCCTTAAGCACTCAATACCGCTTTGGTTTACTGTTCACACTATTTGGTATGTCGTGGTACAAACTAAGAAAAATACAAACAATACGTTGCCGATCAAGTACGTTCCATTGTTA
The DNA here is from genome assembly GCA_030180135.1 of Orychophragmus violaceus. NCBI lineage: Eukaryota > Viridiplantae > Streptophyta > Magnoliopsida > Brassicales > Brassicaceae > Orychophragmus > Orychophragmus violaceus. Next base: position 5,077,573 of record CM058232.1, read on the forward strand.
TAAACAAATAAATTTAGACCACCCCCATAATTATAATGGTTTAGCACGCACATAATTTTATCTGTTGCAACCACTGCTACTATTCAAAGTCATAATCTTCTTATATATCAGGCTTGTATGGTGGGTCAGTTTGAGCTACGTTCATTTTATTTTGAATTTGGTAAAACCATTAGATTGTTACAAATATCCATCTTGACTCCTGATACATAGAGAATCTGATACAAGGGACACAGAGCCTGGTCCAAAATCAGATGCTGCTTCGTTTGAAACTTCATTATGAAGACTGGTTCATATACAACAAGATGCTAACATAAGGCAACATTCTCTCGTCTTTAGAGAACAATAAAATTTCAAAATTTCTGTAAACGATATCCCAAAATTTTGAAGTTAAGAAGGAAGATTGTGTTACAACAATAAAATGTTCACTACAAAAAAAAAAAGATCTTGAATTCAAGAAACATAGGCAATGCGTCTGAAAACAGCTCTGAAAGTCTGTCCTCCATTCCTAGCAACTTTTTGTCCTTCCTCAGTAGCACTGCACAAAAGCTCAACAACAGGATCAGAATCAAGCTCTTCTTGTGTCAGAGACTCAAACATTGGATGTTTCTCTAAGCAAGACTTCATCCACTCTCCAAGCTCCTCAACATCAGTAATTGTGTATATAACCCCACCAGCTCTAAGAACATAAGCATACTCATCTAACAAAAAAGTACTAATCACTCTCCTCTTGTGATTCTTCTCCTTGAAATGTGGATCAGGGAAGAGGAAAAACATCTTCGAAAGCTGTCCTTTCTCAAAGTAATTCGGAATGTACTTCATCGAGTTTGTCCTAACAACAGAGATGTTCTCATACTGTCCCTCCGAGTTTGTTCTCCTTAAGGCTAAGATCCGTTCTTTAACGTATTCAGTCACTTTGTCTCTCAGCTCCATACCGATCATTAAGGTATCAGGGAAGAGCGTTGCAAGGGAAATGAGAAGGCCACCGAAACCGCATCCGATATCTGCAAACTCAATCTTCTTGGAGATTGAGTTGTTAGCTCCAATGAATTTGGGGAAGTGAAGTGAAAAGTCGACGTGAGCTGGTGAGATTGGAATGGGGAAGTGAGAGTCACTAAGTGGGTTGCTATGAGCTCTCGCTCTGTAGAATCGCTTCCGAGGAAGCCCTGTCGATTTGCTGAAGGTTGGTTTTGTTTCAGTGTTCATAATCACTGTACTCTGTTTCTACAAAATCACTGATACAGAAAAGATAAGAAGAACAGTGAGTGAAACACATAAATTCACAAGATCTGAGATCTGATCTTAGCTTAAACATTGCGAAAGAAATGAACTTTGAATAAACCCAGACTCGAATCTGCAAGACCTAGTACACACCTAAAACCCTAAACCCTAATTTTCTAAAGTCTTTGTTCACTGAGAAGATCGAGAACAAGCATGCTTAAGAGAAAACCAGAAGATCGGATTCTTAATTACACTATGCAATACGAACACAAAAGAAACTAATTGGATTACCTGATTCAATCTGCACCTGGAATCAAAATCCTGAGCTCGTTGTTCTTCGGAACCAAATCACCGAGAGAAGCAGACAGTGAAGATCTTAGCTACATGTTAGGGTTCTCATGCTTTGAATAGGCCAAAGCCCATAACTTATTCCAGCCCATTACCCCTCAGACTTGACCCATTATTCTCTGTTTCAGTTGGTATTTCAGTTTATTCACGCGCGCATTTACAATTTCTCATTGATAAGTTAAACTTCACAAGAATGTTTTATCGTGTATTATAACTATAACTTAGTTTATATGAATCTATAGCACAAATTTAGACTCAGAGAATCATGGCTTCCTCATAATAGAGCACAAGAATTACAAAAAGAAATACAAATTTAGACTCAGAGAATCATGGCTTCTTCACCGTCTCCCGCTGTGGTTCCCTCTGAAACCACCACGAGACTTTGATCCTCCAGATGTTTGAGCATTACCATGCTTCAATGGCACAACTGTGTCCATATACATCAATCTCCCTGGCCAATGCCTCTTCTCTTTTGGAAGCCGACGAAGCTGCTGCAACCAAAACGCAACATACTCTCCTTCTGGATCATAATTCTGTGCCTGAACGTAAGAAACCAATACACACAGTTTCAGTCTCTTCTTCATCACTTGTTGGGACCGGCCTATTACTAGAAAGATGTTAAAAGTTAGTTACTTGTTTAGGGATGCTGAAGTACCGGTCTTCTCGGGGATCATTTCCAACTCCTTCAATGGACAAAACCAAATTTCCATCACTTAGATTCTCTATTCTTACTGTGAATTATAAAAATATGTCCTAAAGTGGTATGAGTAGTACCTGCTCCATAGGTCCAGTTTCCGTAATTAGAACATGGATCATAGTCCAAAAGACATGTCTCAAACCATTCCGCACCCATCCGCCAGTCCAAGCCCATGTCCCGCACAAGAAACGAACAAACAATCTGGACAGTAAATGAAAGAACAATCAATAAATCATCCATGAAAAGAAATATAGCTAAGTTGAACAGAGGGTTTCACCTGTCGGCCTCGATTTGACATGAAACCTGTTGTGGATAACTCCTTCATATTTGCATCTATAATAGGATACCTATGCAATTCATGAGCAATCACTCAAAGGTTAGGCTTTAAAAGCTTCAAAGTATAAGTGTGGTTGGTGCTTTTTAGTATCAGATACACACCCGGTCTTGCCATCTCTCCAAGACTCAAATAGCTTCTTATCTTGACTCCATTCCCCTTGAACATTTCTTGGACCACCTACGTAAAAACCATGCTATTTAAAACCTCGCTCTAACCACATGGCATCGTGTTTTGATTCGGACCAATATGGCTAGTCAGCATCATTACCTAGATGGAACAAGGAGTTGCCACACTTAATTGAAAGAAACCTAAAGTAATCCCTCCATATTAATTCAAACAACACCCTGGAAACATATACAACAAATCAACTGAGAAGTAACTAAAGAATAGGAGTGAAGAGAATGCAACAGATAAAGACATACCAGTATGTTGAGTTGTTTGCTACTCTTTCTCTTTCATATCTTTGAACCTGAAAATTTTCAGTTACCACATAAGTGAATACTGCTTAAGGTTTTTGGACAGTGGATAAAGGTTTGAATTATCTGACCTCTTCGTAGATAAACCGAGGAGAGATACACCCAAAGGCAAGCCATGGAGAGAATTTTGTCGAATAATCAGGTCCCAACATTCCGTTCCTCGTCTCTTTGTATACTTTCAAAAGATCCTGCATGCAAAAAGACATACAACATTATGTACACACACAAACAATGCCATATTAGACACGAAGAGCTCAGGGTTTGATATTTGCCTTCTTCCAAAAGTACTCAAAAACTCTGCCTACTCCTGCGCTTTCACCACCCACAAATCTCATTCCTCTGGTCACCTGTATCAAAAATCAACATACATACAAAGACGTAACTAACAAACTCCTTTTCTTTCTTGTCTCACCTGAAGAGCTTCTCAGAGAAACTCACCTCTTGTGGCTCAATTCCAAGTTGACTAAGAGTTGGAACATCTCCCCAGTTATCAACTGAAGGTGTTGGCCCAAGAGAAATTGGAATGCGAGTGGAGCTTCTGATCCTGCACTTGGCTTCCACCGACTGCAAACGAAATTTCAACCAGAAATAAACATCTATGAGTCACTGACCGCTCAACCAGACATGATCTCATTCTCAGTTACTCAAGAATCAAGCAATTGCCTTTTCATCCACAGTTATTACCACAAAATGTCAAAAATGTTTTGTCTAATTCATTCTACTGTATCGCCAAAGATGGTACTAAATATATCAAACCTTGCGAAATTGAGTGTAGATATCAGGCAAATCAAGAACATCAAAAGGAAGATCATCTTGGTGGTACATTGTGCTTCCCCAGATGAGCTCAAGCTTAGTGCCATTCCCAACCCCTTTCAAAGCCTGATTCACAAGTCTTTCAACCTGTAGCTCCTCACTGCAAGTTTCTTTATGAGTAAATACCTGAGAACATAAGATAAAAAAAGTTCACATTTTTAAGAAACAGCATGTATGAGCTCTGGAAGTTTCAGCACCAAGCACAAAAAACCTAACTGTATGAGCTCCAAAATCTTTAGCAAGAGAAGGAAGAATATCTTCTGGTTTACCACTCCGGATGAGAAGATTCAGTCCTCTTCTCATCAGATTCTTTCTCAAATCAGCCAAACATTCCATAAGAAAAGCACCTCTCAAGGCTAAACATTACAACACATAATGTAAAACCAAAATGATCAGATCAGTGGCAAATGATATTTTGAGATTTGGAAACATTACCTCCGGTTTTAGGGAAGGCGAAGAAATGAGTAGTGTGAAAGAGACGAGGATCGAGACAGTAAACAGGCAAAAGGGTATCAGAGGAAGCCCAAGCTCTGTACAACGCGTCGTTGTCAAGCACTCTAAGATCGTTCCTAAACCAGAGAATCGCGATTCCTTTGCCGTTTCTCTTTGCGGAAGAAGAAGGTAATGCGTATCTCTCAAACGTTTTCCCGGCGACGGACTCCGTCTCTTCTTCGTCGAGCCCAGGAACACGGTATATATTGCCGTTCATTTTCGCGGCGGAGCAGAGGAAGAGAGGAGATACGGGTTTCTTCGTGAGATGATGAAGATGCAGGCTGAATCTGCGAAGTGGGTGTGAGAGAGGAGACGAGAGCGATGAAGCTGCCATTCGCGGGATGCTTTGTAAGCTGTAACGTCATCTACTTTTTCTCGATGAGTTGTGGATGAGACACGTGGCGGTGGCTGGTGAAATAAGACGTGGCGGATGTCTAGCCTTTTGTCTGGATCTGGTGGAGTTGCGTCGTTGTGTAGGAGCAGACTGACAACGATGATCACGTGCATTTTAAAATATCACGTGACATAACCTTTTAACAATTATTGGGCTGAAGTCTAAGAATGTGATGGGCCTTTATTGTTTTAGTAATTTTATGTATTTATATCTTAATATGGAAAGCACGGAATATATTATTATTTCAGAAACGCAAAACTACATATCATACGATCATTGCTCTTGCAACAGCGGACACCGCATCTTGGATTACCGCAAACAAATTAGATGTTTCACCTGATCACAATGAACAGTCAAAAAACATTGCATGTACAACACAATGGATAGACCTCCTCCATTCTCATTAAAATGCAATTTTGATGCAAGTTTCAATCGAAATACAGGTATTGTTATTAGTGGATGGATACTTAGAGATCAGTTTGGGAATACCAAACACTGGGGATCTGCAAACTTGGGAAAAGTAAGGTCAACCCTGGAGGCTGAAGGAAAGGCCCTTCTATTGGCCATATTCAACACATGGTCTCTTGGATACAAAAGAATAATCTACGAAGGCGATTCACAAGTATTTATCAACACTTTGGAAGGGAAGACAACTAATCTGATCCAAGAAATCAAATATTGGAAGCCAAAAGTTCAACTTATTTCTTATAGTTTTGTTCGTAGAAACTCAAATGTTGCCTCTCATTTACTTGCCAAAAATGGCCCTCCAAATAATTTGTTTTATTCTGATTGTATTAGCCCTCCTATTTGGCTACATAAAACTTTGTACAATGGCTCTGATTTATTACGTTAAATAAAGTTCTAATTTCGTCGGAATTTTTTTTTTTAATATAAAATAGTTTTTCTCTTGTTTTTAGTCTGAAAGCAATGTATATTTTCTCTAAAAACATAATAGAAAGTAATATTCAAATATTTAATGAAAAGTATAGTAATATTTGACAGTTATCAAAATCAAAGGATTTTTTCTGCCTATTTTCTGAAGAACGACCTATCGTTTATATTCATCGATCTACTTAAAAATGATCAAGCATAAATGTAAATGTATTAGTGCAATATAAAAATAGTATAATAATATTCTTCCATTCGAATCTTTAGGATGTTATGCGAAACCTAATTTATACAGGAATATTTACTACATTAGTGTCCGAAGGAGTCATGAAACGACATGTTTATACTTTGTTAATTATTGATTTGATATGCCTTTAATCCTTGATCCAATATAATATATTTACTAATTTTACAATTCACATGGAATATATGTTAGATAGATATATGCGCTCCTTTATATTAATTTTGTTCCCTCGTCTATACACATGGAATCATGATTATACTTTTAATTTACAAAAACTATATTATATAATTATATAATATTACTAAATGTCTACGAATCTAAGAAATTAATCGAGTGTAGCTTATAAACACATAAGGTTTGTGTGTTCGTGCACTAATACAATCATCGATTGGTTAGTAGTTGTTAAATGGGTTGTTTAGAGCATGTACATTGATTGTTCTTAATGGGTTTTTGATACAGTTTTCTAGACAAAACAGAATAAAAAATTATTTTTTTTAAGAAATCATTAAGGACCGATCCTTATATAATGACTTTAAAGATCGGTTTTTTTCACTGTTCAAGAGGACGTGTCATTCTCTTATTCGTTCATTTTTTTTTTGATTTTTCATTTTTTTCCCAAACCTTCCAAAAAAAAAAATATATTAAAAATTTAAAAACTCCAAAAGAGATGTACATGCTCTTATATCTAGATGGACATATCATTCACTATTATCAATTTTGATAGTAAACTAATTGTAACAAATAATGACTGTATTTATTAATGATCATGTTTATTAAATGTCTATTTTGTTGAAAACTATGCCTAAATGGATATTCATGGTCATTAGTGTATAATTTCTTATGCAAATAAAAAAAGAAGATTTTGGAGAAATCTAAAATGTAGTTAACGAAGAAAAGAGAAAAAAAAAATCAAATTTATTTTTCTTATAAATTTAAGGATTTTGATTTGTTAATGTCCAAATATCCTCAATCTATTTTGTATATAGACAATATTGGTCATATTCCTTTTAATATATTTAAAATATGTGTACTGTGTATAGCGATTTATAATGTATTGAATACATACCAGTTATTAAAAAAACTGTTCATTTTGACAACTATATTGGCTAGCTTATCAATAGAATAAAATTTGTTTGTTAGGGAGGTGAATGTTGTTATCTAACGTCGAATAAATTCATAATCTTTTTAGTAATTAACTTAGGAGATAGAGATTCGCCTACCATTATTCTATGCGTGATTCTCTTAATTTTGTGGTTCGTCACTATGTAGCCCCACCATTAGGGCTATTGTTCATGGTTTTCTATTACAGATTTGTCGCTTGAAAGGTGAGTGAGTGAATTGGATGACAAAGTTTAATTACGTAAAGTGTGCTTATAATTTGTAGAATCAGAAGTGATGCTAAAGTAACATTAACCATCGGATTTAAGATAGAAAAAGATTGTATGCATAATGACATGACATTATGGAATAATACATTATTAAAAATGAATATAATTCTTCAGTTGTAATATCTTGATAAGTGGTCTAGCAACAAAATTTATTTTAGAGGATTTAAGTTTTTTTAATGTATTTAGGATTTAAGTTTTTGTTAATACATTCAAATATCGATGGAAAAACAAAATGTGTGATCGTATGCGCACTTAGGGTCAAATACAAATATGTACATTATGTGGCGAGCCAAACAAGACGCATGATCATTTTTTTTTTTGCATGCCCATACTCATTCACTGATTGGATTGAACTTGCGGGTTTTGTCTTGGGGAACACAACGAATCCAGATTGTTCAATCACCGCTACTCACTACTATTGTCGAGACGATCATCAATAGACCAATATCTACTGAGATTAACTTTCCAGACAACCTTCCACTCATTATGACGGGAACGGAATGAAAGACGTCATGGGCGTGGAAACCAATCTAGTACACAATTATAAGACGATCAGAAACCGTATCATCTCATTAAGAGATTTCAACATGACTTATTACAGTGAAATGATGCAACGTTGGTTTGGAAGAGAAGCTTAGGCTTGGGATAGTCATTTAAAAAGTTTATCGTCATGGATAAACAATTCGTACTAGTTTATATCAAAACCTTTTTTTGTTGATAAATAAATTTAACATTTCAACAACAAAGAAAAAAACATTACTAAGTGGTTAATATTATATTGTTCAAAAAAAAAGAATGTAAGTCGTTAATATTAATCCATTTATAATTAACATGTTATTCCACCAATTATATGTTATTTTACGTAAAAATGACACCAAAAAAGTAATAGTTATTTGCTAATTTGGTAATAAATGTAAACAAGTTGTATTTGTCATGTTCAAAAGAATACTTTTGTCTTGATGTGAAAGAGTCCTCACTACGGCTCTATAAAAAACAGTTCCACACACAACTCTCTTCTCCAAAAAAACATACTAAACCATCGCATACTCTCTCTCTCTTTCTCTCCTCAACAAGATCATCATGTCAGGCGTGTGGGTGTTCAAGAATGGAGTGATAAGGCTTGTGGAGAACCCTAACCAGTCAGGAGGCGACACACAGAGCCGAAGGAAAGTGTTGGTCTATTTACCTACAGGAGAAGTAGTCTCATCTTACTCGACGCTCGAGCAGATCCTCAGTGGTCTTGGGTGGGAGAGGTACTTTGGCGGCGGCGACACTGATCTCCTTCAGTTCCACAAACGCTCATCCATTGATCTCATCTCTCTCCCTAAAGATTTCACCAAATTCAACTCCGTTTACATGTACGACATCGTCGTCAAGAACCCTAATTACTTCCACGTCCGAGACTCCAATTAAATCATTTTTATGTTTGGTGTGTTGTTTTATAATTGAGTGTTTGCTTTTGTTTTTAGTTGCATGTTTGCATGTTTTATCTGTTGTCGAAGTTGAGAGTTGTGTACTTGTGTATATAATTGTGGTTTAATGAGATGAGATTTATAAGAGTGTTTGATTTTGGGAGAACTTAATCATAACAATGTCGATTTTTAAAATGACCGGGTGTATCGATCAGAACAATGTTACTGAAAAATATGCTCGTTGGCTCAGTGGATCGCAAATGCTTTTCTAATCCAAACTCAAAATTTGGTAATGAATTCTTTTTTTCCTATCTACGAATTGGTAACGTTTTTGATAAACTTCTATATAGATTTAAACCTGTTAATATATTTCAAACCCATAGCAATCATCCATGGATAAATCTATCATATAAAAGGGTTATTGTCATGTGATCGAGTAACATAACATTTCGGCTGTATCGTGTTGGAAACTACCATCGCAAACTCTTATTCATCATCCTTACTGCTTTGATACCGTTCATTTTAGGTCTATATATTGATGGAATATTTTGGGGACCCCATGAGGCATGATGAAATTGTTTTGGCTAATGTATTTTTATTCCTATTTTATGAAATACTCCCTATATTTCAAAATATGTCTTTTCGCACTACTTAAAAAACGAATTTAAATTTTACCTTTATTTTTTGACTATTAATATTATATACCATTTATTATTACTTTAAAAATAATTAAGAAATAAAAAGATAAATTAGGAGAAAATTGTACTAAAACTATAAAACGATACTTTTTTGAATCAAATTTGTTTAGGAAACAACAACAAAAAATAACACAATGGAGAGAGTATATTGTAGTGGCTCATGCTCTATTATTTTGTGTTGTTTGATTGTACTATTGACTATTGAGTTCTCTTAATTGGTATATGTAATATGTTTCCTATTTCAAAATTTTAAAAATGTTTATTTAATTGGGAAAATTTATAGCATATATTATCATTTAACTGTTTATTTTATTTTTGCAAACTACATTTATTTATTTTTAATTTGTTTTTTTTTTGGGGATAAAAACCATTTACTTGTTTTACTAGCAAGAAACGCATAATATATATTTGGTTCTAGAGCGTCGAAAAGACAGTACGCAAAAAACCTTTTGCAGGCAATTGGTTTTGTCAGTCTCTCAGTGAGCACTACACATTATATGAAGAATAATAGCTTATTTCAAAGAATTAAGAAGATAACTTTTAAAATCATTTCGTATCCGACTATGAATATACATAATTATAATATAATACGGACAAATCATTTCATGTCCGACTGTGAATATACATAAATTGCAATACAATATGGACAAAGAAATTTCAAAGTAGGTCATATTTTGTATCCCTACATTCATAACATCAGGACTTTGTACACGATCAATGCATGGAGATGTTTAGTTCCGAAAAAAACAATGCATGGAGATGCATGTAATGATGATACCCTATTGGTTAACCACGATACTTCTATTAGTCCATATGATTTTCAATCACATCGTTGACGAGGCTTGTCGAAAACATAAGCAATAGACCACAGTGGTGTTCACGTGAAGAAAGCAATGCCAGCTTCTCGGCGAACCTAGGGGAATCCGAAACGTGTCTTAAGGGACATTGCTCTGAGAAACACTTCCCACTCTCGAGGAGCACTGCTCACATGGCCACTGGCCTGAGCTTTAATATCATCGACATAGACACACAATCACTATATATAAACTTGTATGTATAGGACATAGGAGTGTATGTAGTAAGAAATATTTTCCAACAACATTTATTGGTGAGGGACGTGAGTATGTGGAAGCTTCTGACGTATTGTCGACATGGTACGTCGTAGTCAATTGTCCATTGGGCTAAGCTAAAACTTATGTCACTTTGAGAAACTAGTTTAGGAGACATCACATCTTGTTCGGCTTTCATAATTAAAAGTGTACTGCATATGCATGTACTGACTGATCCACGATTGGACATGTCATTACTAAAACATTAGCAATTATTTGTTTTTGCTAAGAATAAAATATCATTAAGAAACATTAATGATTAATTTCTCTATTTTATTTATACATTTGATATCAGCTATCAATAATACTAAGTTAGTAAGTTTTAAGGCTAGACAATCGGGGGTACATTTCTGTTAATAAAAATTGAACTAACATAAATAACTATAGAGGCGCCGCACAGCTTCTTCCTGTTCAGCCATGGAGTCACCACATCGAGAGTTCGCCGCCGGTACTGCAATCTGAGAAGACATGCTGCTCATCCTCGGTACCCCTCCTGGGTTCAACCGACGACCCCTCGCACCAGTAGGTGATGAATCGTTACAACTTCGACGGCGGCGGCGCTTATCCCAACCTCTTCATCCGCCGACTCAAGCAACACCGCCGTCTCTAATTTCTCACTCCGTCGAATCAAGGAAGCCTCCAGACCCATCGCCGGTGACCTCGTCTATCTCGATTCTGATTCTTCCGATGCCTCCAAATCCGAATCTGGCAAAGGTGAGAGAGTCACCAAAAATTCCTGAGAAGCCAAATCCACCTGACCCTCCATCATATCCAGTTGATTCGCTCTCACCGATGGCATTGCTTTCTAATTCCATGGAGACACTTAACCCTTCTCCGCCGGTTCCTGATGTCGCCGGTGAGACATTTTCTCCACTCCTCTCTAAGGCTGGTGAGGTTATAGTAGACCCGAACACCTCAATGGTTTCTCCAGATCTGTCTTGCCTGCTTGCACTCACCTCTCACCACCAAAAGCTGCTCTTGTTGATATATCTCTCCAATCCGCCGCAGCCGCAGCTCCCACCGGATCCACCAGATAAATGGGCCGGTGATTCTTGTTCTCTGTCGGAGTCTATAGTTCATTCCCTGAGCAGAACCGTCAAGACCCGTATCAAGCAAGTGCGAGACGTTTATTTGCTCCACTCAACTGTATCTGCTCAGTTATACTCTCTTTGTGAGAGAAGTTTATCATTTCCCCCTGTTGCGAAGTATCCTTATGCGGTTGCTGAATTTCTCAGCAGTTTGAAGATGGATTTAGCTACTTATCCAACGAAGTCCCAGTTTATGCAACTTCGAGTCGTCCAGGACAGCGCATCTCAAGCTTGTTTGGCTGTTACTTTAGTCATTGGGTTGTTGCTGCTTTCACTCTTCGCTAAGCCGGTTAAGATGAAGACGTGTTGTTGGGTATTAAAATCAATATTCTTTAGTCCTTTAGCTTCATCCATTTGTGATAAAGCTAGTCAAACTTCCTCCTGCCAGGGCCATGAGAGATCAATTTCCATTTCCTCTTTTCTAAAAGAGAGATTTTTCCCACCAAATTTCCTCTCTATGAGAGATGTTCTTCCTTTGGACTCAGTCCGGATGAAGATGTTTATGGTTATAACCGCTCTACATTCTTATGTGAGAGCTATGGTTATCAACTTTCTTCCAAAATCACAAGTCAAGGTGATCCCCTTAAAGTCAGTTACTAGTTTCAGAGTGAGTTCCATCTCCTCTAAACTTTCATTTGGACTTCGTTTTCTCGATTGTTCCTTTGATGACTTACCAATCTTTGATCAGATTGGGTATCTAGCTTCAATTTTATGTATCTGCTTCTTGTACTGCTTTGTTTACGCACATCGGCTTTGTCTGATTGTTGCATTTGAGAATATAATAGCTTAATTATGAAATGAAATTTGTGACAAAAAAAAAGACAATCGGGGGTACCCAACCGAGGTTTGGTTCTATTCGGTTTCCAGTATTTCAGTATTATATATAAAGGTTTTAATCGGTATAATTTAAAATTGGTTTGGTTTGGATCTGCTTAAATTTGAGTCGGTTATGTATTTTAGGTATGAGTGTTTTAACCGAAACCGAAACCGAAAAACCGAATCGAATCCGACCCAAAATAACCAAGAAAGATGGGATTCGATTTGTTAACATAAACCGAATGGTTACTATTTTCATTACTCGTGGTTACCAAAACCGAATCGGGAATTGTTGGTTATCTTTGAGTACCCAAAATATAATACTTATAAAAATATTAGTTATATTTAGATTTAAAATAACCAAAATACTTAAAATTTATTTATAAATACGCTAATCGTTTTGTTATATTTAAACTAAATACCCAGAATAACCAAAATATTTATTTTTTTGTATTTATATTTTTAAAATTAACCAATTTTTATTTTTATTTGTTTCGATATTTTGATTTTTTGAGTTAAACATATATTTTTTAGATAGTTCATTTCGGTTTTTCTAGAGGATAGCCAACCAGAATGAATAAAAGGTGGAAGTAGAAAACCACATGCATCAGATAGATACATGGCAACCCCCTCCAACCCTACTCTTCGAGTCTTCCAAATTAATATCTCATGGATCGATCATGGGCCAATAAATGGATTGAGTTTGTGTCGACAAGACAAATGGATTGGATCCTATCAGAAGAAAGAGGATGCCGGAGGAGCCTTTCGGCTCTAGATGCGAAATTAAATGGTCTTTTATGGACCATAACACACCTCAATAAAAAAGGTTTTATCTATTAGCTTTGAGATAAATTGCACAAATTTATCAAAGATGACTGCTGATCCAATGTATTTGATGGTGTATAGCTCTGACTTAAACTGTTTTGATACATTTCGAGAACGTTTCAATAAATTTAACTTATCATTGATATCTCATAGCATAAATGTCTTAGTCAATACTAATTAACAAAAAAGCATGAGCATGGGCTATTTAAGTATTTATATTCACATATTGACCAAAATCAATATCCAAACAAAATTTTATTAGAAAACAGTATAACCAACCAATTTGTCCAAAAAAACAAACAAACAGTATAACCAACCAATTTTAATGGATCGTAGTTGACAAAAATGATTAAAAACGAGAAATAAAAGTTCTACTACTACTACGATCCTTAATTTTCTTTGGGCAAATCGCAAAAATGGCACAAAAAACATGTCTTGTCACAAATATAGCACCAAAGAAGAAAAATCATAAGAATAGCACAAAAACATGTTTTGTCACTAAATTAGCCCTAACCCTAAACCTTAAATATTAAACCCTAAACCCTAAATACTAAACCCTAAATTTTAAATAATAAACCCTAACCCTAAATACTAAACTTTAAACCCTAAATAATAAACCCTAAACCCTAAATAATTAATTATAAACCATAAACTATATAATAATATAAAAATCTTTATAAATAATGATAAAAATGTCAATTATTTTCCTTGGTGCTATATTTATGACAAAGTATGTTTTTTGTGCTATTTTATGCTTTTTCTCATTTTCTTTTGCTAAAGTACTACGGTCCTTAACTACCCAAGAAAGCCGTATAATTACTATTTCGTTTTTCATGAACTAATTCAAATGAAGGGAATTGCGTTTTGTTGGACTAGTCATGCAGTTTTGGTCTCCAAAAGATTCCACTCACTCCTTGCTACAACGAAGCTTTACCAACCGAACCCTCTTAGACCGCACCGAGAGCTGTATCTACGTGTGTTTATCGCTCCCAACAGACTAACCAAATTCACTCACTGTCGGCAAAGACCAAATAGTTTCAAAAAGATTTTGGTTGCGTCTATGGTCGGAAAATATATGTAACACGACGAACTGGATGGAGGTTTTGCGATACCAAAACACAAACTTGAGAGTTTTTGCGGATACCTGGCGATGAGATATGCAGAGGCACCGGCTACAAAAGCGTAGCGTATGAAAGAACGGTCTAATGTGACTTACAAACTGAACAAAGCGATGAATTGTATTAGTGGATGATAGAGAAAGTGTTCTTGTAGCAGGACGATCCATTGGTATGACTCCAATGAAAGAGCATGGAGAGCACTGAAGGGTTTGGAAATATGTCCTAGGTTATCTCTTAGTGGTCAAGTTCAGTTAACACATGAAGTTTCAAAACTCACAAATCTTGATTCCATATTCTTCTGATCAAAGGAAGGAGTATGGTTCAAAACGTTAAACTTCTTAAGTTATCAACTCATGGTAGAGTTATTGAAAACAGAGTGGCTGAATGAATCATCACAATTTCTGTATTTTTCAAAAAATGTAATGGGCTAATTCTTTATAACCCTTGACCGTTCTCAGCCTGTTTGGAAGAGAATGAAGAATGCAATATGAAATTAAACCAAACTAGATTTTGACCCGCACTTCTAAGTGCGGGTATAATTTTCTTTACAAATTTTACTTTTTATTCATTTTGTTAATAGTAGTTTAGATTTTTTTAATTATGTAATCTAATTTTGATTATAATTGTTTAACCAACATTATAAACAGTGAGTTAGCAATTTAGTTTTTTTTTTAAAATGAATTATGTGTTATTTGGAGGAGATATATCGTAAGGATTAAGAGATTAAAATAACGATTTCGCATTATATATTTTAATCTGTGTTGTATCGTAAGATCATAGTTTGGAAAAAAATATATATATGTGAAAACAACTATTGTAAAAATTATGTGGTATATGTTTAATTGTTATTTTATTTATCTAAAATATTATTTTATAAAATACATGTTGTAGTCGTATATATAATTTGCAAATTTGATGGAACTATCCGTTAAAAACTTCATTCAAACATAAAGCATAATTTGACGCTTCAAATATTTGAATAATATAAGTATGAAATCATTTTAATATTTTTATTAATTTTAAAATATATCAACTGAAATTGTTTACTATATACGAATTTTTTTTATAGAAAATTTATAATCGAGATTGGCTAATTAATTTTTCAACCCATTTAATTAATTAAATATTTTTCAGTTTGATGGAAAAACCTGCTAAAAAGTACAATTGTAAAAACATCAATCGTAATATGTGTATATATATATATTTGAAACAAAATAAAAAGATATTAAAATATATTATAAATATATTTTGAATCTTAATTTATATATAATAGTTGATGTATAAATTATTAATTATATTTATCAATTAATTTGTTTTGATTTATTTAATTAGGAAAGTGGGACCCATTAGATTTTGGTTGTTTCGCTACATGTTTAATAATTGTCTTGTTTGGAAACATGGATTGTAGAGATAATAAATCAAATATAAATTGTTTTACAGTTTTACCCTTAATGAAGGTTACAAATCTTAATAATATCAAGGGCAAATTTCGGGAACAACATTTATGTACCATGGCAAACCTTCCTGTTTTAATAGATTAGACTAGATTTTGACCCGCACTTAGAAAGTGCGGGTTTAATTTTCTTTACAAATTTTACTTTTTATTCATTTTGTTAATAGTAGTTTAGATTTTTAATTATGTAATCTAATTTTGATTATAATTGTTTAACCAACATTATAAACAGTGAGTTAACAATTTAGTTTTTTTTTTAAATGAATTATGTGTTATTTGGAAGAGATATATCGTAAGGATTAAGAGATTAAAATAACGATTTCGCATTATATATTTTAATCTGTGTTGTATCGTAAGATCATAGTTTGGAAAAAATATATATATGTGAAAACAACTATTGTAAAAGTTATGTGGTATATGTTTAATTGTTATTTTATTTATCTAAAATATTATTTTATAAAATACATGTTGTAGTCGTATATATAATTTGCAAATTTGATGGAACTATCCGTTAAAAACTTCATTCAAACATAAAGCATAATTTGACGCTTCAAATATTTGAATAATATAAGTATGAAATGATTTTAATATTTTATTAATTTTAAAATATATCAACTGAAATTATTTACTATATGCGAATTTTTTTTAGAAAATTTATAATCGAGATTGGCTAATTAATTTTTCAACCCGTTTAATTAATTAAATATTTTCAGTTTGATGGAAAAACCTGCTAAAAAGTACAATCGTAAAAACATCAATCGTAATATGTGTATATATATATATTTGAAACAAAATAAAAAGATATTAAAATATATTATAAATATATTTTGAATTAAATCATAAATTAGAGAATCTTAATTTATATATAATAGTTGATGTATAAATTATTAATTATATTTATCAATTAATTTGTATTGATTTTAATTAACGCTTTTGATATATATAATAGTTGACGTATAAATCTTAATTCAACCCGTTTTATTAATTTTAATGATTATATAATTTATAAAATAATTATGTATTAAATTATATAATTATATGTACCAATTGATTTAGTAACTTAATTATGCTTGATTTTATTTCTTTAAGTTAAATTTTAGTTAAGAATAATTTATAATATTTATTTTAATATTAATTTCGAATTTAATTATTATTTTATTAATTTTTTGAAAAAAGATTTTCGTTAGATATAATTAGGATAGAAAAAGGAAAACAAAAGATATTATAAGATATATGAATAAATCAATTATAAATTGTTTTACAGTTTTAACCTTAATGAAGGTTACAAATCCTAATAATATCAAGGGCAAATTCCGGGAACAACATTTATGTACCATGACAAACCTTCCTGTTTTAATAGATTAGATATTGGTTTGAATTTTCAACTGAAATGTTTAATCTTTATACAGGTGAAAGAGGACTTTGTCCACCTGATCTTATTTTCCATTTGTTCCCAATTGTGTATGAGAAAAAGAAAAAAAATTATGTACAGAGAAAAGAGAACATGATGATGGAAGTAGAGACGAGCACTATGATGTCTCTGCAATTTCCATCATCATGAAAATGGCTGTGGCTGAGATTCAGCAGATGTTTTGCAGATAGGACACCAATTCTTCATCCCAAACCATTGTTGTGCACAGCTCACGTGGTACATATGTTGGCAAGGCAATGTCCCTACTTCATCTCCATCAACATACTCTTCCTACACATCATATCACCAACCCTACTTCTGAGTTTAATTCTAATTATCTTCAAGCAACCACTGAGAGTAGACGTAGAGAAGAGAGTCCTAATAATACCTGGCAAATACTGCATTTGATATCATCATCTTTGTTCAGACAAATGTCCCTGGATTCATCTGTTTGATGGTAGAAGATGCTTAACTTCAGGCTTTTAAGCAACGCTTCCTCGCTTAGAGCAGTGCTCACTGTGCCCATTTTCTCCTCCAGTGCTAATAGGTCCTGCAAGAATTTTGAATAACTTGAACGCTGCTGCCTTTGACCATCAACCAATATACAAACTAACCTCGTACGACATGTTATCAATGTCAAGCCTCATATCTCTATGCTGATCGTGGAAGCCATTCAAAAACAGATTGGACTCTAATGCAACCAGTTGCTGCCAGGGGGAAAAAGAAGCGTCAAAGAAAAGCTCTAAATTCAGACAAAATTTCTTCATTCCAAACTGTTAAATCACCTCGTATGTAAGCTCTTCGTCTTGTTCAATCCTTTCAAGAGCCAACAATACCTGCAACATTTTCAAAACAAAGTATTTGAGTTGGTGTTATCAAGACTCTTGAATAACATCGCATAGCAAGGTTTATGATGACTACCTCTGCAACTCCATTAATGCCATAACGTCTGAAACCATCACGGTTCATCATCAGAGAGCGAGAAAGACGGGCTTCTGAAGGGCTACCAGGCATCATCAGTCTACGTAACCTGCCATTACTACTGATTGGCCTACTGTAACTATTTGAAGGACTACGTGAAACTTCTGCTAATCTAGAAGGATTGAGATCAGCTCGTGTTGTATGCTGAGAAGCTTGTAAAGTCACAGCCGCTCCAGAAGAACGCCCTGCTCTACCATAATAACCAGTTGATCTTCTAGTACTACTCGAAACAACACTGTTGTCCCTAACACTAGGCAAATTTCTGTTACTCCTAGATTCAGACATGGTTATGCCATTGCCATGAGGGGAACTCTGGTTCTTTACCTCAATCACTGATCTATCTGTCTTGTTCCCTTTGCTTGAAGAGCTGCTCTCTCCATCAGAGTTTTTCTTTCTAAATATGTTGCTTTTTCTAGTCGGGTTTGAACTTGAAGGAAGAACATCAGACTCCTGTTTGCTCCTCAAATCTCTCAATCCGTGCATGCTGACATTAGTTCTTGCGTTTTGCCCACTGTTACCCATACGAGCATCAGATCTCTGATGTTTACTTCTGCCGGTACCTCTGCTTCCTGCCTCTCTCACAACTTCTCTAGAGACACTACCTTCAGAATGAACACTGACAGTGCTTTCTTTGGTTTTTCCACGTGAAAGAGCACGCTCAGTGGCGGCTGCCTCGTCATGAACACTGCTACTCTCTGAAGAATCTGTCTCCAAAAGAGAAGAGAGTTGTCTCCTACTAGTAACTTTGGAGGCCTTTGTTAATCCACTCATAGTTCGAGACGAAGTCCCAACGGTTTCCATTCCCTTTGAAAGAGATCGAAGCGAAGACCCGGTAGATTTTGCTTTATGATCAATGGAGACCTCCCTTGTGGAACTTATCCGGGAACTGCAACCAATCCGGCTGCAGATAGGGACATTCTTATCGTCTTTCTTCTTCATGTTCTCATGCAGAACAAGACCCCTAGCTTGTCGAGACATGATCGGTCCGGCTGTTCTTTTACCCTTGAATCCATCCATGCATAAAGGATACCCTTATTCTTCTGCAATGACAAAACAGCTTATTTCAGATAACTTTGATTCTTATCTAGAGCTGCATCAGGATTAAGGGAACAAATTCTAAACAAAATTTTACAGCTTTATAAAGATTCATCAATGCCTAATCTTTCGCCAATCAAAAGGCTACCACAAAAAGGAGAAGAGATAACCACAAGAACAAGAACATATAACCTGATGAACTATAAACATGAAGCTTCAAAGCTAATTCAATGATTGTTAAAGAAATCTCAATAAAAAAAAAGAGAGGAAATAATGAAGTTAAAGAGAAGACGACCATCCAAGAAGACAAGAAAACAAACAAGGGTCCCATTCGATTTTCACGGACTTTCCATAAACACGAAAGTTTCCCCCGTGATTCAAGCTTCTCCATGAAAAAGGCACACCAAACTCTAACTAAAGAGGCATAAATAGAGACGATTCAAGAATCGGAACCATACAGACTAGTTCAAGCCAAGGAATTTAAGCCCAAACGAATAAACTTTCATCGAATTTACGTAATTAATCACTCGGCAAACTTGAAAAAAAAAAATTGTACAAGATTAGAAATATGAATCTAGAGAAAGAAAAAAAAACTAACAATCAGCAACGAAAAAAAATTATGGTTTTTTCTTCTCGAGATTACCGTAGCGAAAACCGATATTCTGGCAATAACTTTTACCCGACAGATATCTCTTAGCCGAAGAAACGTTGAGTGAGAAAGATGCCAAGGCGGAAGGCCTGACTGATTTTTTGTGATTTATAATCGGAGAAGAAGAAGTGGCGAAACAGAGTTCGGAATGATCGGACCCGTTGATTTTGGGTTTTGTTGAGGGAAGCCAGAGTTGGACGGTTTAGATATATTAAGAATCTGAGATATTACAAAACGGCACCGTTGTTGATTAGGGGGTATTTAATTTTAATTTCCTTTTTTGTGTGTTTTTTCAATAAAAGGTTTTCAAACTTCCATTTTTTTGTCAGTTTCTTTCTTACATGAAAATGTAAAGAATGGATTTAGGAAACTCTCACTTAAAAAAAAAAAAGGCTTTAGGAAACTCAGGATTAATAAAGGGCTAGGCTTTGACCCCAAAAAAAAAATAAAGGGCTAGGGGAAAAAAATACAATTATATCATAAAAAGATTATTAAACGATTAATGATCGTATAGAAGTAGAACTATAGATGATGTCAAGAAGTAATTTTCATTGTTTTTCAAAACCGGCTTTCACAGCCATAACATAAATTATTTTTTAAAACAAAAATCATAATATATTGCTGAGATTATATAATTTCAATTTAGTGTCGATATTTAAAGGGGACGTTTCTGGTATAAAATAAAATGTAACTATTAAAGGAAAGACGACGTGAGAAAAAAAAAAAACAAATTACATCCACATCCATGAAAGAAACATTATCATAAGTTTAGAAAGAGAATTAAATATGAGATAGATGTACTAAAAATAACTAATCGAAGACATCAAAGTCATTTGTTTGTTTATTAAATAAAATATTTTTAATCGACCTTTTCATGAAAATAAAGAAACTAATCGACCGCAAAAATTGCCCAAAAGAAAAGCAACGTGTTTTGCTCTTAAAAATCTTTTTTACTTATTTGGTGGGTTCTGCAGTTGTGTAGTTCACAGTCCATCAGATCTATTGGCGCTTGGCTTGGCTTGGTTGTAACCAATTTAGTCTGGTTATCGATCCGACCTAAGTACCTAACACCAGTAAATTTCTAATCCGTCTCCTTATCCAATCTCTAACCAAATGTGATTGTTAATTTTAGATGATCTTATGCGATGACAATCAACAAAAGCCAAGGCCAGACATTAAAGAAGATTTCATTGTACCTATCAAACCCGATATTCACACACGGACAACTATATATTGCGTTGTCACGCGTTACGTCACCTAAAGGGTTAGCCATCCTGGATATATCGCATACACAAAAAAGAAGAACAACAAGTTCTCCAACATTAACACCTTAAAAATAAAACACAATGACAGTGTTAATAAACATCATCGGAACATTGACCAACCTACACACATCAATTGTCTAACACAATCTAATTGTGAAAATTGCAGGAAAAACTGTCGAGCCACAAGTAAGCCAGACAAACAGGTGACGAAGCAAAACCTTCATCATCGAATACATTGGTATTGGGTTTTGTGTGTTATTTTGAGACTGTACTGAAGATTGTGTCCCAAAAAATTCGTTACTATTGTTTAATTTTCTGGGTTTGAAAATTTTGACGAGTGCTCCCAGCACATCAAACATAGATGTTGCTTCCTCTAGCTGGTCATTTTTTTCTTCAGAATAATTCTTTCACGATTACTTCTGTAATTGTTTTGATGTTAATGTCAATTTAAGCTACATTCGTGTTTGAGTCGTCGGACATATTACATGTGCACAAAACAAAACGTAAATCAGATACGGCTGATGGAGACATGTATAACAAGATCCAAATCAAATGAAAGAGTGCCTTGCGACACAAGTAAACATTTCTTCTCCAGAGAGACTGCAGACTACTTATTCTTACTTCGCGGTAGATCACCAACATCCACATGCAACTCCTATACAACCACAGAGCTAAAGGTTTTGTCGGTGCCTAATCACCTGGGTGAGACCATTAAGCGTGTACATGCTAATGGCTCTGTAAGTAGCATTATACTCGGAAGCTTCTTTGCGGCTGTGAAGTATTACGTACATTAATCAGTTTAAGGATCGGAATAGGGTGGGGTAACGTCTTTTCATACTTCTATCGACATTTTTCTATAGCCAAACTATGTTTAGCTGCTCTTTCTCACTCCAACTTTTGTCAAATACAAATCTGACATGGATATATGAAAACAACTAACCCACCATACTAAGGTAGAACGAAGACTCTCTAAACTTCATACATATTACATATGCACAAAAATACATACACATATGTTCTCTTACTCACCTCAACTTCTGTCAGTAGCAAATATGACATGGAAAAAAAGAAAACAACAAAACCCTCATAACAGGTATACCTTACTTGAACGTAAAGTAACAGAAACAACTAAAACATGCATCGATGGAAATATTATAAATAGAAGAACTGATACGACATGGACCTCCGCGCGTGCGCGGGGGTTTAAGATCACTAGTAAAGGAATAATAATGGAAGAGGGAGAAAGGTTATTGACTGGGCCCCCAAGTCCAAGCCGAAACAAAACGGGCCCACCTTGCCTGAAAACGGGAAATCAGGAGGAGCGTGAGTTGCACGCGTCATCACGACCAGACGTGAGAGGATTATACTTATCTGTAAAATGTCAACATGAAGAAACAAATGTTTTTGGAATCATGCTCAAGCTGCATTTCTACGTCATACGTCTTAATCTCACTGTATGTGTTGCGTATAAATGTATTTTTATGTATACAGTATAGTCCATTGTGCTCTCCTACCTAACACGAAGAAGGAGAAGCATGCGACCACATATATTGTATGATTTATTAAACAAAACTACTTTATATAAATGTTGATATTTGGTGGTTAAAACGAAAAAATAAGAAGAGAGAGAGTCATGGTTGCGCTACAAACAATATTCGTTTAATTTCGTATAAAGATTCGAATAATTCCATAGCTTACATGCGGCTATGCCACTCTTTCGACACAAAATTAATTAAAAAGTGCATGTGAAGAAATGTATCCCACGAACACTTAACGATCATACGCATTTTTGTGCAAGAGATATATTTTTTTTTGTAAAAATATGTAAAATTAATACAAAAAAACCTTTTTTACAACTATGCATCGTTTTGTTTCTAACCGGCTAAAAAAACTTGAAACTACAAGATTTTGAACCTTTAAGACAAGAGTATCTATCGTGATCCAAACCATAGCTCCATGAAAGATGCATATCTTCCATTTCCTTCATTTCGTATCGTCGATAGTCGATTACGAATCCCTTTGTCTATCCTCGCTGAGAGTTGCAGAGAAGATGCATTTGTATCCCCATGCTTCCTGTTGTTTCGTTCCCTCCATATAGTGTGGATGGATATTTGGAGAGTTACTCTGGCTATACTTTTAACTGGTTAGATATAGTAAACAATAAAAATTATTTAAGTCTATCATATGGAAGTACAAGAGCATTTTCTTATGTTTTACTTCTTTCAATAGCAGGCGTTAGTTGGTTTGAAATCGGGTGATATACAATGGCGGCACTACTAGCACATCTCTGACAGCAAATTTGTCATAAAATTCGAACAACAGGCATGAATTTTGTAGTTCGTTGCCTGATTTCCGCTTATGTTTTTTTTGTTGAGTTGGGTCTTTAACTTTACGACGGAATTTTAGTGGGCCTTAGCCTCATTCTACACTAGTTTCCATATCAATTAGTTTAGTATATTTTACTTACTTGATAGGGAAACTATTGAAGATCTAAATGGTTGCTACATGAGATGTATGTAACATAGAATATTTTCCGTTTTGTCAACTTTATATTCTTTGATTTAAAATTTTAATCATTTGAGATGAAGAGAGTGAATGAGCAAAGAAATGGGACGAGTGGATGACATGTAGATTGATGCTGGAAGCGTTCAACGATGGGTCCACGGAAGTTGAGCAGGCCCATTTCTCTTTCTTTATTTGTTTTTGATTAGTTTAACAGTTAACTAGATTTTGACCCGCACTTTCTAAGTGCGGATTTAATTTTCTTTACAAATTTTACTTTTTATTTATTTTGTTAATATTAGTTTAGATTTTTAATTATGTAATCTAATTTTGATTATAATTGTTTAACCAACATTATAAACAGTGAGTTAGCAATTTTTTTTTTAAATGAATTATGTGTTATTTGGAGGAGATATATCGTAAGGATTAAGAGATTAAAATAACGATTTCGTATTATATATTTTAATCTGTGTTGTATCGTAAGATCATAGTTTGGAAAAAATATATATATATGTGAAAACAACTATTGTAAAAGTTATGTGGTATATGTTTAATTTTTATTATATTTATCTAAAATATTATTTTATTAAATACATGTTGTAGTCGTATATATAATTTGCAAATTTGATGGAACTATCCGTTAAAAACTTCATTCAAACATAAAGCATAATTTGACGCTTCAAATATTTGAATAATATAATTATGAAATCATTTTAATATTTTTATTAAGTTTAAAATATATCAACTGAAATTATTTACTATATGCAAATTTTTTTATAGAAAATTTATAATCGAGATTGGCTAATTAATTTTTCAACCCGTTTAGTTAATTAAATATTTTTCAGTTTGATGGAAAAACCTTCTAAAAGTACAATCGTAAAAACATCAATCGTAATATGTATATATATATATATGAAACAAAAAAAGATATTAAAATATATTATAAATATATTTTGAATTAAATCATAAATTAGAAAATCTTAATTTATATATAATAGTTGATGTATAAATTATTAATTATATTTATCAATTAATTTGTTTTGATTTTAATTAATTAGGAAAGTGAGACCCATTAGATTTTGGTTGTTTGGTTACATGTTTAATAATTGTCTTGTTTGGAAACATGGATTGTAGAGATAATGTTATATTCTCTAATTATCCTTAATAAAATTTAATTAAATCATTAATATGCAATGGCATAAGTTGTAATAAACACATGAACTAAAGGTTAGTTTTCTTTTGACTCTAATTTTTTAATAGTATTGATATAATGATTTGTCGGAAAAAAATAGATTATGTTAAATATTTTGATTATCAATAATATTATTTAGTTTAAACTATTATTTTAATATTATATACTAATTTTTATTTTAATAATAATTTATTAATTTTAATGATTATATAATTTATAAAATAATTGTGTATTAAATTATATAATTGTATGTACCAATTTATTTAGTAACTTAATTATGCTTGATTTTATGTTTTTAAGTTAAATTTTAGTTAAGAATAATTTATAATAATTATTTTAATATTATTTTCGAAATTAATTATTATTTTATTAAATTTTGAAAAAGATTTTTGTTAGTTGTTATTAGGATAGAAAAAGGAAAACAAAAGATATTATAAGATATTATGAATAAATCAAATATAAATTGTTTTATAGTTTTACCCTTAATGAAGGTTACAAATCCTAATAATATCAAGGGCAAATTTTGGGAACAACTTTTATGTACCATGGCAAAACTTCCTGTTTTAATAGATTAGATTAATAACACCTAAGTCGTAATTATTTGGTGTTATTAATTTTATCATGTTCATGACGTGGGTACAATGATCTTACTGGCATTGAAACGGTAGAGAGACGAGAAACAAAACACAGTTCGTGTCCTTTTGTATTAATAGAAACGGCTCAAACAAAAGTAAACGGCTTTCCATAACAACCGGAATCGTTTTATAATGTTCATTTAGTTTTTCTTTTTGTGATTCCAATTTGTTAAAAGATTGATGGCCTCCACCATCATCACCACCCAAGAAATTTCCGAGATTTAAGCTTTGTTTTACAAACACACAAGTATTCGAAATTTCGAATCTCATTTTATATAGAAACCCTAATTTCTTTCAAAGGAGAATCGTTTCCTTGATATACACGTCTTCTTTCTTTTCCTTACAAAAAAAATATTTGTTCTTCTTCCCTTTGATTCATATTTCCTGAGGTTATGGCAACTACAACGTCAAGCACGACAAAATCAAAGATGGACAAAAATAACCTAACCAGAACAAAATCTCTCGGTCGAAAACCAAAGCAACCTTCATCGGTGTCATCAGAAGATGGATCTGATCAGAAACCAGAGAAGCCTTTGCCAAACTATCTGAAACCAACAATCAGTTCGAGGCCTGACCAAGCCAGGCTATTGAAGAAGAACCTTGAGGACAACCAGAAGCTTCTCCGTAGAAGATCTTTTGATCGACCTCCATCTTCTTTGACTTCTGCTTCTACTTCTTCTACACGTATCCAAAAAACCCTCAACGTCTCTCCTTCTCGGCCACGAGACAGACCCGCGGTTCCTAGAGAGAAGCCTGCCACAGCTCTACGCTCTTCGTCTTTCCATGGAACCAGAGGTGTTCCAAGAGGAGGTACTACTGTGAAATCACCTCCTGTTGCTCCAAAGAAGAGCGGGTTGAGCAGTGGGAGCACTTCTTTTAAGAACAAAAAGGAAGGTCCTGAAAATGTTAAAGAAAAGAAAGCACCTGAGAAAGAGATTACCTTGGATACTGCTTCTCTCTCGTCTGCTCAGGAAGATGAAGAGGAGATTCTCAAGGTTGAGAGTGATGTACAAGTTGCTGATCATATAGAAGAACCCAAAGATAAAGAGGTGCATGTAGAGGTTGTGCATGCCGATACTTCCGGTGAAGAGAATGAGAGTGGTGGATCAACATTGGTTGCTCCTGTTGAGGAAGACATTGTTGTTGCCAATGAAAATGAAAAAGAAGAAGAAGAAAGATTGATCAATGAACATAACTCAGAAGAGATAATAGTGGAAGAGAAAGAACAAGAGAATAACCAGGTTGAACTTGCTGAAGAGGTTACAACGAAGATTGATGAAGATGAGACTTTAGAGAAGGTCGATATTGACATGAACTCGAAAGAAGTTGAAAGTTTCGAAGAGACTACTGAAGAAAAAGAAGAAGAAAAGGAAGTGAACAAAGATCAGGAGGTTAATGAAAAGGTTAAAGATGAGGAACATGATAAGGTTAAAGAAGAAGAATCAGGAGACGTGAAGAAGAAGGAAGTAGTGAAAGGTAAGAAGGAATCACCATCAGCCTACAACGATGTAATAGCAAGTAAGATGCAAGAGAACCCGAGGAAGAACAAAGTTTTGGCTCTTGCTGGAGCTTTTCAAACCGTTATTGACTATGAAACTGCTGCATCTAAGTGATATCTATCACAAAGAGACACCACAAGAACAACAAGAACAATGTTATCTTTAGCATTCCATTCTATTTACTTTTTTCTTTTTGTTTAATTATCATTTGCCATTGTTATAATTTTTGTGTCGTGAATTGTATGCTTATTGAGTGAACAAAGTTACACGCACCTAATCATATGTTTTAATGGATTGATATGCATTTGTGTATACATGCAATGACTTGAAGACTCGTGCTACTTTTATATCCAATATATTACTAGTTTATGTAACTTTGGCTCGATAATATGCTATTATACTATATGCCTATGTTGCATGGAAACTCTAAACGAGAACCGTTTTCCATTTCGGAAACGCGTGAAATCTTAAAAGTCGTGATTTGGAAACGTGATGGAAACGCGTATCCGTTTTTGAAAACGTGACAGAAACGGCATATGCTTTCCATATTAAAATTGATAGTTTCAAAATTAAGTTAAAATGATTCATCGTTTGTATTTATAGATTTTTTGGTTCCAAATTTTATTTTTTATAAATATAGTTGGAATTATGTTTATGTTATTTTAAATATTATGTTGAACTTTTTTTTATGTTTGGTGTTTATTATATTTTTATTATTCTTATAAATATATGTACACACGTTTTTAAAACGTTTTGCTTCTTTTTTTTTTTTTAAAAAATCGTTTCTGCGTTTCATAACGTCTCTTTTTCGATGCAATGTAACTATATACTATTCAATCTACTATTATGTTTTACCCAGATCACTTTACGACTTGAAGGATACAAGTGTATGGTGACTTTCCAATGAGGAAGTTTGTCCCACACGCACATGAGAGTTCCTATCAATTTTGACATTTTGTTATAACAAAACAAACAAGTGTCAGGACACAAATTTAGTGAAATTTAGTGACACGTGTTCGTTTAAGTCCATAGCCTCTTCTTCCTTTGCTCCCAACAGTTGTCGGAATGAGATGAGATCATCAAACAAGCAATCGCTATTGTAACAAAAAAACAAACAAACAAACTAAGAACACAGAAGAGGGTGCACGTCTTTCGATCCGCAACAAGATTTATTGTCTCAAAGCCCTCAGCAAATACAAAATTATAAGTATTGATCCTTTTGTTTTATTAATATCTTTAATCATAACGATAATGTTTTTGACGGATCTTAATTTTTTTTCCCGACAAATTCATAACTTCATTAATCAATAAATACATTGTATAATTTTATAAAGAAATCTTAATCGTATGTAAAACAAAATAGTATTCACAATTAGTTCAAATTTTTCATTTATATGTTTTATGCCTCTTTAAATGTTTGAAGTTCGAAAACAAAGAGAACCTAACCTTTACAAAGAATCTGATAAAATTAAAACATTTTGTATGTAAAACATTTAATTGGATACTTTAAAATATTTACTTCATACTTCATAACGAAATCAATTAATTTACATGCACCATTTTAGACTTAAGATATTACACGGTTTATTTCGTGGCCGCTTTCTCTCTCTTCTTAGAGAGAGAGATCTCTCTCGACTCTCCACCTCTCTTCTTCTCTAATTCAATCTTTCAGAAGAGTTTTGGGAATTCGAATCGCGGCTTTCTATCTTTTGTTTTGTGAATAAATTCGCTTTGGGTTTTTTTCGGATCTTGGCTCGTTCTTCGTATTTCTATGTCCCGGTTCAAGATCTTTTTTCCCAAAGTCTATCTCTCTTGCCGATCTGTTTGTCTTGTTTGTGAATCGTCTTCGGATCGGCTTTGTTTTGGTTGAATAATCCTTCGGAGTTTCCTCCGATTGGTTCTGGTATTACCAGACTGTATCTCGCTCCGTTCTTATGGAGCTTTCCCGATCACCATCCTGGATCTTCATACTGCCTAGGAAACCGATTATCTTCCTTATCTCTGTCGGTGGCTCTACTCTCCTGGAGTAATATCTCTGCAGCTACTCCCCGATTATGGCTGGGACTCAATGGCCGATTCATCTGTTGATCGGCCGGCGGCGGAGCTTCCTCGGAGTCGCGTTCTCCGGCGGGCTACTGAAGCAGCTTTCTTCTCTTTGCAGTTCTTCTTCTGGCGGTTTCTTTGGAGGAGCGGGGAGATCGACAGCAAAAAACTCTTCACGCTTCGGAATTTGGGTCTGGCGACGTTTTCCGGTGACTCGTCGACTTCGGTTGATCTGAGGCGGTTGCATGCCGGCGTTTGCTTGTGGGTTGCCACGTGTTCTCATCCGTTCTAATCCGCTTGTTTGGATTCGGGTGGGCCGGGTTTTACTAAGCCCATTGCCTTTAATTCTGTCTGTTACTCATTGTATTTCTTGCTGGATTTGGCCTGTTGGGCCCAATGAAGCCAATGTTGACAAAAAAAAAAAAAAAAAAGATATTACACGGTTTACACCAACTCACCCACCACATGTCTGCTCACTTTTCTAGGAAATATCCACAAAATATTGACTTGTCCTTTTTAAAAATAAAATAAGATAAATCGATAATGTGGAGATATGAAAAAGGACAACAAACAGATAAGCAAACAAAAAAGCAACGTAGTTGATTATTTTTCTCCCGTCGACATAATATATATAACTAATTTTCCCGAATTAAAAAAACATTAATTTATGCGACAAAATAAAAATTATATTTTATATAGAACCAAGAAAAAAAATACTATGAACAAAGAAAAAAAAAATCATGATTGCATTACTGATCATCATCATCTTCTTCCTGAAGATCTGAGAGAGCAAAACAACTCCGAGACCTCAATGCTCTGTTCTTGAACGATGGTTTCCTTGCAATAACAACACTTTCTCTAGCTCCTCCTCGCTCTTCGTCACTCGATGTTGATTTGTTCTCATCGAACCCAGATTTCAGATCTTCATCGTCTTCCTCATCATCATCGTCATCTTCGTTTACTGGAAAAAGAGGCATAGATTTAGGGTTTTTCCATGAGTAGAACGATCTTCTTGCCAATTTGTTGCAGATCTGTAGCCTTCTTTTCTTATTCAATGGATTCTCTTGCTTTGGTACTTCTTTTACACTCCCGATCTCTCCTAAATTTCCAAACGATTTTGATTTCCCTTTGTAGTGATTCGATAACCCTCTTCTGAAATTAGAAATTCATAACCCTAATTCATTATTACCCATCTTGTTCAGCAAGATGCCATTAAAGGAAATAAATGAACTTACTTATGGGGGATCGAATCTTCGAGAGAGCTCATCGAAGCCAATCCTCGAAGCCCTAGTTCTTTAGATGAATCGTCGTCGTTTTCATCTTCGCTTTCTTCCTCTTCCTCGCTGTCTCCCGGAGTTCCGATCGATGATGAACTTTCCGACGAGTAATCAGCCGTTCTTCCTGACCAGATTCCGCTTCCTAGATGACTCAAACCGTTTCCCTCCTCGTTCACCGTCTCACCGGAAGAGGAGGATGACACCTTCTCCCTCGCCGGTAGATCGTTTATGTATTCCGATACCTCGATTGAGAACGTAGGTCCTCCTGCCATCACCTCCATATCACCGTATCTTCCAGATCACAAGCCAGGATTCTCTTACAGATGTGGTGGGAAAATCACGGTTCAATACCTTCAGTCCTGGTTTCTGTCTCATCAACTTTTGGTTCCGATCTTCAAATCACAGACTCAGAGGATAGTAGGAATCACCACGGCAGAAGAGAGAGAGAGAAAAGATAAGGTTTTTATTTATTTAAAAATTTAACGACGGAAGACGATAAGGACGATAACTGGATAAAATATATATCCTATAGATTAAATAATATATACGAGTATAAATTTATATGTGTATGCGTGATTCGGCACAAACTACTGTAAATTAATGTCTCTTCCTGTCCTTTTTGTTTCTGATCTCTGTATTTTTAGTATTTTAAAACATTTGTAAATTTATTCACAAAAAACTGAAGTTGCCAAAAAAAAAAAAACTTGAAAATTTATGATATTACTAAATAACCTCAAAAGGAAAGAAGTATATTTTAGGTTGTATAATATATATATTACGACCATTCCATTACAATACCATATAGATATTCACATAAATATTGTACGTTTGATGCATTTTCATGTTTTCCAGACTTTCCTACATGATTTTTTTTCTCTTGCATCAAAATCACCACTTGTTAAATTTGAAAAAGTTGGCCAGTTTTATCTAGCCGTGTCTGCAGTTGTGGATTAGCCGTCCATATAGATATTTAAACTTTTAAAACGGTATGATAATCTAAAGCCATCAAGAGAAGAGAATAATATCATAGATTCATCTATCTTTGCTACCAAAGCCGGCCACTCTTCACCTCTTTCGATCATTCACACTAATTGTTCGCAGTACAATTCGAATAGAACATCCAACATTTGTCTATCTTTTAGTTCTTGTATTTCCCATATCAGCCCTTTAAGTTCAGCATGTATAGGAGATTGACAGTTCTGGCATCCTCGGGACCCTGTGTGGACAATTTGATTGTCTTATTGAAGAGTAAAGCCCAGTTCTGTCGTTGGAGCATCCGCCGCCCATGAAGCGTTTACTCGACATATCCATCTCGGCGAAGTTTTAGAGTTCATCATACTTTTCTCCTCCAATCTTTCTCGATCGTCCTCCTCCATCCCTTGCGTGCATTGGGCTAATTTTCGGGACATTGCTTCGTGAACGGCTAGCTGAAGTGTATATTCTAGATTTCCTTCGAAGACTTTCACATTTCTAGCTTTCCATATGTACCGGAAGATCCATGGAAAAACTTCCAAGCATTGCGATGAAACCCCTTTCTCCCGTGTCCTCCAAAATAGGTACTCAAAATTGCAGAACATAACTGTTCTCGGGAATAGTCATGATTAGTTGGAATGTTGAGAGAGAGCCCATCATTAGAGAGCTGATGGACATTAAAAGTGTGATTTATGGTTTTGGCCTCGGCTCCACATCTTTGACAAGCGATTCGTCCCGCAGTGTCTATCTACTAGGCGGCTAGCCGAAGCTATGAAACCTTACAGAGCCTTCCATAATAGATGCTTAAATCTTTCTCGATGTTTGGAGCTTCCAAACCTGGGCTATTAAGACTAAAACATTGGGTTATGTAATCGGTTGTAACTGTAGAGATCGGCTGTAAGCTCCTGATTTTGTATGGTCTCAATTGTATGTGTCCCTACGGTTTGTCTGTGATATTCGTAAGGGATGGTTGCCTGAGATATCTTCCTCTCATATCAGATCTACTAGATGCATGTTCCACTGCTTTGTTTCGTGGTCAATCCGGTGTCCAGTCAGAGAAATGGATTGCGATAACATCCCATATCGCGAGATGGTATGGGAGGTGTGTCGGGTATCCACGGTTTAAGCTATTCTAGGGTATCTGCCCCTTTCCGTATGTTACGTATGTTATGCATTTTCTTCGTTGTACAAACTACAAAGATTTTGTTAACTTATTAGTAAAAGCTGAGGATATTCTACTCACCGAGAATAGCTCAACATCAGTTCAGTAGTTGAGATATTCTCTCCATATTTACAGAATCAATTGTAACTACTTTGTTTATATATTTTCTGTAACTTGTATATTTGAAGTTCAAGAAAATCAACTCACTTTCATGGTATCAGAGATGTGACGCTCCTGATCCAAATTTTGATCTTTTCTTTCTCGATCTATCATCTTTCTTCTTCGATTTTCTTCTTTTCTTTACATCGGATTTAATGGCTGCTGCTCATATTCTTCCTCCGCTTGAGCGAGCGTTCGGTGTGACTAACATAAAGTCGCACCTTATGTCAATAAGACTTGAAGTCTAGTACGTAGACCTTATGGAGCTAATATTGTGAATTCTTTGTGGTTGTTTAAGCATAAACATGATGCAGATGGAGCTTTGACACGCTACAAAGCAAGACTAGTAGCAAATGGTAAAACACAGGCTGAAGGAATTGATTATGAGGAGACTTTTTCTCCTATTGTCAAGTCTGCAACTATAAGAACAATACTTCATATTGCAGCTTATAATAGTTGGCAGATACATCAATTAGATGTGAAAAACGCGTTCCTTCATTGCACACTCACTGAAGACATCTACCCTTCTCACTTTCAATTAGGGGTTCCTAACAAAGGGAAGTCTGGATACTTGACTATGTTTCAGCCACCAGGATTTGTAAGCAAGACCCATCCTCATCATGTCTGCAAATTAAACAAGACCATCTATGGATTAAAACAAGTACCACATGCTTGGAATGTCGGTTCACTGCATTCATATCCTAAATTAAGTTCAAGGCCAGAAAATGCGACTTGTATCTGTTTGGGTATAAGAAAGGTACATCACTTGCACACCTCCTGCTTTACGTTGATGACATGGTTTTTACAGGATCCTCAAAGTCAATCATATTAGACATAATCAAGCGGTTGAAAGATGAGTTTTCAATCAATGATATGGGACATCTAAAATACTTTATGGGTATTAAAGTTGAGTACAACGAGTCTGGATTACATTTGTCGCAAAGTCAGTACGCTAAAGAGATCATACAACGAGCTGGCATGTCGAATTGTAAGCCTATCTTTACTCCTGTTGATGTTAACTCCAAGCTGTCGGAATCAGATGGCGAGCTGATCGAGAATCCGATAGACTATATAGACGACTTGTTGGCGTTCTGCAGTACCTAACTTTCACGCGTCTTAATCTCACCTATGCGGTCCAGCAGGTTTGCTTATTTATGCATGCACTGAGAGTTAGCCACTTTAACACTTTGAAGCGGATCATTTGCTATATACAGGGCACACACGATCATGGATTACAATTTTTTTGATCGCAATCTGTCCAATTAACTGCATACTCGGATTCAGATTGGACCGGGTGTACTGATACTAGAAGATCAACCTTAGGATACTGTGTTTATCTAGGTGATAATCTGTTGAGCTGGTCATCTAAACGCCAACAAGCTGTCTCGAGGTCTAGTGTAGAATCTGAATACAAGGGTATCACCAATGTTGTGGTGGAGACGTGCTGGATACATAATCTGTTTCTGGAGCTTCATAATCCAATCAAGACAACAACATTGGTCTACTGTGACAACATCAGCTCGGTCTACATGTCATCCAACCCTGTTCAACACCAGAGAACTAAACACATTGAAATAGACATGTACTTCGTTCGTGAAAAGGTGGCTTTGAGACATGTTAAATTTCTCCATGTTCCTTCGTCTGTCCAATATGCCGATATATTTATAAAGGGACTTCCAACCTCATTATTCACAGATTTCAGATACAGTTTAAACGCTCGAAGCTTTAACGCTTTAACTGAGAGAGGGTAAAAGCTGAGGATATTCTACTCACCGAGAATAGCTCAACATCAGTACAATAGTTGAGATATTCTCTCCATATTTACAGAATCAGTTGTAACTACTTTGTTTATATATTGTTTGTAATTTGTACATTTGGAATTCAAGAAAATCAATCTACTTTCAATTAGCTCCAAATCGACATAACCACCTTATTTTTCTCTCGAATATATGCAATTCAAGTATCAGAGATCACATATTCACATTATTGCGAAGTCCATGTGTGTTTGAGGAGCAACTGATGTACTTGCTGACGATCTTATACGAAACAAGACCCTCTGGATACTATAAACCATATTTTGGAAGCCGAAATTATAGCACTGGAAATACCGACAACATAAGCTATATCCAAGGTTTTTCAATATCTTAATTCATGTGTGTTTTAAAATTGGTTTGATCAGTTGTCATTGCTAATATCATGGATGTAATATAGATTTGGAGGCTGCACGCTGTTCTCCCAAGAGTCAGTCTCCTACTTCTGCTGCATCTAATGGCGAGAAGCAACCAACTCATAGTAACAACAACGGTGCTTCAACCGTAAAGCTGCCAATAGAAGATGTAGAGATCAAGCATCTACATAAGATAAAGTGAAAAAGCCAGCAAATACGTGTGAAAGCACTCAAGGATCCGTGGCTGTGAAAGAGACGACAATCTCAAAGTTAAATATGCAAGCTCCCAAAGAAGAATTGGAAACACACTTATTTACATAGTTATTATACAAAGTCAGCATATGTTCTCCGGGTCTACATATGGTTTACATTACCACAATGAGAATTTGCTTTTTACCCCATCATCTGTTATGTGGGCTAAACCATCTTACTATCATACAATGAAATCAGACTAAATTATACACACAATGACACAACTGTGAAATAAATAAATGGCAACTTGAAAGACTGAGTTTAGATGTGGAAACGAAAAAAAATAAAAACATTTTACAGCGTACATAAAAATTAATAAATTTATCAAGTGAGTCAAAAATAAGAAACAAAAATGGTTCAAACCAAAAAAAAATATCCCAAAAAATAAAACCAAACACATTTATCAAAAACCAATATTTATTTTTTTATATTAACAAAAATATAAAATACAAATGGACCACAAAAAATATGTAATTTATATAAATAAAAAATAAAATAATAGATACAAAAAATAGTTTAAAGTTTCTAAACACAATTAATATTCTATTATTGAAGAAAAAAACACATAAAATATAGTATAAAATTTAATATAATAAAATATATCCAAATAAAACAACTAAGAGTTTTTTTTGCCAAGGTAATGAAAATAAAAATAAATAATAGAATATTGTTAAAATATATATAAATAATATAGTCTAAAATTAAATAATAATAAAATTCAGAATTATAAAACAAAATTTCATCGCGTGGGCCGGAGGATGATTTCTAGTATCCAAAACGCTAAACCTAGTCGTAAAAACAACATTTTCTCAAGCAGCTAGTTTTCGCGGATCTCTTCATTCCCAAAATTTGTGATTCCAGGCGAGTTCACTTTAATTTTTGGTGTTTGCAATCGGAAGTTTTTTGTCCATGATCATGATCATATTCTCTTGTTCGCAATTGAGTTTACTGTTTAGATTCTTCCTCAGTTCTACATGGATCTGCGTTTGATTTCGTCCTCTTTAATTGATATCTCTACCAAAGCAAGAGCGTATAACTTTGTTCGCTTCCAATTTCAGGCTTGATCGATGTCATTGGTGCGTTGTTTGTCCCTCAGATCCGTCCGTAATGCTCAGCGTTACCGATCCACTTCCTCCTTCCTCATCCCTCTTCAAACTCATCGTGAAGAAGAAAACGTTACACGACAAACACCACCAGCAAGCCGGAGTTACCACAGTTTTCTTCATCTAAACTCATCACATGTTGGATCGGGTTTCTCTCCCTTCAAATCCCTGATGATTCCATCCCATCGATCAATTTCGACCGGTCCATCATTTGAAACCGTCACCGATTGGGTGTTGCAATCTGCAGTTGCTAACGCCTATGTGTTACACAACGTTGCTGATACCCTTGCTTCTATTCAACACTTGATAGCCTTGCTGAATACTTTCACATTTGGTCAGTGGTGGGTGTGTATCATTGTCACATCGTTATTGATCCGAGGAATTACAATTCCGGTTATGATTGATTTGCTAAACCGCATTGCAAAGATTCTTGGTTCGGAAGGTATAAACAAGAAGGGGTCAGGTCTGAGTAAAAGAATGTACACAGTTTTGCAAAAGGAGTTTGTTGGAGTGAAAGGATCAATCATTGGGGAAGGCATTCAAGTTCCTGTCGTCTGGTTTTCCATGGTAGAGTTGAAACAAAACATGGTTGAGATTATTATGTCGTCTCTTCGTGGTAAGACATTTGCAACGGAGTTGATGAGGAACAGAGTCTTGAACAGAGGACGCTTCGTGGTGGTCGTTGGAGATGGATTTGGCCTTGAAATCCAGATGCTCAATTTTGATTTCTCTCTTATCCTCAGGCGTCGTCAAGTCTCACAAACCTACAACTAATCAGTTCGGGTTTTATTCAATAATTTAGTATTCATATGATAACGAATAATGTTTAGACGATTTTATTCTACGGTTTTTTAATTTTCATGTGGTCATCTAATTGTTTTATTTTTAATGTGAATGATCAAATCAAACCCTCAAATTCAATCTGAAGCGGAGATTAAAGTTGTATAATGCTCTCAAGCCATACAGTCTGGTGCCATCTGATAGGAGAGGGTATCTAACCCATTTTTAGCATGTTTTTAAACCTAAAACCTAATAATTTTGTTTTTTTTTTTATCTTATTTAGCATCATATAAGATGTTATATATATTGCAAATTATAGTCCAATTCATGCATAGCACTGCATATCTTGTATATATATATATGGTTTTCTAAGACTTGGAGCTTAGCCTCATGGAGCAAAGAGAATCAAAAGGGCATGAAGGTGCAAGAAAAGAGGAGAAAAACCAAGACTTGAACAATCCTGGTCCATTGGTTTTGTCAGATGAGAGCCAAAAAACCAATCTACCGTTGTCGATTGGATTTTGACAGCTCAACATCCTAAGTTTGGTTCTATTGTTAGTTTCTAAGATCAAAAAGAGGTTTTCTCTAAAACAAACCTTTCTTTAAGATGTTGAGATTTTTATTTGGCCAACTGCATTCATTCAAAATAAAAATTTGGAGAGAAACAGAGGTTCTTAGTCCTGCGACTTGCCGAAATTGAGATAGATTTTGCGAGAGAATCGACGACAGCATTGCCTTGTCTAGCTACATAGTTAAAAGATATTTGTGAGAAACTTGATGCTTCGAATTTGATGTCCTGGATCAGACCATAGAGCTCTACTCTATCTTCTCTGGATGTGATGATTCTGAATCTCCACTATACCCAATATACTAGTCCAAGACTGGTAACCTTCATAAATAAAAACCATTCTCCTTTGGAGAGGGAGGGAGAATAATCCATCTCTCGATTTTAAGATAGATATGTCTAGTGATATGTCAAAATAGTGGTATTTAAGCATTCCATTTTTCATACTCCATACATTTCCGAGCATCCTCTCCACAAAATATGGAAAACTTAGTGAAGATTTGGCAAAAAAAAAAAAAAAAAAAAACTTGGTGGGCAAGGCCATTCATCTGGGGCTATCTTCGATATCGAGCCAATGAGATACTGCTTCTTCTTCTTTGTTTTGTTCGGACAGTTCTTTGCATAATGTCCCTCCTTTCAACATAGAAAACATCTTGTTGTTTTCTTGAAAGTCTGTTTTCTTCTGAAGAATCGTCTTCGTCTTGTTTTATTAATGCCTGAGAGAATCACCAAGTCTTCCATTTAGGGTTTTATTGCTTTCCATTCAAAACATTATATTCATGTCTCTGCTACTCAGCCGGCTTTCGAGGCTCCGCCATGGCTCCGTTAGATCCTCTCTTCTTCTAATTCTCTCTAATGGCTTCTCATCTTCCTCATTGCTGCAAACCCCTCCTTGTTTCATCATCGGCGCTAGTCCTTGTGGAGGGGGCCTTGGAAAACTCTCCATTTCCGAAGCTAACAACTATAAGTACACTCGTTTGGAAAAGAAGGTGCCTCTGGGGTTGGTGTATAATGATGCTGTTAACTATGAAATAGTAACCATAGGGGCATCTAACGGTTGGGTAGCTACTTTGAAAGAAGATGGAATCCTGCGTCTCCAAGATGATCTAAACCCGTTTGCATCGGATACAAACCCTAAACGCCTCCCGCTGCCTCCTCTTGTGACTTTGCCTCGCTGCCAAACCCAAATCGTCACCAACGTGGCGATGTCCTCATCTTCTCCCGAGGATGAAGACTGTGTTGTGGCTGTCAAGTTTTTGGGACCTCAGCTCAGCTTTTGCAGACCTGGTCAAAGATTCGCTGAGTGGATCAATATCAGAACTGATAACCCCTGTTTCTTTAACTCACGTGTCGTGTACTCCAAGAAAGACAACATGTTTCGCCTACTCGGATCTGGAGGCCACCTCATTGGATCTTGGGATCTCCAAACACACCAGCCCACTCCCATGCTTAAGAAGTTGCGCTTTAAAAACCTTCCCAAGCTGAACAGCACCAATCGAGAGTTTCTGGATTCGTGCTTCACGAGTGAATACTTGGTGGAGTCTGAATCCACTGGGGAAACTTTCTTGGTTAAGTTGTACAAGAAGACTGCTGAGATCGTTGACGGTACTTCTAAAATGAAAACAGAAGCTTTAACGGTGTTTAAACTAGATGAAGAAAGAAACGCGGTTTACACTCAAGACATTGGAGATCTCTGCATTTTCCTCTCACAGTCTGAACCGTTCGCTGTCTCTGCTACTTCATTTCCTGGCATGCTCCCTAACTATGTCACGATCTTAGATTCCGACGAACTTGCATTTATCAGTCTGGATGGATCCATCCCCAGCTGCCCCTTAACAAATTTGATGGTTAGTAAAATTATTCCATCCCCGGCGGCCCCTTACCATGTTCCACCCCAATTTATAGTTTAGCT
Organism: Orychophragmus violaceus; assembly: GCA_030180135.1. Classification (NCBI taxonomy): domain Eukaryota; kingdom Viridiplantae; phylum Streptophyta; class Magnoliopsida; order Brassicales; family Brassicaceae; genus Orychophragmus; species Orychophragmus violaceus. Next base: position 5,116,948 of record CM058232.1, read on the forward strand.
TGTAGTTTGAAATTTGAGTGCTTTTATACCTCGTTACCAGTTGGTGTAATTTCCCAAGTGTTTCTTCAAGTTTTAGAGTACTATGATCTTTGTTGAAAGTGAATTTTATTGTGTTGCTGCATGGTTGAATGTTGGAAAGCATTTTTGTTGTGATTCTCTTAACATCAAAAGGCAAATGATTAAAAACTTTACCGCAACAATAAAAAGGATTTATAAGTTAGGGATTGAATTAAGGGCCTAACTAACTTGTTGTGTTAAATTTATAGATGTTATTAATCAACAACAAAACTGAGCAAGGAAAAAAAAGCTCACAACACTCTAAAGATGGTTCTGATATCGCTTTGTTACACTCGGGTTTCATTTCCGTTGTTTTCCTTCTCACTTGGCTTAAACCAGAACGTGAAGCTTGAACCACACCACCAGCTCCGACCATATTTGCACCATTGTCTAAAAGGTTAAATAATTCTTTTGGCCAATATCCAATATCTATGGTGGGTTCATCCAGTTGTGTAAGCATCAATAACCGAATGTTGAAATGTAAATTAGGGATTGAATTTAATGGCCTAACTAACTTGTTGGTTTTAACCAGGAATCATGATAAGTTAAATGCATATTTACTTCAAACAGATGATTACAATGCCAAAAGATATATACTTTCAAGTAATTATCATAAAAACAATGACAACGACGTGCTTACGAAATAAAAATAATATCCTACGCGCAGAACTTAGTATTGAATGGTGAAGCAAAAGAAAAAGTACACACACAACTCTCTTGAAGATTGTATTGAACACATGAATAGAAAGCTAGTTTATCATCCTTGTTCACAAATTTTTTGAAGAGGAGCATCCCGATCGTTAGCTGGAAGGATATATTTTTTTTGTGAGCCCTTGTTTCTGGAATTTTATCTTGGTCAACATATGGAGAAGAATTTGCGATCCTTTGCTATTAGGCGTTTTGTTGCTGCTTTGTGCAGATTATTACCTTGGCATGGACTATTACAGCCATTGAATTTCCAATCCCTATGTCAGATTACAGAATTTACTTGGGATTTAAATCTCTATTCCATTGTGGTAAAGAACTCAGCCCTCATGGTTTCGACCCTGGAGTCGAAGAGTGTGGTTGGCTATCTCCTGAGTTGGTGGTGTCTGTTTGTGGTTTTCCCCCCAACACCACCGGTTCCTCCCGACCCACATGATTTTATCATTTTTCTGCATCATCAGCTTGTTTCTTGGATCTCTCGTTCTACAGTATTGACCCTCTCCAAGTTTGGAGACATGTCTATGATGACTGCTTGCACCTATACTGCCTCCACTCCTCTATCCAATCAAGGTTTTTTTCCTTTTGGCTCTTTGGAATGCTTGGCCTTTGACTAGTTCTTGTCCTTGTGTAAGAATGACTCTTCATAGGATTAAACTATTGTCGTCCATTTTACCTCTTTATGAGGATGCTAGACTTGGTTTTAGCTCTCCCTTACCTCTGTATGAGGACCATTTACCTCTTTATGAGGATGTTACCCGATCTCAGTTTGAGGTCTCTTTGCCTCTTTATGAGGATGTTACCTGACTTCAATTTGAGGTCCCTTTACCTCTTTATGAGGATGTTACTATACTTTGGACTTGGAAGTTATTGGATTCTTATAGTCTCTTTGCCTCCGTCACGAAGTTCATTTCTCCTTTGGATTCATCATTTGTTCTAAATGGTTGGTATACAAGGAGTGTCATCAAAGGCTCATTTGATAGGTGTTTAATCGCCTCTGCAGCCATTCTGGAGATAGAAAATTGTGTACTTGCTGCTGTTCTATTCTCGGGTGTTCGATCCAGTACCCAAGACTTCAATTTACTTAACAACTCCATCGTCGATGAGATCCGAGGACTTCTCTACGACTTTAAATTTTTTAAGTGCTTTGTAGTCACTATCTATCCATGCTTTCTAGTTTATCTTGTTGTATTTGCTGTTTATTTTACCATCTTGTTGTGGAACATTTACTCCGGTTATGAAGCTTAGTTTTAATATAGAAAACCGTTGATCAAAAAAACAAGCTTCTATATTTTTTTTTTTTTTGCTGGTTCAGTTCTTCTGGACGAAGCAGCTCTGAATCATCGATGTTGGCTGTGATATGAAAGATAGAAATATATGATAACTATTCAAGGAAATAACATATGGTCCAACTGTGCTACTATCAAGACATGCATACATTTCACTAGACACTAAATGATCAAAATGGCTATGTATAAGGGCAAATACTATGTTTGTAAATGATTGTAGTTGTTAGCCATCGACAACAATCACCTAAATCATTTTGTGCCACTTCATAATTTTTTAATACTGTATAACATTGCTTTAAATCAAAACCTATTTTTATTAATACTAGTTGAGTTACTACCCAGCGAGTGCGCGGGGTCTTGTGTCCTTGTCCCTCGTATTCTTGGTCGCCCTACATCGTTATTATGTATTTTATTAAAAAAAAAATTATATATAATTATTGAATGAAGGGTTGTTACTTGGTTGAAGAGGTAATTTTTTATAAAACAAAAGAGTACTACTGCAGTATAAGAATCCTCAAGTACATGTTCTTTTAATGTTTTAAGTTATAAAACATATCTAACATACCAAACAAAACTTTTTGTATCCAAAAATATTCGGAACCAAAACTTGAATGAATAAAACATGTGTACTGGAGATATGGGTGAGATTTTAGAAGTTTAGAAATGTAGTTGTTCAATTTTCAATCATTTCGGCTTCCTTTAGTCGGACCAATATCTCTCCTGCTGCTTCAACAACTTCAGCAGTATCTCTTAGTTGTAACTGAAGACTCTTGTTCTCATCTCTGAAGTAGTGTGCGGCTTTTTTTCTTTGCACTTTCAAAGCTGAGATTTCTGCTGTAAGGGTGTTTATGAATCTCTACTCTGCTCCCTTGACTCATGTTCTGGCTGCTGCTTTTTTGGCATCGTCTATTCCTTCTCGGATCCTCATGTGCCTTGCAAGTTAGTGTGTTATATAGTCTTTTAAGGTGTAGGCACCTGAACAACGCAAGCAACTTGGAGAAACATCAGTACTCCGAAATCAGGTAAATGATGGAAACATTTTACATTTGTAATACTTACTGAAATTTGTCTGCCCTTTTTCTTCTCCTCTAGTGATTGGCACCCCGCGCACATGCGGGTGTTAGTTTTCGTTGAAACTGATTTTGATTTATCATCTTTGTTGTAGTTTTAGTTGTAGTAGTGTATTGTACCTTTTTTTTTTTTATTAGACACGTGGTATCCCATCGGTTTTCTAGGCCTCAAGACTACAGTCCATGTGTGCGCCCCAGGCCTCAAGACTACAGTCCATGTGTGCGCCCCGTTTCATCCGCAGTTCTTTGGGGTGGCCAAGTGGGTGTATTGTACCTCTTCTTCTTTCGCTTCTTCCTTTTCATCTTCCGCTTATTCTTCCTCTATTAAGTTGTATGGGCTTCCAACCTAAAACAGTAAAACCAATTGGTAATGAGTAGATAGTGGATTGGCTCTTATCCTATATATATTACTTAATTATTTTTTCAATTACCGATGTGTAACTTATTTTTCATTAAAATTTCATTAAGTATATGTTGGTAATTAAACTCGTGAGGATGAATCTGGTGCGTTCTCACTTCTCAATTATACAACTAGATTTTTAGTAGCAAGTTTTCGTGACAATTTTTTAAAAAAAAATTAATTTTAATAGTAATAAAATTTAGGAAAACATAAAATAGAAAAACATTCTCATACATTACATATTGTTATATACTTATATTAAGTTATGATGTACTTATGTACGTATATTAAATTTATAATATATGTAACTGTCAATATGTATTATATATATATATATATATAGAAGTTCAAAATATCTTAATAAACATTTTTAACTAATCATTCTTTGAATTATTTACATTTATAATTACATATTTTTATTATAATAATATAACTTTGGTTTTCTTATTGAATCATATATTGTGTGTCATTTGGTAAATTTTATGTTAACATGTTACAGATGTGGAAAGATTGTGAAGATGTGAGCGTCAACAAAAAAAGTGTAAACGCTATTAATCAGTCAAAACATTTTATAATACACATTTATTTTAAATTGATATACCAATTGTATAAATTGTTCAATAATACTTGAAACTATAATATTCCACAAACTCCTGCATATAAATTACTGTTTTACTTTGGATACATTAGCCTCAAATGAAAACATATACAAATAAAAGAAACATACTATTACTGTTATAATAATATATTACAACGGAGTAAAAACTAATACTATAAACTAGACACCATATGGTTGTAAGATCTTAGTTTCGAAAAACCCTAATGACAACACCATGTTGAGGCTCAACAAGCATTCTAAACACTGGAGAGTGTTGGTATGTGGGAGACAGAGTAAAACTAAACCTTGACACAATAAGTGACACAAGAACCTTGAGCTCCATCATACCAAAGTTTTTTCCTAAACACAACCTTGTCCCTAAGCCAAATGGGACGAAGGACTGAGGGTATTTACAAGCTTTAGAGACTCCTTCGCTGAATCTCTCTGGCCTGAACTCATTTGCATCAGCTCCCCATATCTCGGGATCTCTGTGCAACGTAGGGATCAATGTCCACATGCAAACTCCCTTTGGAACCACGAGGTTTCCAAGTTTTGTGTCGGCAAGTGCTTCTCTTGACACAAATGCTGCTGGTGGATATAGCCTCAACGTTTCTTGGATAACCATTGTCACCTATACATAAATGCAAGAAATGTTATAAAGATTCTGAAAATGGTAATATATATTTGTAGGTCGATCGAGAGGCTTGACATACCGTCTTGAGGTTGGAAATAGAGTCTATGTCGGGAATACCATTCTTACAGAAACTCAAGACTTCATCACGAATCCGAGTTTGCCAAGAAGGGTTTAGAGCAAGGAGCATAAGACACCAAGAGACAGCAACCGCACTGGTCTCATGGCCGGCAAAGTAGATGCTCTTACAATTGTCCACCACAAAACTTTTGTAAGATGATGTCTTGTCCACCAAGCTACCATCACAACTATTCATTGCTCCTTCTAGTATCAATTGCATTAGATCCTTCTTGTGATCTCCAACACATTCTTTTTCCCTCTCCTGAACGGTTTCCCATATTAAAGACTCAATATGCTTCTCTAGCTCCTCAATCTTTCCATTACCATTCTTCTTAGTTCCGAACACAGCATCACTTGCAACCATATACACACATAATAATCATTCAATAATATTATATATAAATAAAGAAATGAAATGAAAATTCACTTACGTGAAGCCATTGAGACTGAAGAGGATGTTATTATGAGTGATGGCCTTTTGAAGACATCTAAGCTTAGAGAAGATCTCTTTGCCTTTAGAGAAAGAGCTCCCAAAGCAAGCTCTAGAGATCACATCAGCAGAGACAGCTCTTAGGTCTTCGTCCACTCTTATGTCACAAAACATTTCACGTTCTCTTCTTTTAACCATCTCTTCCCATTTGTCAAGCATTGGCATCGCCGATTCAACCATCAAACCAACCATTCCTTTGACTTTGTCTTGGAAGAACTCAGGGGCGATGATACGGCGTTGATGGGCCCAGTGAGGCCCATTGGATGTGATGACGCCACGGCCGAGAATGGACTTAAGGCGTTTGGTGACGTAAGAGACTTTGCCAAGGTTAAGAGTGTTGGCTTGGTTAAGCTCTTTCACCACCTCAGGATGGTTTATGTACAAGTGTTGCTTCATCCCCGTTGAATATGTGTACACCCTCCCTTCATTATTATTATTTTTAATAAATTATTTTATAAAAGAAATATACAATAAATGTAAATAACCAAATTAGTTATATATTCAAAAAAGTTGACAAAAAGTTATATATTCTTTTTTTTTTTTTTTTTTTAAATATATATAATATTAATTAGCCGAACCGATCAAAATCGGAAGTAACCAGATACAAAAACCAAAGATAACCGGAAGCAAATGAACCAAAAAATAACCAAAGGAAAACCTCTAAACCAACACAACCCGAACCGAATTAGGTCAAACTCATTTAGGCCCAGACCCTTCGCTTTCATTCTTCCACGCCGGCGGCGCCTCCAACCTTCCGAACTCCGGCGACTGGCTTCCACGGACCGAACCGGCGGCGTCGGGACGCCCTTGTTCTTCCTTTTCCAGTCGGTTGCATAATCGGTCGAAATTTCTATCCTCTGATACACCTTGAAAAAACTCACCTTGACCCGATCTCCGAGGCAAAAAGGAATCGTCGACGGCGACAGGGCCACCTCTCTTATCTCCGTCGGGTCCTCCTCCTCCGTGAAAACCTTCGCTTCCACTATCCTCCTCGACTAGCCGCGTCTCCGACCACGACATCCACCGCGGCTTCCGCTGCTAACTAGACTCGCTTCAGATTCCGGCGCCTGCCTTAGCTCGCCGGAGTCCTCGTCCGACCTCCTAAGCTTGACTACACGAAATCCACAGAAGATCCGGTCCGTCTGCATGTCACCGGCGCCTGCCTTAGCTCGCCGCAGTCCTCCGACGGCCCCCTAAGCTTGACAACACGGCGAACATCGACGATACCCGAACCACCATCTGCTAGCTCCGCCGTGGATGACTTCCCACCACGCACAGCCGGGCAAGACGATTTCAAAGCAAAACTCCCGATCTCTTCAGCTCTGACCCGGCAAGTGAAAGCCCAAAAGACACGACTGCCGGAGATCTCTCAGGTTAACGACAGAGACGCCGTCAACATCGAGATCTCCGCACCGACAAAGGAAAGGCGAAAGGAAGCTCGAGAGAGAAAAGAAGTAGAGCGCGTGGCACTCAAAGCCTAGCCAGCACGTCTCGTTCCGAACTTTCCAAAAAGTTATATATTCAAAACAAAAACAAAAATTTTTTTTTTTTTTTTTTTTTTTTTTTTCAAAACAAAAAAGATATCGGTTGGGTTGGTGAAAAAACGGCCAGAATCCAATCTTAGTTCTTCTCAATCAACTGAAGTGATGATAAATTATTAAATTACATTACGGCGCGTGTTGGCGAAGTGACAATTTCTTTTTCTATTTAACTAATTATCATTTTTTTAAATATATCTTATAACCATTGCTAGGAAAAAAGGAATAAAACAACATTACTAAGAAGGAAATCATATAATACAAGCGATTAGCTTTTGATCAGGTCAGGTAGACCCTATCTCAAAATCTCATTGGCTTCTTTTCTATAAACTAACAAATGAACAAGACAGCTTTTCATAAATTTAAAATCCTGCGGCAGTCAATCCATGCATATGCTACACACACACACACACATATATATATATAATATATATGCCTTAGCTGTCAATCAATTTGCATATATGTATGCAAAAAATGATAAATTAGTGACTACATACTTACAAATATAATATTATATATATGTACATAATTTTTATATTAATTAAAAATGTTTTTAAATTTTTATTCATTTTCAAAATAGTTAATTATTTATTTATTCTTAATAAAATTAAAAAAAAAATTACTATATTAAACTTAGTTTATATTGATAATTTTATTTTATTTTACAGATAAATACAATCTTATATAATAAATAAAAATAAAATAATAAATATAAATTATTTTAGTTTATATTAACAGTTTTATTTTAGAGACAAGTACAATTCATATAAAAATGAGAAATATTAAAATATTAAAAATATAAAATTCAAAAATATTGATAAATATAATTGTAGTAGTTAATAAAATTTTTTACAATAAATTAGTATTGCTTATATGAATTTTTATATAGATAAATATAAACGATAATTATGTTTAATTATAACTAATATAATATAAATATTTTCATAATATTATTTATGCTAAATTGAACGATGATTTGTTAAGAAACTTTTATTAACAAGATGTTATTTACAGTGAAACGGATTGAAAGAAGTGTTTTTTTTTTCCAACCCGACGACAGAATCTATGAAGATATGTATTAGTTTGTTTCTGTCTGCTTCATCTCTCTCAAAGAAAAAAAGATTTGTGTATCCAAAAATGACTAATCCGCCTCGAGTATAAACTATATTATGGGATTAGAGAGCGTACCATATTGTTTTCGCCAATGATCGAGATAAGGAAAGAGAGAAGACGTGTAGTCATGTGCGATGATATTATCACCGGAGTAGTGTTTAGAGTTACTCATTGTTTGTGATTGAATTCTTTGCATCTCCGGCACGTTTCCACGAAACAGCGACGACGGAGGACCCTTCACACCTTGCATCGTCAGCCTCCTCCGCAACCTCCATTGCTCCGCCATGGCTTTGCCGTACACACGAAACCCTAAACCTAACACTCCTATAACTATTATCCACCAAATGGTCTTGGCCACTTCTACCAGTAGACTCTCCATTTTTTTTTCTTAAATGGCTATTGCTTCTAAACTCACAACTTATATTTTCTTGCTCGTCTTTGGCTATATATAGCCGACCGCTTTCCTTTATTGAAGTTAAACTTGATTTTGGATCAAGCTTAATAATGGGTTCATAATCCAATTACTTTAATTGGACTAAACCCAAAGTTAAGCCCAAGTTCTAGAATTTCTCTAGAAACATCATTAGAGATCATCACCTCCTCTAAATGTTCTAGAGATTTCTAAGAGATAATTATGCAAGCTATTATTGTAGAAAAGTCTAGATGTTGTCTAGTAAAAAATCTAGATATTTGTAATAGATTAATATTAGAGAATTCTAGAGACTTAGGAAATATCTAGAATAAGGAGGTTGTAATAGAAGTATCTAGATTATTATGTAAGATTCTTATGGAGGCTATAAATACCTCCTCATCCCTTCATTTGTAACATGTACAAGAAGTTAAAGAAAGTGAAATAAACACAAGTTTAAAGAAAGAGTGTCCTTCTTCTTAAGTTCTCTAATTTTTTCTAAGTGTCTCCAAATTTCTCTAAGTGTTCTTCCATAAATTTCTTCATACTTAGAAGGTTTTTTTCGGTCTCTCGGGTATTACGGTCTTGGGCTAGTGCTAAGCACTATCGGAGGTTTCTTTACATGGTATCAGAGCCATTCTAATTTGGTTCTTTTCAAGATCGGGGTTTAAGAGAGCTTGAGTTTATTCTAAGTATGGAGTCGACGGGTCGTGTTGTTGGATTGGGAATGGAGATTTTAAACCAATCTAACTATCGGTTATGGAAGTCATGTATGGAGTCATATTTGGTGAGTGAGGACTTATGGGAAGTCGTCGGTGGTAGCAGCACAACACCACCACGGGGAAATGCTGCAACCGCGGAAGCGACAAAGGAGTGGATACGGAAGAATGCCAAAGCGGAGTTTGCTTTGAAGAGGTCTATATCCTCGGGAGTATTTGAGCATGTCTCAAGGTGTACATCCGCTAGTTCTATTTGGCAGGCGTTGGATCAATTGTTCAACAAGAAGAACGAGGCTAGGCTACAATTGCTAGAGAATGAGCTAGCAAATGTGAAGCAGGGGGAGTCTTCAATCTCAGAGTTCTTCATCAAGGTAAAGAACCTTTGCTCTGAGATTAATACTCTTAATCCGGAGGAATCAATTTCAGAAGCACGATTGAAGCGGTCTATTATTCGAAGTTTACGACCCGAGTATACACCGTTTGTGACATCGGTTCAAGGATGGGCTACGCAACCTTCCTTGGAGGAGTTTGAAAATCTGCTAGCTTCGCAAGAATCGTTAGCCATGCAAATGTCTGGAGTTAAAATCCATGATGACTCCGGGAATGCCTTTGTAGCAAGAAGACACCAAAGCTTCAAAGCCAAACCCAAGGATGGCGGTGCAAAGAATAATGATGGACGAGAAGGATCTTCCATGGGAGACAAGAAACGATTCAAGTGCTACCGGTGTGGAAAACTTGGGCATTTCAAAAAGGATTGTCGAGTCAAGCTGAAGGAAACAAATATGGCGGAATCAAAAGGTCATACTGAAGATGAAGAATGGGGAAAATGTTTCACGGTGGAGGCTGCATCTTCAGGTACATCTACAACTAAAAATCTTGGATGTGATTGGATTGTAGATTCTGGTTGTAGCCATCATATTACCGGAGACGAGAAGTTATTTTCTAGTCTTCAGCGCCATGACGGGAAAGAAGCCATCATTACCGCGGATAATTCAATCCACCATGTTGAAAAGGAAGGGACGGTTGTCATTGAAGGAGATGACGGAAGCCCAATTACTCTCAAGAATGTATACCATGTTCCTGGAGTAAAGAAGAATCTTCTCTCTGTGGTAAATGCGGTGGACTCAGGTAACTACGTTTTATTTGGCCCAAGAGATGTCAAATTCTTGAAGAATATTAAAGAATTACGTGGTTCACACCGGAGCACGAGTCAAAGATCTATACGTTCTATCAGCCTCTAACTCGTATGTTGAGAAGATGAGCACCAATGATAATGCCTTCATATGGCATGCTAGGCTTGGTCATATAAATATGACTAAGCTCAAGGTCATGGTGAATAAAGATTTGGTTAATGGGCTCCCAAAGTTGAAGATTCAAGATGATGGAAAGCTTTGTGAAGGTTGTCAGTATGAAAAATCACATAGACTTCCATTTGACAATTCTACCTCACGATGCGGTGCTCCATTGGAGAGGATCCGTAGCGATTTGATGGGTCCGACAAGAACATCCTCCTATTCCGGGTTTCGTTACATGCTGCTGTTCGTTGATGATTTCTCACGGTACACCTGGGTATACTTCGTGAAGGAAAAGAGGTATTTTCAAGGTTTCAGGAATTCAAGGTCACCGTGGAAGGAGAGTTAGGTCGGAAGATCAAGACTTTAAGGACGGATAATGGAGGGGAGTTTATGTCAAAGGAGTTTCTCTCTTTTTGCCAAAAGCATGGTATAAAGAGAGAATTTACATGTCCATATACACCTCAACAAAATGGAGTAGCGGAAAGGAAGATCAGACATCTAAGTGAGACATGCAGAAGTTGGCTACATGACAAGAACTTGTCTAAAGCTTTATGGGCGGAAGGTATGAGATGTGCAACTTATGTTATTAATCGGATGCCACTAAGCCCAAACAATATGAAGTCCCCTTATGAGATGATTCATGGAAAGAAGCCAACGGTGAAACATCTCAGAATATTTGGATCAATCTGCTACGTCCATGTTTTTGACTCTCAAAGGACCAAGCTAGAGGCAAAGGCGAAGAAATGCATCTTTGTTGTTATGATGAGAAAAGGAAGGGCTGGAGGTGTATGGATCCTGAGACACATAAGTACATTGTGTCTCGTGATGTTGTCTTTGCTGAAGTTTCCTCATTTTATGGACCACCTCAAGTCTTGGTTGAGCAAGATGGTGCAAGTTCCTCCAAGGTAGATGAACCAGTTCTCCAAGTTTCAAGTGGAAGTGGAAGTCTTGAAAAGGAGACACAAGGTGAAAGGGGGAGCAATGACCAAGAAGAAGAGGATGAGGAAGATCATGGTTCGATGGCTAATCAACGGCCTAAAAGGATCATTGTTAGGCCAGCTCGGTTCAGGGATGACAGGTTTGTCACTACTTACTCATGCTACTTTGCAGCTCCATTAGATGAAGAAGAGCCATCATCTTATGATGAAGCAAAAGGTGTGACCGAGTGGGAGACCGCAATGAATGAAGAGATGAATGCTCTCATGAAGAATGAAACTTGGGATTTGGTTCCAAAACCCAAGGATGTCCAACCCGTTTCTTGCAAATGGGTATATCGAATTAAGCGGAAGACGGATGGGAGCATTGACAGATTTAAAGCAAGGTTGGTTGCTCGAGGGTTCTCTCAGAAGTATGGAGAAGATTATGATGAGACTTTCAGCCCAGTAGCAAAGATGACTACGGTACATGCACTTTTATCTTTAGCTGCAAGCTTTGGTTGGAAGTTATGGCAACTAGACGTGAAGAATGCATTTTTATATGGAGAGCTTGATAAGACTATCTTCATGGAGCAACCACTTGGTTTCAAATCACGAGAGCATCCTGATTATGTGTGCAAGCTCAAGAAGGCCTTGTATGGGTTAAAACAAGCTCCAAGAGCCTGGTATGGAAAGCTTGCTCAGTTTCTTCAGTTTTGCAGGTATGTGCCATCAAATTCTGATCCAAGTTTATTCTTCAAGAAGAATGGAAGAGTCCACGTGGTAGTTCTCCTTTATGTGGATGATATGATAATTACCGGAAATGATGAAGCGGAAATAGCTCGTCTACAAGAGGATATGTCGATAAGGTTTGAGATGAAGAAGTTGGGTGAGCTAAACAACTTTCTTGGTTTGGAGGTTGAAAGGGTAAAGGATGGAATATTCATCGGCCAACAAAGCTATGCAAGAAGAATTGTTGAGAAGTTCGGCGTACACGAAGGAAAGACGCGTACTACTCCGATGGATGTGAACATAAAGCTTAAACGCGATGAAGGATCCTTGCTACCCGATCCTCGACCTTATCGCTCTCTTGTCGGAAGCCTTTTATACTTAACCATTGCAAGACCTGATATCTCCTTTGTGGTTGGTCTTGTAAGTCGGTTTATGCAAGAACCAAGGAAACCACATCTAGAAGCGGCGAAGAAGATCTTAAAGTATGTGAAGACAACTCTTGGCATGGGATTGTTGTACAAGTATGATGCCAAGGTCACTCTCTATGGGTTCACGGATGCTGACTTTGGTGGAGATCTAGATGATCGAAAATCAACTTCGGGCTATGTGTTCTTATGTGGAGACACAAGCATTTCATGGTGTAGCAAGAAGCAAGCAACGGTGTCGTTGTCTACCACTGAAGCGGAGTATAAAGCTTCGACACTTGCAGCTCAAGAATGTATATGGCTTCGAAGACTCCTTGAAGACTTGTTCGAGCCAATAAATAAGCTGGTTGCCATCTACGGAGACAACCAAAGTGCAATCAAGTTGGCTAATAATCCAGTGTTTCATGCAAGGACGAAGCACATTGAATTGGAGCATCACTTCATACGAGAAAAGGTGCTTGATGGAACGATTGAAGCTTTGGAGGTTCGAAGTGAAGACAACGTTGCAGATATCTTCACCAAGTCATTACCGAAAGGTCAGTTCGAGCTTCGTTCAAAGCTCGGGATGGTTGACAAAATCAAGTTTAAAGGGGAGTATTGAAGTTAAACTTGATTTTGGATCAAGCTTAATAATGGGTTCATAATCCAATTACTTTAATTGGACTAAACCCAAAGTTAAGCCCAAGTTCTAGAATTTCTCTAGAAACATCATTAGAGATCATCACCTCCTCTAAATGTTCTAGAGATTTCTAAGAGATAATTATGCAAGCTATTATTGTAGAAAAGTCTAGATGTTGTCTAGTAAAAAATCTAGATATTTGTAATAGATTAATATTAGAGAATTCTAGAGACTTAGGAAATATCTAGAATAAGGAGGTTGTAGTAGAAGTATCTAGATTATTATGTAAGATTCTTATGGAGGCTATAAATACCTCATCATCCCTTCATTTGTAACATGTACAAGAAGTTAAAGAAAGTGAAATAAACACAAGTTTAAAGAAAGAGTGTCCTTCTTCTTAAGTTCTCTAATTTTTTCTAAGTGTTTCCAAATTTCTCTAAGTGTTCTTCCATAAATTTCTTCATACTTAGAAGGTTTTTTCGGTCTCTCGGGTATTACGGTCTTGGGCTAGTGCTAAACAGTATCGGAGGTTTCTTTACATCCTTTTGACGAAAGAGGTTTAATTTTTAAACGATTATAATGATATGATAGATGTGTTATATGTATATGTAACGATGGGGAGTACTATACTTTTGATGAAATAATTGTAAATTCACATGCATGTGTATGCTGTAGCCCATGTGTCTATCCATAGACTGTGCAATTAATTTTGGCTCTCAATCGGTCCATACACTAACATACATACACATAGAGTTAGGATGAAGTAGAGAGTTGTACTTTGCTTTTTTGAGGAATAATTAGTGGTCCGTTATGAATTTTAAACATGTAAAATATTAGATCTCGTGTCTTCTATTCCCATCTCATGGTCCCTCATAATGCGTGTCTGTTGTAATTAATGTGGAGGAGTACAATTGTCTTTTTCTTTTGCAAAAAAAAGAAAAGAAAGAAAAAAAGATTGGGATAATGATCGAATTTAGGTTTAGATATCTCTGCATCGGAGCAAAGGTGATGATATCATCAGATGATCTTAATTTAATTGATCAAAACAGAATAACCGATTAAACTCTATAGCATTCTAAGCCACATAGAAGAATTCACGATGAATTTTCTTTGTTTTCTTTTATTTCATAAAAGGATAATGATGAGGCTGGTTTTTTTGGCAAATGGTGCCTTAAACCATGGAACCTGTGATGATGTTGTTGTAAGAGCAGCTCAAGTTTGACTCCTTTAATTGAATTCTTTTAGTACAAAATGTTCTCTTTATAAAAATGCCAGAAAATATATGAAAATATACCTATGGAAAAAAAAAAACCTATGTTTTATAATCACATCTAAATGAAAAAGAAAAGGTGTATTAAGTAACTCATAACATTATTGTTGTGATAATTTAATAAGAGAATCACAATTTTGGTCACTTTGACAAATCTATGGCCAGATATTATTACATGTGCTCTAAGTTAAATTACAAACCAGTCACAAAACTAAACGAATTAAGCTCGTTTGGAAAAAGGTTTAGATGGTGAGATAGTAGAGAATACGTCGATCTATAAAATAAAATGAAAAGAGCTTATAATATGGTGGTCTATTTATGGCGGCATAGCTAGTAAAATCTTATAAAAAGGAATATTATAGAAAAAAAAATAGTACCATAGAAGTTTTGAATTTTATACACATAATTTTTTATAAATCTGAAATCAGTTTTTGATATTATTATTAAGGAAAAAATGGTACCAAATGAAATTTTAATTCGAAACATAAAAGAATCAATCCATTATATTAATATTAGCCTACCATACTTTTAGTATAATGTTATGAATTACTTGTTACAAAATATGTTCTTAACTTAGATTAGATCTAATTCTATTTTTTTCTCAAATAAGAAAATTTGATTCTCTTGGAGAGATATTTAATTATAGTCAAGGTTGTTAGGGCATGTTTATCAATGAACCCCTTGTTTGGGGTTCTTAACACCTTTTTTTATTATTAATTTTTTTTTTTGTTTGCAGGTGGAGAACTAAAAAAAAAAGGGAACATTCATTGAATCCATTTCGTGATTATTATTGCATTTTCTTCATATATTATGAACACTTTCAGACGGTGGGTTTTGTTGTTTATGCTAGGTTTTATGGCTATATATGATTTTCATCGAGTTGATGCATTATGGATATCAGTTTCGGTTACAGACATTTTATTGTATTTTTCATTTTGATTTTTAAAAAGAAACAAAAAGTAAATGTTTAGGTCGAACAAAAAAGAGTTCAATTATTATGTTTATGTGTATTCACTCGCACGCGAAACTGTTTCTCTAATTAATTGCAATTTGGAGTATATTATTTGGGTCTTATACAAATAATTATGTAAATTATAATATATAACGTGCCACCAGATACATATTACGTACAGTAATTGAATATGCCCAACTAGGGCCAGTCCAGCGTTACTATTTTGGAAGATTATGTAAAAATCGGAAGGTACAAATTCAAATTTATGACAGACTGTTGGGTGACGAACGTGATAGTAATTGCAATTTATTTTCAAATGAATATCGTTTGACTGTGTAATATAATGTTTAACCACACAGGACAGAAGGGCCAGCACTGGCGGGGGCCGGGGGGAGGGGGGGTCTCGTACGTTTGATTTAAGATAGCTCCGAAAAACAGAGACATTATTTCTCTTAGTTAGGTATCTATCTTTTCTATATTGGTTTTAATATTAGTATGCCAAACATATATTGATAATTAAGGATGAATTAAACAATTTTTAACTAAGTAAACAACTATTCCCTTGTTCTATTTTATAACAAGTTTTGCCTAAAAGTGCAGGATTTTAGTTTCTATATTTTAAATAGAAAATGGTATTTAACATTTAATTTAAAACATTATAACCAATGACAAAAATACTATATAATATTAATAGTTTAAATATATTAAATGAATACAAATTTACATGAGTTCGCCCTAGCACAATCTCTCTCGGGCTCGACATCCGAGGAGCCGCCTCTGCAACTCCGACCACCATGGATGCACAGAATCAAGCTCTCTCCGCCGGAATCTCCATCTGAGAAGCTATGCTGCTTCTCGCTCTCGGGCCTCCTCCTGGGATTTCCCGAAGAACCCTCTCACCTCCGCGTGAAGAACCCTTGCCCGTACAGAAACTGCGACCCCACCTGCTCCACATCCGCCGTTGAATTCCCTGTCACCGGTGAGTCGTCGTCGTTCTTCCACTTCCTTAGATCCGAAGGTTAGCTCGGTGGCGGACTCATCTTTGCGTCTTCCTCCTATAGCGATTCTTTCGGAGATGTGGGAACCTAGCCAGCTGCCGGAGCCGCCGGATCGTCCACCTGAGCCACTGGATCCTCCACCTGAGCCACCGGAGCGCTTCTTCCAGTGTCCGATTGTGACGTGAACCCGCTTGAAACACCAGACCCCCTGACCCTCCAGACGTCTATGGAGCTCTTCTAGATCCAGATCTTGTCTTGGCACCTCAACCACTGGCCTCTTTCTCTGCTTCAGTGGTTAATCTCTCCATCCTTTCATCTATTCAGGTCTCACCTTCTGCTCCTTTGGTTGAACTTTCAACCCCACCACCTATACCGGCTTCATATCCTGCTCCGGTTTCATCCCCACCTTGGACTTCATATCCTGCTCCGGACTCACCTCCAGTTTGGACATCATTTCTAGCTCTGGTGTCAGTCCCTGCTCAGCCAGTTGAGAGCTTGTTCCCATCGCCGGAATCCTTGTCCCAAAGTACGAAAAGACCTCCTGTTAAGGTCAATATCAGGCGAATTCATCCTCCCCGGAATCTCAATCTTGTACCGTTGTCATTGGTCCCAGATCTGAATTCTGCTTTTGCGCTCTACATTATGAAGTTGGGTTTAGTCATTCATCCATCAAAGCCTCAGCGTATGCAATCTCGAGCCATCGAGGACAATGTGCCTCAAGGTTTGTATGCTGCTACTTTGATCATGATGTTGTTGAATCTTGCTTATCTGTCATTCCCGTTATGTTGGTGAAGACGGTTTATTGGATCTTATCTTCAGTCCCTCTAAGTCTTTTAGCTTTATCCTTTAGTGATAAATCTAGCCAAACTTCCTCTTGCCACGGCCAGGAGAGATCAATTCCCACCTCCTCTTCTTCCGAAGAGAGATATTTTCCATCAAATTCCCTCTCATCTAGAGATGTTTTTCCTCTGGATTTATTTCGGATGAAGAAGGTTATATTTGTATCCGCTTTGTATTCTTGCTTGAAAGTCTTTATGGGACTGAAAGATACAACAGATTTCATCAAGGTGAGTTTCTGATTTTTATAAAATGTTCTTCCAAAATCCAAGAAAATGTGATCCCCGTAATGTCATTTAAATGTTTCAGAGTGAGTCTTATCTCCTTTAGACCTTTCCTCGAATGTCGTCTTTTCGATAGTTCTTGTGTTGACTTCCCGATCTTCGTTAAGATTGGATATCTATCTTTATCTTTATGCTTTAGCTATGGCTTTGAACTCACACATCGGGTGTGTCCGATAGTGATGCTTATGTTTGTAATCGTCTAGTATGAATGAAGTTTGTTTTGCACAAAAAAAAAGAATACAAATTTACATAGAATTTTTGGGAAAAAAATCAAATAAAATGAAACAAAAAAAAATCTCCAAAAAATCATGTATAATGGAACAAAGAAGTATGTTAAAACTTAAAAGAGGTTTTAAAGAGGTTGAGATCAAAATATGTAATGGTCGTATGTCTCCCTGTAATTTCATTTGGACTAAGATGCAATAAGATGTTCAAAGTGTAAACCGAGTTGGATGTTTGTTTAAAGGTAATAATTAAAATCTGTGTTTAAAACAGTTGAAGTAAGGATTATTGGTTTATGCATTTTAGTGGATTCTTAAATCCAAGCAAAATTATGTGTTATTCGTTCATTGATTTTGATATCTTTATCAAAATCATGTGTTATTGGTTCTATAATTTTAAAATCCTAATTAAAATCCTATCTTAAAGTTCTATGATTTAAAAGGAATTAAAATAAAGTTTATTCAATTGTAAAAATTTATATATGAATTTGATTTTATCATGAATTTGAATGAAATTTGTGAATTTTTAAGTTTAAAATACAAAGATTCAAATCCGAGTGAAAACTTCCGGATTTTATAAATATTAATAAAATATATTTATTAGATTTTAAAATCAACGGATTTCCAAATATACGAAAATAGTCAAACCAATAACACATAGGAAATCTTTATAAGATTTGTTTTTTTTTCCAGCAAGCTTTCATGTGTAGTCCACATAGACATTTACCAGTAGATATATGGAATATTTAACATGCAATAGGCTTAAAATTCTTGAGTTATTTTGCTATACTGGTGGTCAAGATTGAAAGATTATATATATGGCAACAATCAACATTTAATTAATTAAAATCTACTGAAAACTAATAGTCTATATGATTAATTTAGATTTCGATCTAAGATCATATATATATTATCCTTTTGTTTATGGTGTTGCATGAGGTAACACTTTTGTTTTATTAGTTGGAGTTTCGTGGAAACTGATGTAACGAGCCGAGGATGTTGACTTTTTGTATGACATATTTGCACGTCCTTGGCTCTTGAGAGGCCTTCTCTATCAACTTGATCTCAATCGGTTAGATTATTGAAAATTGGTGATGTGATATATATATATGATGAAAACATTAATTAGGAAACTTCAACCGGTAGTGGAACTAGTGGTATGATCATCTGCATTCATGCTTGAATTGTCCTAGTTATAAAGGTCCCTTACCCACTGCCCTTACCTAATGCTGCATATACAAATTCGGTTTAATTCAAGAAAAGAACTTCCAAGTTTTTATATATGTCTATTTCCTTCAAACATTTAATATTTTTCTTGGGTTGATGTGGCTAGAAATTAGATTAAATCAAAAGAAAAAGAAATCAAGTATGTCAATACGCCCATCACATCTTCAAATTCTAGAGATTTCTGACCATGCTCTTCGGTATGTTACCGATATAAATTTGAAGGAATTGAATGTTATCTAACTTTAGTGTTTTAAGAAATTGAAATTAAATGCCTACCCGAAAACTACGTGTGGTCCAAAATTATGGTTTATTTTCTGGAAAGATTTGATAAAAAAACTGCTAAAGAGTTTTCTAATTTGGGGAGCTTTGATGTCAAAATCATAAAGATGGAATTTTCTTAATCAGAAAAATAAGAGAGTGCTAAAAGAAATATCATATACATACATATTGGTCGTTGTAACTAACCAAAGTCATTTCGAAACTCTTTTAGTGGAAGAATGAAATATTTTCTGCCAAATTTTTAATATCAAAGACGCAATTGACATTTTTACAAAAGAATAATTATCAATAACATTTTGATAACACATATATAAAAGTTTTCACTAGAAAAGCTTTTCAGGCATGCTTGTTTCTTTCATTTTTATAAAATTTGGTGTGTTTAGTAAGAAATAAGACAAATATTTAATTTATATTTATTAATGAGTTTTCAAAATAAAAAATCTATGAAAGTTTTAGGTATTTTTCAATAATTTGAATTATGCGTTTAAACCTAAATATTAATGACGCATGTGAGACACTATTACAAAGCAATAGACTATATGCGTTTAAGATTGAAAGTCTTTTTGGGTATTTTTCTTAGTCGATGGTTAAGATTATGTCTTGTTTTTTTTTTTATCTTTGAGGTGTTCGAGTCTCTAGTACTGTGATTGTGGTGTTGTTGTTATTGGTTCGGTTTTTCGTTGGCGTCTGTTTCCGTTTAATTTGAAACAGTGTTTAGTTCAAATTAAACGGTGTTAAGATGATTACATCCAATCCACAAGGACACTTCGAAGGAAATCCACGCCTCACCATCTCGCTAGCTAAATTCTTGAATTTTGAAGACATCTGGAGCTAAGAAGAAGGAGAAGAGAGACGAAATTGCGAAGAAGAAGGTGAAGAGATACAAAATCGGGAAGAAGAAAGTGAAAAGAGATGAAATCAATTTGAGGGGAGAAGTAATCAACCTTTTGCTTTTGTTTAAAGGTCATATCAGGAAAAATTGTCGGAAGAAGAGATCAAGGGATTAAAGTAGATGTTTAAGAACATGGATATATATGTAAGTGGTACCATAACTTTTGATGAACTTAGGAACAGTTTACATCGTTTTGGATTGGATCTAAACTTACGGAATCTAAAATCAAACAACTCATGGACGCTGTAAGAAGAAATAAATAAAATAAAAATTGGTTTTTTGGCTTTTTTTATTGTAGCCTAATTTTAGTACTTAATAGTAGTAGAATATGTTTTTATTATGAATTGATCATACATACTTTGAATTGATCATCAAATGTATTTATAAATTGCAAAAAAATTAAAATGGTTTATTTAAATAGTATTTTATAAATTGTTAAAAATTTATAAATGGATATCCCCTAATATTTTATAAATTGTTAAATAGTATTTTATCAGAGAACTCAGTCAGATTATTTGATTAGAGTTTATTTTTGTGTATTTATATATATGATTCTTTGACACATCAATCATATTACGTATCTACATGTGTGGGAGCAGGGGCGGAGGCAAGAGGAAGGTTGTGGGGTCAGCTGACCCCACCAAATTTTAATTAGTGCCAATAATTTTTGAACTTTCTACTAAATGACCCCAGTTAAATTTTTGCATTGACCCCTATTTATTCAAAACCTAATCTACATTTTTCAAATAAAAATAACTATTAGACCATTTAATGTTCAAATACAAATGCTCCTGATGAAAGAAAAAAATAGTTCAAATACACATGCATCATTTCTCTTTCCAAAATCCACAAAAAAATTATGCCAAGTAAAATCGGTCTGGAGTTGAAAAAATCATATATACATTAGATAAGTTTAAGGATCAGTTACTTTTTTTCTTTTTTGCTGATTTGTCTTATATAACTTAAACTAAAACCATGCATTTGTCTTCCTCTTTATTATATATAATATATGATACATATTTTTTAAAAAAATCTCAAATATAAAACCAATTTTTAATTAATTGTATCATCAACGTTAAGATTATAAAAGAAAACATGCTAAATAAAAATAGGGGAAACAATAACTTACACAAAAACCGCTAAATAACATTTAGGTATAGTTTAGTTTAAACAAATTTATGAATAATGAATATAATTATAATAGTTTAACTATAAAATATTTTATATTTTTCACTAATAAAAAAGGTTTAAATATATATACTAATAAAATATGTTTAAAACTATATATGATATTGTTTTTACATTTTTATATTTTATTTAATATTTTTTTATAATATATTGATCCCGATTAAAATATTTTCTGGCTCCGCCACTATGTGGGAGTAAGAGTCGAAGTAGTTAATAAGCTCACTACCAAAAACAAGGCTTTTTACATCACTAAATTACCATCATTTTATTAAGTAATGCAAAATCCATGAAAATAATGCAAGCTACCATGATACCATCGCAAGATAAAGCGCGTTCATGTTATTTATTCTGTTTTTGAAATCAAATGGTTCTTTCGGATTAATAATGAAAGCTCATCAAATTTTAGTTTTGTTTACGTATTTTATTTTAAATTTTTATTCGGTTTTTTTATATTTTTATCTTTTTAGAATTGTCAAAAAAAAATTTGTTTTTAGGTTAGATTTTAGTTTTTATATCGTTTTAGATAACCGGCTCTCATATATTATATATGTATCTAAATAATGTATTTCATCATTTTATAATGAAATGAGTATCTTCTAGTTAAAACGAAAAACCAAACCGTTTTAGCTAATATAAAAGAAAAAACTAGAAATTTGAGAAAAACATACCATGAGCATGTAATGAAAATAGAGGGGTGATGATACAAGGGACAAAGAGAAGTTGATGTTCAGTGAACATTTAATTGAAAAGAACAGATCGATTTCTTCTCGATACTATGATGTTGACAACCCACCCGATCCTTCTATATATCTATTCGATTACAAGAAAGAAAAAAAAAAATTCTTTAGAGCACAAAAAAAAATTGGATATATGAAAAACATTAGATTATTGATGATGATGATGTACTAGCGGATATATGACGAAACAGCACAACGTAACAGGACAATCATTATATATGACGAAAAACTACGTAACCATATTAATAGCTAGAGATTTAATGGTGATGTACCAACGGATATATATGAAAAAACATTAGATTAATTTGTCGCAGTATATAGATTGCCATTTTAGCGACCATAGTATATATTACAAGTTGTCGCTATTAGTAACAAACTATGACGGTGAATGTGTCCGAAGAAACGACTGCAATTTATCGCTTACCGTTTTATCCATATCTTCATTGAGCAGTGTAAGATGATAAACTTTCATTGATAATCTGAACCAAATACAGTGCAGCTTATTTATATAAAGGTTAAGAAAAATCTAGAGACTTTTTTACCAAAAAAAAAAAAAAAAAAATCTAGAGACTAAGCTACATCTAAGAGAGGAATGTATCGATTGGTGGATGGTTTGGAGAGGTTACTTGGTTGTGGAGTAAGAGCATCTCTAATAGTAGATTCTCATCAGAATTTCTCATTTACATTAAATAAATAATAAAATAATATATAATAATTTAATAAAAGGATTTTTAAAAGTTTTAGAATTTCCAAACATAGTTTTTTCAAATTCTTTAACTAAAATATTATAATATATTATTTTTTAAATTTTTAATGAATAAGAGGTTCTATTTTTTATTTCTTTAATGAATAAGAACCTATCATTGGAGATATTTTAAGAACATTTACAGTCGAGGTTTCTTATGAAAAATCTAATTTCTTATAAAATAATAAAATATTAAATATTAATATTATATTACAAAAAAAAATCTTAATTTTTGGAACACCCATTCATAATTTTTTAATATTTTACTAGATTTTGATCCGCGTTTAGAAAGCGCGGATTTACTTTTCTTTACAAATTTAAATTATATTTATTTTGTTATTAGTAATTAAAATTTTTAATTATGCAATCTAATTTTGTTTATAATTGTTTAATCCGCATAATAAAAATAAAGTAATAATTTAGGTTTAAAAAAAAAATTGTTTGTTATTTGAGAAGAAGTATATCGTAAAGATAAAGAGATTGAAATAGCAATTTTGCATTATAAGTTTTAATATTGAATAAATTTGATATTTTTATTAAATTAAAATATATAATTTTGAATTATATTTGTTTTAAACTCGTGCAAAGTTCATTTTTAGAATTTGAAATTGACTAATTTATTTTTCAATCCGCTCTTATAATAGTTTAAATATTTTGCAATATGATGTAACAACCCGCTAAAAATGCAATCGTAAAAATAAATTCTTACGAAAAAAATTAATTTAATATAATTTTAAAATTTTATTATAATATAAACATAAATATTTATATTTGAAATAAAAATAAAGACGATATTAAAATATATTATTTGAATTTTGAATATAATCATAATTAACGAATACTATCCTCTATATACAAAATAGTTGATGTTTAAATTATTTAGTTATATTTATCAATTGATTTAATAGTTTCATGTTTATATATATTTTTTAATTAATTAGAAAAGTGAAACCCATTATATTTAGCTTGTTTGAATACATGTTTAGTAATTGTCTTGTTTGGAAACATGGATATGGATAGTAGAAAAATTGTTATATTCTTTAATTATACTTAATAAATATTAAAAACATTCTTAAATATCTAATGGCATAAATTGTAAATAACATATGCCCCAAAGGTTAGTTTTCTAAAGATTCTAATTTTTTAATAGTATTGATTGATTGATTATTTTGTTGTGGTCGAGAGTTTATGCTCTATGAATGAAAACGAATTTGTTTTGTTGAGTGTGGAGTGGGTTTCATGGGCTGATGACGAGGTTGGCCCAATATCGATAAAGGTTGGGCTGTTATGTTGTTGTTTACACTAAGAAACAAGAGAAGTTG
The DNA here is from genome assembly GCA_030180135.1 of Orychophragmus violaceus. NCBI lineage: Eukaryota > Viridiplantae > Streptophyta > Magnoliopsida > Brassicales > Brassicaceae > Orychophragmus > Orychophragmus violaceus. The sequence continues at coordinate 5,141,021 of CM058232.1, forward strand.
GCCATGTCCTTATCTAACAATTTACTATAAGCTTTGAAAGTTAACAAAGAATCGTTCACATTCACAACAAATCACAATCAAATAGTTCGATCATAAAGAAGAAGATGAAAAAGAAAAGAAAAAACGTTTTTGTTAAATTCTGTAATGAAAATATAAATATGCTTAAGCCCAGTTTATGAGAAGCCCAATTGCAACAAAAAGATAAAAAGAACCTAAACCAGCACAATTAAAATTGGAAATGGAAGTAAATCGAACGAGGATGAGCTGGTTTCTCGTACCAATATGTAGCTAAAAATATGACAGTTATTAACGAGGTGGTTATAAACCATTGTCTCACGCCACGAGATTCGAGGAAAGCGGTGGCTAGTTGTATATAGGACTCGAAGCTCTGTTCCAGATGAGTGGCTCGAGGCAAGAATCACCGGTAGACCGTGTTACGTCAACTTTTATAATCATGTTTACAATTTTTTTTTTTTTTGTAATTATAATATATTATATTAAAATGAAATATCTCGAAAATCCGGCGGTTAAACTATACAAATCCAGTTACACAGGATAAAAGTCCGGCGAAAAAAACATTCCGAGATGGAGGAGGAGATAAAAAGCGGCTAAAAATATACAGAACCAGTTAAGAAAGTGGATTAGAAGACAAAAAACCCTAAACTTCTCCTTTGCCGAAAAGAAGCGGTGGACGAACTTCCACGAAGCAACTTTGATCTGAGTAAGCCGGTCTTTCTGAAACCGACCACCAAGTCCAACTGCCGTGATGATTCCGCTCGCCACTGACTTAGAGAGTCGCCCACACGGCCACAAACGCCGGTTATCGGAGTAGAGTGACCTCTGTTGTTTTTTCTCGTAAACCGCAGTCTAGTCTCGCCTCCATCATTCTTTCCCTCGCCACGTATAATAACCAACTAATCTTCGGTCGCTTCTGCGAAAAATCACGCCGTTGAAAGGAACCACCACTCTTAACAGATGTGCCGACAACACTGGTGCTTTATCCCACTAACAACACAAAATCTTCCCTTTCATCGAAGCGTTGTCGCCTCTCTCAACAACCCTAATCCACCGCCATGAACTAGAGGTACTTCTCCACAGTCCTCATACGAAAAAACTAACTACCGAGACCAGGCGATGAGACGAAGCAGCCGTAGAGCTTCTGCAGCGACGAGTCTCATAGAAACACCTACCACACACAATGTTAGAGAAGAAGGGGAGGGTGCTTCTTGATTTGCCACCTTGCATGTCTCCGACGATGAAGACCACAACAAAAAAACAAAGGGTGAGGCTTTTTTACAGCCGGCGAGAAGTGCCGAACCGAGAAAGCCTCCCAACTAAAGAGGACGACAAAAGTCTTAGACTAAGAAAAAAGAGGCGCTTGTCTAAAAGGGTTTGAGTTATCGTGTTTACTCTTATAAACAACCTTTTCTTGACTTTCGAAAATTTAAGATGTAAAACCGGCTTTAAGTTTGAAATCACACTTCACATGCACTTTTGTTGTAAATAATTTCAAACTAAGATACCTATCGTATGTATATGACTTTTAGAAATGTCACTAACCAACAAATACCTTAATAGTTAACAGTAACTATAAGGGATAGATCCTGAAATACATTCTACATATTAATATACAAGTAACGCCTATGTTCATGCAATAACTAACTTGATCAGGATCCTTATAAAAATGATATAATCCTAATCCTTGTCCAGGTCTCTGAAATCTTGGATAATATTGAGATATAGTTCTTGAATGTTCAGATCATCATTTGAAATTGCAGCAATTCTATAAAGTTTACACATATATAAACTGTAAGTGGGAATCAAACTTGAAGTGGTATCAGAACCCTTCTGATCTGAAGTGGTTCTTTGCGAGTAAAGACATGAGTAATAGCTCACTACTCCAAAACAGATCTTGATCGGCCAAAACAATGCCTCCTATATTAACGGTGATGCCAGGGATCTACAGTGACGTTTATGATACCGGAATTGGTATTCCAGGCAAGTACTTCTGAACACTAAGCAAGAATCTCATCGATCCAAATCATGTTTTTAGGATTACTTGGGAGTTAACTCTTGGTCATGTTTTTTTAGTAGTCTTTTTCTGTTTTGGTTTTGGTTTTGCTTACTCTTTAGAGATGTATAGTTTCAAAAATTAGATATGTAAAATTTGTAGAAACAACAACTATTGTTTTTTTGTTCAGAGAAAAAAAAAACAAATATTGTTTTTATAATTGATTAAGCATCCTCCAACTTTATACCCTCACTTTTCTATATATACTATTTTTATGATTGTAAAACAAATATGTGCACACACAGATACCTAAAGTGATGTATAGATTACTAGCTTGAGGAGACATGTTCACTAATTATATATATATATATAAAAAGAATCAAAATCAAAATAAACATATAAATAAATTAAAGAAGACAAGCAAGATATGATTCTTGGATGTCTCACAAAGTCGTATAAACAGATCGAAAGATCATTACAAACAGAAATATATTCGTATCTAAGTTTGATTCACAAACAGATTTCGAATAATTTCATGACTTTTGTTATATGAATAAAAAATTATATTCTCTGGCTTCACAGTAAATCTATATGCCTCTCCCACATACGTGGAAGAATCTCTCCGGCGAGCACAAATCAATATATCTTGTCTATCTATCTAAGGGTTTGCTTACATCAATCGATTTCACATGTTACTACTATCAATACCAGTATATATACATATGTGATGCATAATATATTTTATATATATATATATATCATCACACATTTATATGTTTATGCAATTATGCTTCACGTGATGGAGTAGTGATCAACAAGAGATGACCCTTTGGCTTACCCAACAGTTTGTTTACTGATCAGTTAAAGGAGAGAGTAATTTGTAGATGCTTTTGCGTTGGTGGAAGATAGAATATTTTTAGGCAAGAGTGTTCTTTTTATTCATACGATCTAAGTGGATTATTTGCACATGTTTTCCAATTCAGAAGATTCTATATGTTTTCTTTGAAAATTATATTGCTTCTGTTTTTTAAAAATGGGAGGCTGAATACTTGAATACTATCTATATTTAACTTCCTTATACTGGATGATAATGTTTCGAATAGACGAACGTACCTAATTAAACAATTAACAAAACTCATTACCTGTTAAATTTTACTAGTCATTGTCACTAACATTAGCTAAAACATTATCTAACATGGTATATCACAAAGTCAAAATCCATTATGATACAATAAACTCAAATTTCCTAGTTAAAAACAATTAATGATCCTAAAAATGTAAAAAAAAATTAAATGTAATTTAGTAATTTATGTTATTGTCAACTGTTCATGTATTATTATGCAAATCTAAACTCCCATATTTTGCTGGCACAAAAACAAGTAAATGAACATAAAATAATACTCCTGTTCTATCATATAAGATAAGATGTTTAAGAATTTTTTTTGTTTTAGTTTATAAGATGTTTAACAATTTTCTATGCAAAAACTATTTGTAACTAATTATATTCTACTGTTTGACAAAAAAAAAACATTCTACTGTATTTTTAGGATAGGTTAAACTGTTCTCTATTAAATATCAAATGGTGTTTCAATCTAAAAATTAAAATTATAATTAATATGTTTTAACTTTACACTTTTAACTAGAAACTTTTATATAATGGGGCAAATGGGGTAATAATTAAATGGTGGATCTTAGGTTATGATATAAATGTACAATTAAACATAAATTACCTATAGATTTTTTAATAGAATTTTTTATATGTATATTTTGTAGTATTAATGTGTGCTAATGTACACATAGACATCCACAAAGTATGTCTAAATGGGTCCAATGTTTTTGAAAGTGCAAGTTTACTTTACTTGCGAAATATCATGTAAGGGAGAAAGATTCCGCCAAGTTGACAATCAGTAATTTTCATGTCAAGTTGTCAAGTCTCCTCCAACGCCACCAAAATATTCTCACGGCACAGCTAAAAGTATAAGCTTTGAAACATGTACTCAGCTTAAATTTAATTTTGAACTCTACTCGATCGATCTATTCAATCTGTAGCAAAATATTCCCATTCATGTATTATCGCACAGCTCAAAGCCTTTAAGTAAAGCTTTGAAATATGTACACATCTTAAATTTTAAACTGATATTTGCTTTATAAGTTGCATTTGTGGTAATCTAATTTTGCTTATGATATAATTAGCCATGGGATATAAAACCGAACCGAAATTATCGAACCGAACCGAACCGAAGTTTTAATGAACCGAATCGAATTAATTAGAAAAACAAAAACCGATCGATAGTTTTAGAAAACAAAAAAAAACGAAAAACCGAGTAACCGAACCGAAGAATCGAAGTTATCGATCGATTTTGATTTTCATAAAAGTTTCATTCTTCCACTATATATATATATATATATAGCCCTGAGATATAAAACCAAATTGAAATTATCAAACCGAACCGAACCGAAGTTTTAATGAACCGAACTGAACTAATTGGAAGAAAAAAACGATCGGTGATTTTTTTTTTAAAACAAAAAACCAAAAAACCGAGTAACCGAATTGTAACCGAACCGAAGAACCGAAGTCCCAGGCCTAGATATAATTTAATAGAATAAAAGTTGACTAACAAACTCAATCCCACTATATATCCACTACTATAGTTTCACATCAATCCATCCAATGGTTTAATATTAGTTTATTAATATATAGTTTGTGCGGGAGAGGCTAAATGTGGATAATTTTTATATACATAATTAAATATTATTAATATAGCAATTTTAAAGATTAAAAAATGAAATATTCCCTTCCAACAATGGATAAAGTAAAATCTAGTGGAATATTGTTGTGGAATATCAAAAGTAAACCCACATCTAATTACTGTTAGCTGCAAATCATATCCAAATAGCATCGCAAAAAAGATACATAAACCCCTGGATTAAGCGTAATAACAAATGGCCTTCTGATCTACTGCTGCCATTGCCCCAACCGAGAGACTAGACATGAAACTCATGGGCCCGAATAAAACTCACATAGGGCCCAGTTTATATTCCATAATCCAAATAATCATCATAATATGATGCTTTGTTTTTGTCTCGCCAATTATTTTTCTTTTTTACACCAATATGAGATGTTGATAAGGACATAGTTTTGAGTATTGTCGTTGTCAGTGTTCTAAAAATCTATTTACTATAACGCCAATATGACAAATCCCCTTTCTCAACACTACTCAGATTTTGCCTGATGTGGTTCTTGTGAAGACTATTGGTCTAAAAACAATTCATTTGCTGTTTTTATATATTCTTCAGATTGAATTTAAAAGTCTCAAGTGTTAGTTTTTCACTAAAAACATGGTTGTAAGACAATGTTGTAAGACCTAGTTTGATTGAAATTATTGGGTTCTTATTTTTTCAAAAAACTTTTGTTTGCATTAAAATAAATATTTTGATTTATTAATTTTAATTTGTTTCAACCAGCACTAATCAACAATTCCGAAATTAAGTTGGTTATATTAACCGAAACTAAAAAGAAACTCTAAATAACCGGTTGAAAACCGAATGCAGAAAACCCATGACACAACAACACCGTCGCCGAGAACACCAAACCTCCGCTCGATGGACCAAAACACACACTAAGACAAAGATACATATCTAGGGGTGGAGGAAAATCCAATGTGAAGAAAACTGACCTCTCTCAACACCAACAAAGAACGTAGGGAGAACAACAAAGAAAAGACCGTCAGACCTAAAATCAGGCATCCGAATCACCACAAAAGCAAGTGAGGCGAAAGAGATAGATTAGGTCGTCCAGAACAAACACTGATGGGAAAACACCAAATCGCCACGGATATGTTGTTCCTTAGCAAATCCTTCTTGAAATGTGACATCCGAAGAAGGAAGCGTCGAAGCCTACTCACCACCAGAGAAACAACGACGCACTCGCACTCACGCCACTGCACGACAAAACCAAACCACACTCCAGCAAAAGCAGATAGAGGACGGAGGAAGAATGAAACACCAAATCTAAAATTCGCCTTCAAAGCCACCAAAAACCACACTGTGAACTGCAAAAATCGCCGTTGCTAATATGCAACACCGAAACAAAGGAAAAAAAAAAAGAACATCTAACTGATTGAACAAAACCAAGATGAAACGCCATCAATAAGCAAAAGGGATGGAGGCGAGGTCTCTCCAACGCTTGCGAAGACTAAACGCCGAAGAGACATGAGATGATGAAATCAACAGCTGCTAGGCTAAAAAAAATAATAGAGAGAATGGAGAGCTTTCTCTCTTCTTCTTTAGGATCTTAAGTGAACATGGATTTATAACGACTGGAATGAGTAAACAAGTTGCTAATTTTGATATTGTGAATCCCTATTTTCACCATTTATTATCTTTCATGTTATACATAATACGATTTCCGGTCATGAAGTTTAGCATAACTAAACGTCTAAGCTATCCATTCCTTTCAAGATTATAACTTTAAAACGGGAAAACAAATACGGATCTCTTTGCCAATTTTGTCATTTTCTAAACAAAACATCTATTCTGCATTTAATAATAATCTAAGTAATTAATAAACCATTTGATCTCATTCACATTGATACTTAAAGTCCCTGCTTTTGTATTCTTATTCATGTTATGATATTACATAGACCATGTTCGTTTCGCAGTTACTGGCGACAACGACTGTTGCAGCGACTCTAAACATATTCGTTTGACAGTCACTGATAACAGCGACTGTCGCAGCGATTCTAAATTAGCGATTAACATTTAAAATCTGATCGCTGATTAATGGCGATTGTGCGGCGATTTAAAAAAAAAATTAGCGACAATCGCAACGACTCTAAAACGAACAACACATCGACATCGACTGTAACAGTCGCAATGACTCTAAAACGAACAACACAACGACTATCGCAGGTCGCTAGCAACTGCGAAACGAACATGACCATACTCAAAGGCGGATCTATTTTATGGAATCTGTGGCACATGCCCCATACAGATTTTTAAAAAATTGCAATGAAAGCTTATATGTTTTAATTCATTTCTTGACTTGGATATTGAAGACTCCTCTCTTTTTTTGTCTGTCAAGACTCCTCTCTCATTTCTTAATTTTTTTGTATTTTCCTGTTCTTCCTTATTCTTAAATTTTTTTTCTATTTTTCTTTTCCTTTTCACTTCTTTTACTATTTTTATTAATACATTACACATGTTGTTTTCTCTTATTTTATTTTCCATTTATATTTTTAACAAACTAATTAAAGTCAATCATGCAATTTATCCTCTAATAAATGAATAAAGATAATATTTAGTAAATCCATAAATAAATATATCATTTTGTTTCAGTTTATAAAATATTTTAGAATCTAGCTTTTTATGTAAAATTTATTTTGCTATGACTTATATTGTATATCATTTATTTTGATTGTGTTTTTATATTTTACGTATGTAGATGTAAGAAGGTTTTTTTTAAAAAAACTGTATATGTAAGAAGATTAAAATATTTAAAATGAATTTGTTTAATAATTTTAGTTTATTATTTAAAAATTATTTGTGCCACATACAATAACTTATTCTGGATCCGCCCATGGCCATACTGTCTTAATCATTATTAGTGATGATCATTCAAAAGTGCTATTTAGTTTAAGACAATTTGAGGCAAAATTTAACGGGGTTATGTCCAAAAGCACTCTTCCATTTGATAAATAGCTCTTTCTTTTCTCTAAAAACATGCATGTAGAGAAATAACTTACTAACGTAATAATGTGCTATGATCCAAGTGGAAGTAAGATCAACATTGTGTTCTTTATCTAAAAATAACAAAATAATACAATTCAAGATGTACATCTAAATGCAAAAATACATTATTAAAATATCTTCGAACCTGGTGCATGATCAAAGCAACGTAACGTATCATGGAGATTCCGTGACCCACTTACCTTTCAATTTGTTTTATAGTTAAAAATAATAAATAACAGAAATGACATTTTGTGCAATATTTTACACATCTCTCTCTCTTACTCTGCCAGTGCTATAAATAACTGTAAATCACTCCAAGCAAATCACACTAGCTTCCCAATTAAAAAAAGAAAGAAATTATAATTTTCAATAGAAAACAATGAGAGATTTTCCAAACATAACAGATCATCAGATGTCAACAATGGTGGAGTCTCAGACACGGCATCCGTGGCGTTCGCCGGTTCCTTACCTATTCGGTGGTTTAGCCGCGATGCTTGGACTCATAGCCTTTGCTCTCTTGTTACTAGCCTGCTCCTACTGGACGCTCTCACGGCGGACAGACGGCGATGGAGACGGCGAGAAACAGACGGAGTCCGGTGAAAAGGTGGCGGCTAAGGTTTTCGAAGAGAAGATTCTTGTGATCATGGCTGGACAAAACAAACCAACCTTCTTGGCCACACCGGTCGCGGCTAAGACATGCGTGGTATGTGTGGACTGCGCAAATACGGAGGGTAGAGAAGGGCAAAATGGGGAAGTCAAGAAAACTGAAGAATCGTCGAGTTCTTATGGTGAAGAAAAACAGTGAGCTCTGTTCTCAAGTGTGTTAGTTTGTCGTTTCTTTCGTCCTCTGTTTTTGTCCCTTTTTTTGGTGGTTGTTGTTGGAATTATATTCCTCTGTTTTTATCGACCATGGTATTGTAAATCTTCATTAGATTAGTAAATGTGAACAAAAGATTTGACATATTTTGGGTTTCTCTGTATATATATGTCGGTATGAAAGTATTTCGCTATAAGCTAATTTCAAGTAAAAATCCAAAAGAAAAAATAACTAAAAATACAATATTACCACTTTTTTTTTTTTTGTCAACAATGCTTATAAATCTAAACTAAAGTAGGTCGCACATTTCGGTTTTCTAATGGGATTCTGAAATCCGACAGGTTATGGTTTACAAGCGAAAATATTCTGTCTTTTGCTCTAGCACTTTTAGCAAGGGTATTAACAATTACATTATCTATCCGGCTAATATGCACTAGACGAAAATAAAAAAAAAATATCTCTATAAAATAAGCAATGATGTCTAGATCTGAGGTAAAAGCCGGCCAATCCATCGATTCTTCAATCATCTTTACGAGGTTGACGCAATTAGTTTCAAAGACAACGCTAAGATACCATTGCTTTTATTCGTTTGTCCTAACATCGGTTTATTTTATTTATCTAATTTTCTTTAAAATGTTTTAGATTTTGAATCATAACATCGTAACAAATTATATTATCGGTATAACAAATCATTTCATTTTTACGACGGATAACAATCTACTGTTGATCAAATTCATTTGTTCATAAAATGATATGTATTTAATCCACAACGAATTTTTTTCTAAAAACTACAAATGATGCGCAAAACTACTCTAGAGCATTTACATAATCACTATTATCATTCAAAACTTTATTTTTTTATTTTTTGCAACATTCAATGCCTTAAAATATTTATTAAAAAAATGATTTTAGTACTTTCAGGTAAACTTGTTTCGAGGAAAAAGTACGAAAGCAAGTACGATACGTTCTTTAAGATCTCAAGTAACTCATCTCCTACTCACTGATATTTATTGACTGACTCGGGAGACTCCCATGGTTTTCTGCCGTCGGCATGCTTTTATTGGTTGGCGAAAAAAAAACACATCGAGAAAGAGACTATGGTGTCATAACATGGACACATGTCAGTACATTGGTTTCGAAGAGGTACAAAAGTTTCCATCATTTATTGGTCGGAACAGTTGTATGAGTTGTAGTATGAGTTATTGTAGCTTTATATATTTTGATTCAACCCTGACGCGGCGATGCGACTATGCTGAATCAGCATATTTAATGCATCATTTATAATCAACTTTCAGTAGTTAAACGAGAGAGACAGTTCCACATTTTTCATGAACAAACAACCTTTTTTAGACCATGTACATTGAAGTTTTTTAAAGAGTTTTAAGCACAGTTTTCAAAAATAATAATAAACAATTGTGTTTTTGGAGAGAGAGTTAAGGATAGATCCTTATTTAAGGAATTTAAGGATCGGTTTCTTCATTGTTCAAGCGTACGTGTCATTCTCTTATTCGTTTTTTTTTATTTTTGATTTTTCTTTTTTCCCCAAACTTTCTATAAAAAAAAAAAATATACTAAAAAAAGATTTAAAAACCTCTGGGAGATTCATTGATGTACATGCTCTTAGAGAAATATTTTATCATATTGCGTAGTACTAATTTCAATTTGATACCTCTTACACATATTAGAGTATTTCTTCAAAAAGGTTATTGATTTTATATATTTCATACAAGCAACAAAACATAAGGTCTGATTGGTGAACAAAAGCGGAACGATTAGCAGAAGTGGTAAGCGGTTGAATAGTGCAAAACTATAAGTTAAAGTTGTTAGCGAAAGCGATAAGAAAAAAACTGAAAATAACCGTCTTTACTGTACTTTTTAATAATGTTCTCGTAATTGGTAACAAAAAAATGGTATATTTCTAACGTTTTCACTATAAGAAGTCCATTAATTTGAAACTTCTGGAGACGGTGAAGTCTTGGAAATTTCCAATCTAGTAGTTTGAATGCATAGGAAATGTGAGTTTGTTCAAGTTTAACGGAGTTTGTTCTATTGTTGCTCAAGATTTGGTACATTTTGGTAATTCTTTTTTTCGGACATTTTGGTAATTCTTAATTCGAATGTATAGTAAAATCTAGCGGGAAAATATAATAGAATAAGTTCGTAAATTCTTTTGATTTTGTGAAATACCATTTCTAACTTTTTAGTATTTATAAATATCCTATTTGACTTTTAAACATTTTGATACAACCATGATTTAATGAAAGCGTTGAGTTTTCTTTGGTCAATATGAAAGCGTTGGGTCTATTAATTAATGGTTTTCTGACCTTGGTCATGTTGGGAGTATTTTTTTGGTTGGGCCATAATGGGCCAATAGTGAACAACAAATATGCACAAAATAGCAGTAATACTACAGAACATGGCTCAGCAACTAAAAACCATTAAGCGTAATTAAACACTCATATAAAGCCCATCAGTAAGCGACCTACCCACCGGCCAATTTTACTTTATCTACACCTTGCTCACGGTATCGTGACTATCGTCTCCATTTATGGCTGCTTTTCGTGGTGGTCCTAAAATTCTTAACTGGAAAGCATCAAAACCCATGTTTTTCTCACAATTATTCAACAACTTTTTCAGTTTATTTTATAACAAAATGACTAATTTTTGTATGAAAGTTTTTTGGTAAAATTTGCTACGCATTATTTGTATGAAAGTTTACGACTCTTTTATGAATCTTTCATTATTTGTATGAAAATTTTTTGTATGAAACTTTACGACTCTTTTATGAAATCATTGACAAATTTGCTACGCATTATTTGCAATAAAAACACGTGTTGCCAAATGTCAACAGTCCAGAAATATGATTACAAGTAGATAAACGAGAAAACATGATTACGATAAAAAGAAGACAACTCATTTTGTGCATAGTCAGAACTTTTATATGCCAAGCATCTTTCCTTCTATGAAATTATGTTGTTTTGTTTGGCTAAGGTTTCACCACGTGTCGTTGTTTCATTTGATTTCACTGGATACCCTTGGGGCCCACATGGATAGACTCATGGACAAGCTCATGTGAAGCCATAGCATCACCAACCACAAAGAGAGAGTGACAAATAGACAGAGAAGAAATAGAGAGAGAGGAGAAAAGTAGAGAGAGAGAAGAGAGAGAGATGGCGTCTAAGCTCTGCGACTCATGCAAATCAGCGACGGCGGCGTTGTACTGCCGTCCTGACGCAGCGTTTCTGTGTCTTAGCTGTGACTCAAAGGTCCACGCGGCGAACAAGCTTGCGTCTAGACACGCGCGTGTGTGGATGTGCGAAGTGTGCGAGCAAGCGCCAGCTCACGTCACTTGCAAGGCAGATGCAGCTGCTCTCTGCGTCACGTGTGACCGAGACATCCACTCAGCTAACCCCTTGGCTCGCCGTCATGAGCGCGTCCCCGTCACGCCTTTCTACGATTCCGTCTCCGGTTCAGACGGCTCCGGCAAGCACACCGCCGTCAATTTCTTGGACGGATGTTACTTCTCCGATCTAAACGGAACCGCTAGCCGAGAGGAAGAGGAGGAGGAGGCGGCTTCGTGGTTGCTTCCGAATCCGAAGACAACGGCGCTGACTGCAGCGGCTGAGGCTGTGCCGGGTGATAGCCCGGAGATGAACACGGGTCAACAGTACATGTTCTCGGATCCGGATCCGTATCTGGATCTGGATTACGGGACTGTTGATCCGAAGGTGGAATCGCAGGAGCAGAACAGCTCCGGCACTGACGGTGTGGTTCCGGTGGAGAATCGGACGGTTAGGATCCCGACGGTGAACGAAAACTGCTACGAAATTGATTTCACCGGAGGGTCCAAAGGCTTTACTTACGGTTACAACTGCATAAGCCACAGCGTAAGCTCCTTTGTCCGATTTGCTCAATTATTATTTTTCTCTAATCAAATGATTTATTTATTAATCAAATCTGTAGTTTCCGTTAATTCTGTTTAAAATACAAGACAGTGAACAAAAAGAACCAATTTTTTTTTTTAATTTCTTTGTCAAAAAGAACCAATTTTTTATTGAATTTAGATCTTAGTATTTTTGTAATAAGAAAAAGGTTTAGATCTTTGCAGACTTACAGTTACGAATTTTAGTGACACTTAAATTATTAATTAGACTTGCAGTTACAACTTTTAATGACCCTTAAACTATTAATTAAATAGGTACCAATGATTGGGTGATTGAGTTTAGTGTTGTAGGCAAGCAACATGTGTAACCTAATTAATAATACGATGATAATCCTTCTATCAAGTTAAAAAAAATATAATTCACTCGATATATTGACGACTATCATGTTTATGTTTAATTATGTATCCACCTAACAAGTTAAGAAGTACCAAGTATGTACTATTCACAGGGTTGTTTAGTAATGTTTATATCAAAGTGTTGCTTCAAATCCACGGTTTGTTACTGCAGGTATCGTCTTCGTCGTTGGAAGTGGGAGTGGTTCCTGATGGCGGCTCTGTGGCCGATGTTTCGTACTCTTACGGTGGTGCTGCAACCAGTGGAACCGATCCCGGAACTCAGCGGGCTGTTCCGCTAACGTCAGCGGAGAGAGAGGCGAGAGTAATGAGGTACAGAGAGAAGAGGAAGAACAGGAAGTTTGAGAAGACGATAAGGTATGCTTCGCGGAAAGCGTATGCGGAAATGAGACCGAGGATCAAGGGACGGTTTGCTAAGCGGACGGATACAAGTGAGAGCAACGACGTGGTTGGTCGTGGCGGTATGTTTAGTGGGTTTGGACTTGTACCTACATTTTAGAAATTGAATGAGAGGACAGACTCTGGGAGGGGAGGGGGTTTTGTATGGTGATGTTTTAGTAATAATGTTTTAACGAACTTTTTGTTAAGCGTTGTTTTTTTGTAATGTGGGAAGAGAGGAGGAGAAGAGAATGATTGGTGGTGTTTATATGTAACTTGTTTGTGTATATATCATGTGATTTTGAACATGTTTTTGTTTATGCAATGTTTTAGTTATTGTCTATTTGTCATCAATTTTTACATGCAACCTTGTTACATTTCAATCATAGAGGCAGAGTGTGAGATCCCATGCTATGTTAAAATATGCGTGACTAGTCCAACAAATTTTAAAAATTTACATGCTTAGAAGAAAAATTACATTATTGGAGTTAGAACCTCAAAAAGAAAAAGGAAAAAAAACGACAGCAAAGAAAAGAAACTTACATAGTCGAGGCAAAAGTCTCGAGACATGAGTTTTCAGAAAGATCATTCTGAAGTCAGTATTGATATTTTAAGTTAGTGGTAGAGTTAACACTACTTGCCTTGCTTGCGGCGGAGTCGCTGCGAACTGCGGTTGGCTTTTGATTCTTTTCACCTATTGATCCCCTCTGTTCTGAAGAAGTGGTGTGGGTTGCTGCAATCGTCTTTTTCTCAGCCGAGACAGGCTTCTGATTAGCAATGCTCCTGTCCAGGTTGTGTATTGTGATGTGCCCTTGACCAGGTTGCTTGGCGGAGCTCTTGTAGTCTGAGCCGCTGTGAATTGCGCTTGGAATTTGATTCTTTTGACCGATTGGTCCAGTCTGTTCTGAGGAAGTGGTGTGTGTTGCTACAGTCGTCTTTTCCCCAGCTGCGACCGGCTTATGATTGGCAACGCTCTGGTCCAAATTGTTGTTTACTGTGATCTGCCCGTGACCAGGTTGCTTGGCGGAGCTCTTGGACTCTGAGCCGCTGTGGATTGGGCTTAGAATTTGATTCTTTCCACCTATTGGTCTACTCTGTTCTGAGGAAGTGGTGTGTGTTGCTGCAATCGCCTTTTTCTCAGCTGCGACCGGCTTCTGATTAGCAACGCTCCGGTCCAAATTGTTGTGTACTGAGACGTGCCCTTGACCAGGTTGCTTGGCGGAGCTCTTGGACTCTGAGCCGCTGAGAATTGGCATTTGATTCTTTTCTTCGGCCGAACCATTCTTTTCTGAAGAAACGCTGCGTCCTGGTGCTGTAATCGCAGTTGGCTTTTGGTTCGAGCTGATGCGGCCTGAGTCGTAGCTGCTTCTAGCTGCGATCGGCTTTTGGCTCAGGCTTTCATTTTCAGCATTGCGGTCCAACTCGTTGTGCTTTCCGGTATGGTCTTGATTGGTTTCTTTGGCTGAGATTTTGTGGTCTGAGTCACTTCTAACTGCGGTTTGACCTGGATTTGCTTCTTTTGATGAGCTGGCATGGGTTGAGGATATGTCCGAATCTTTCTTATTAGCAGTCTTGCTCTCCAGAAAACGTACGACTACACATGTGATGTTGTCTGCACTTCCTCTCTTAATTGCTTCTCCCACAAGTTTCTTGGTGGATTCCTCTGGTTCTTCAACCTCTTTCACCACTGCAACAGCTTCCTGTAACACCATGAGAGATCTCAATCATTCAGGATGGTATCAAGCTTTATATCATCATTCATATAAGAAGAAGAGCTTAAAATTACAAACCTCATTGGAGAAAACATCCCATAATCCATCGCTGGCCAGGATCAGAAACTCAAGAGAATCATCAATCTTCTCTTCCTGCATGAAGGAAGAAGATCTTTAAACACAAGTAGATGTGTATAGGGTAGATAGAGTTCATATGCAAGTGAAGCTATATATATACCTGAATCTCTGGATCAGCAACAACATACTGTTTCAGAAGTCGATCACCAAATGCGCGAGAAACTGCAAGAACTCCTCCAACTCTCCAAGTCCCTATTCAATCTAGGAATTAGGACTATGTGCAGAAAAATAAGACGCCAAAAGTGAGAAATAGTTACGGTTTCTTATTACCTGCCCACATAACAAAACCACCAGCATTCTCAATCCGTTCACGCTCATCACTTTGATCAGGTTTATGGTCTCTTGACACAGCAAAGGCTATAAAACACAGGAATCATTTCATTAAAAACATTCACGATATATATATCAAGAGAGCTATTAGCCCACATTCATAAGATATCAAGACATAGTACCATGAATACTAAAGAGATAAGGAGTCATGAGTTACTACTACAAATCTCAACAACATTACCATTTCCGCCTCTACATATAACAGCTCTGGAATCTCCAACATTTGCAACAAGTAAACGATCACCAACAAGAATAGCTGTAGACGCAGTTGAACCAGCGTCTCTGGTGTGACTATTTTCTGACTTGAGAAGTTCAGAGTCTGTATGATTATAAGCATCGGCTGGAAGAAAAAAGCAAATATTTTAGATCAAACATAATAAGTCGGAAGTCGGAACCAAAAGAAGTTTACAGAGGTTCTTAAGTAACCTATTGCAGATTTGGTGTCAGATATGAACTTAGGATGAGTGATAAGATTGCTGAAAAGATGACGCTTCACATACTCCGCTGCTCTGGCTCCACCATGGCCTGCAAACACATGACGAAAGACGAGTCATCTTGCTCTTTCCAAAGGGGAACAAACCTAATGTATTAGATGGGTCCATCAATAATACCATCAAAGACTCCAAATAGACCAACGATTTCTCCATCGATACCGTCGATCCTCGTCTCAAAGAAGTCTTCCATAGATGATCTCTTCCCTGCTGAGCTTGCATATCCATAGCTGAATTTTCCATTCTGGCTGCAAGTTAAAATACCGGGACATTGTGATCGATAACTTGTAGTTATAGAGAGCTCACTCCAACAGAATGTATGAAGATTATTGTCAGAAGAAAAGGAGCAAACGGGATCAACCATGAGATTAATCAAACATGTAGAGAACCACATTCATGAAGGTAACTCTAAATGGCTATTCATTCAAGTAAACTCAGACACACAATAACTACAAATTCATTCAAGTAACCTCAGCCAGATCAGACACTCGGAGATTGAAGAAAAAATCTAAGCAAGATGAAAATTCCAGAAGTAGCAAAATCAATCATGCAGATGGATAATTTCGAACGAATAGAGAGAGAGAAGTAACCTAAGACCGCCTCCGCTTGCAGGGGCTTCAACAACCCGCATCTTATTCGAATACGACAACGCCAAGTCCATATATCCCATTTTTATTGGTTTTGCAGAAATCTCAAATATAACTAGATAGTGATAATCCAGGCACTGAAACTTGAAAGATTAATCTGAAATCGTACAAAATCTGGGATGAGGTTCAACATACATGAATTCAAAAACACACAGAGACTGCGAATTCCTTCGTGGATTAAGAAATGAAGAGAAGAAAAAAAAATCAAGGGGAACCTGGAGATAGAAGTGAGGATGGTTCGATAGAAGAGAAAGAAGGTGAGATATTTCCATGATCGAAGAAAATAGCGTAAGAAACCAAAAAAGGAAACAGAAAGCAGCGGTTCGACGTTTTCCGGAAGCAGTGGTGCTCAGCATTTCCCGGCGAGACCTCCGGGATCAGTGGTGAGGCTTATAGTCTTCGCTAATTATAGAAAGCTTTATGGACTTCTAGAGCGAGATTTGAAACTGTACCATATTCCTATTACCTAATTTATTACTTTGCCCCCTCATATTACAGATTAATTATAAAAAACACCCGAATTCCTAAATTGGTACTGATAGTCCTCAAATCGCGGTTTCAAGGATAGAATCCTTTAAAGACACTGTTGTGTAAAATAATTTATTGGCTCTTGTTGTGATGGAGCAGTTTGGATAAAAGGATCCAACAAGTGTGAGGCACTTTGTGACCAAAGTATGTAGCCAATGCAGAAACAATATCTAAAGCATAACTGTGAACCTCAGGCTTCCTTGACATTCGAAGTAGCATTGCTGTCCACATGCCAGGTGCAAGCTTCACGGCTTCACTCAGACCTCTGAATCCATTGCTCACTCTTTTCATCGTCCCTTCTTCCTGTAATATATATCGAGACTTCAATAACAGTTATCAGATTCCAACTAGAGAAAAAAAATGAAGGCTTTGATGATTTACTGACCGTGGGATTGACGGTCTGCTTCTTCTTCTTGTTCAGATCAAAAGACTCATCTTCCAGGAAAATATCAACCACTCGGATTATGTCCTGAAGAAGGAAGACCCGTACTCTTTGCCCTTTCTCTGATAGTATGAACAATAGCAGATCTTCTGTAGCGGAAACTACCGAATTCATGTCGAAAGATTTCAGTTCCGATGATCTCTTTAACGTTTTATCTTCTGGAGAATCTCCAGAAGTCGCAGAAGCCTGTTCAGATATTGCTGCTACCTGAAACAGAGAGGGTTGT
Organism: Orychophragmus violaceus; assembly: GCA_030180135.1. Lineage (NCBI taxonomy): Eukaryota > Viridiplantae > Streptophyta > Magnoliopsida > Brassicales > Brassicaceae > Orychophragmus > Orychophragmus violaceus. The sequence goes on from CM058232.1 coordinate 5,158,768, forward strand.
TGGCTCATTCTTCAGATTACTCAATTTCACAAAGAGAACAATTTAATCCTAAAGAGGGGAGTTGTATGACATACCAGGCGTTCAAGCCGATTCCACCTTATTGATCCATCGTTACAAATGACAAGTTCCCTTAGAATTTTTCTCATATCTGGGCTTGGATCTGCTAATAGCCTCCCGATTACAAATGGATACGCGCTCTCGATCACTTTAAACTCTGGATCAAGAATCTTTGCAGTGCCTTCTAGTGAACCAAGTGATCTTATCACAAGAGCGTAATCTGGAGGCAGCGAGAAATTGAACTCGTACATGATATCATACAATTGTTCCATAACCCCCTGTACAAGGAAAGAAATAAGGATGACAGATGTCAGTGTTGTGAGAAACAAAGTAATCATCTCACGGTCAATGGTATCTCGCCAAAAAAGAAATAATTCCACTATGGCCAAAGTCAGCTGCTGGTTGGGTTTCTAACAGTTGGGAATGTAATCTCTCAGAAATGCGAATTCTTCCTACTGTAATTCCTATTAAGTTTTCTCTACCTTTGTCTCTATTCAAAAGTATATGGCTCATTTCATGCCTTTCCCGACTTGCAAGTTTAGTTAAATCATTTCAGCTCATAAGCAATAACACTAAAAATGTTACTCCTTGCCACAATTGCATCTTTCAGTGAATGTGTCTGTAGGGTTGTGTATAATTTACTAATATTCATTACAAAATGAAGAAAGGGCATACCTGGAAATCTTGTGAAATTCTTGTACTAGAACCAAACGAAGATCGCAAAGCATTTGAAACTGCTTGTATATCGACCCCTTCAGGTAAAAATCCCAAGGAAAGGAAATCATTTGCCAAACTTAGAGAGTCACGGTTGACAAAATGCACCAGCTGTAATCGCAATAGAAGTATATAACTAATCAAACTCAACATAGTAACGATTATAGATAGAAAAGTTCTTATTCGCCCATCTGCAACAAAAGGACATTGCATGCAGTATATTTTATAAGCAAAATCGAGGAGAGAAGCTAGGGAGGCCACAAGCATATACGACAGCGAAAAGGTAAGGATTAACTGAAGTAGAGCTTACAATTTGAATAAGTCCCACACGGTAATGACGTGGGATATTTCCCATCATCCCGAAGTCGAAATAAACAAGAGACCCTTCTTTAGAAGCAACAAGATTTCCTGGGTGCGGATCAGCATGAAAGAATCCAACCTCGAGCAGCTGTTTCAATGAACATGATAGGCCCTGTAAAACAAACCAATTCAAGGTTCTCAGTTGAACATTTACAGGTACCTAGCAGTACTAAGCCCGCACCTATCTCTTAGAGTCACCAAGTTCTATCCACGGATTAATTTGTAACTATCGTGAGGACATTTAATCTAGCATAACTAGTTATCAGTTATTTAGTTACCTGATCGATCAAGTCCCTTCTATCAAGAGAAGCCCTTCTCAGCTTAATCTCATCTGTTAGTTTTATGCCATCGACCCATTCCATTGTGAGAACCGCAGTGCGTGTAAAATTCCAGTATATTTTAGGGACTTTAATGTTCTCTGCTCTATGATTCCTGGACATATTCCTAGGTCCAGCTTTATCATTAATCTGATCATTCCCTGTCAATGTTCAAAGATATATTGCACCTGACAATGGTATTTTAGAAGAGAGTGCAGATTTCAAACAAGAGAACCTACGTGAATCAAATGAGTACAGAGAAGCAAATCGTTCTGCATTTTTTGCCTCTTGAATGTAATCTATTTCGGCAAACATATGCCTGACCTGTTCATCCAAGAAAGACATAAACACGTTTGTACAATATGTGTAAGCAGAGAACTACTTCTAACGTTTCAGATAACTACTTCTAACGTTTCAGATAACTGACTCACCATTTCATTCACTGCTACCAAAAGATCCTTACGGGCTTTCGCAAATCGTTTGAGTTGTCCCCCGATCATGTGGAATAAGAGCGCATCACGTGTTAGCGAGAGTGACATTCCAGGTCTCTGAACCTTAACAGCTACCAACTGTCCAGAATGCAGATGAGCTGCAATACTTGAAGGGAAAAGGTGAAACATTTAGTTTCTAGTAACTCTAAACTGAGAAAATGGCAAGGATAACATTAGAGACCGGATAGAAGAAACCCGACCACAGTTAAAAAGGTATCTAACCTTTGTATACCTGGCCCAGAGATGCAGCAGCAACAGGCTTAGGACCGATATCTGCAAAAAGTTTTGACACTGGAGCACCCAGTTGCTCTTCAATACATCGCATGGCAACACTAGTTGGAAATGGAGGAATTTGATCCTATAATAATCCAGAACAAAATACATTATTCAATATCCAATTAGTCCAGCACAGCTATATGGATAATTTGAAAGAAAGAAGGAAAGAATGCCCACTTGCAATTTTGAAAGCTCCTGGCAATAAATAGAGGGTAATATGTCCGGTCTCGTGCTCAGCGCCTGTCCGAGCTGCAGGTCAAATAATGTATTATTTCGTGAGGATTCAAGAGAAGAAGAGGCAAAAATTAATATATTTTAGAGGAGAATTGGAATAATAAGCGATTAACCAACATGCCTTAATGTAGAAAGGCCCCAAGCTGATAAGAGTCTCACGGAACTGCATCCAAAATGTGATAAAGTACTATCAAATTGATAACTGGCCAAACCGTATGTCCAAAGAGTACTCTTAATTTCATCTAATTAAACAGGTATCCGCAAACAACAGATCATCATAAGTTCAAGTATACAGACCTTGACAGCCCGTTTTCTCATATCCCGAAGAAACAGCTGCCAAAAGGCAAGCTTCACCACATGGAACGAAATGATTGCAGCTCTATATAGTGCCAAAAATGGGCCAAAACGATACACTGCAGAAAAACTTTTCGAGCTATATGTTCCAAGAGCTTGTCCAAATTCGGTTTCAAGGGATTCTCTCCGCAACTTTGCATACTCTCCCGTAGGTCTTCCACCATGAACGCTGGTGAATTCGGTCGAATACCTGTGAACCCATTTCCCAAAAAAGATAAACCCAGTAAAACATCCTGAAATCCTCTATTGGTTGTGTATCCACAAATTATTCAGCATGATCAAGAACTCACGTTCTGTGTTGCAAGTAAAATGGTGAAATCCATGTATTTGTCCGTCTTGGGAGCTCATTATCCTTCCCTCTCGATATGTAGCCCCCAAGCTTCAAGCCAATAGGTTTGGCATCACGCGAAGCTACAACTATAACATCATCAACATAAAATACTATTTCCAAAAGGAAAATACAAATATCTCGGTAACATTGTATCCTAATATACGTCTTCTACACGCCCCCGAGCTGATTCAGCAAAGATAACAGTGACAATTTCACTGAAGCTGAGCTCGAGCAACCATGGAATTACAAAGCAAAGAGTAATCAGCATTAAAAAACTAATACCCGGGTTTACAATTTTTTTCCCAAAGCCGAAATTTTATTCTTTTGTGATAATCACACTTCCTTCCATTGATTCAAAATCGTGATTATCGAGTCATCTATCCAGAATTTCAACCCGAAAATCATTCACTACTACAATTTCTTCTAATTCCTAGAAATTGTCATCGAAACATCAAAACTTCCATCGAATGCGAGACCTATAATGGACGAAATACGTACTTCTGTGGAACAGCGAGACACGGCGGTGATGGCGGAGAGCAACAACGACATTCCTCATCGGCTAATAGTAAAAACACGACGATCTAACCAGTCGAACAGCATGCGAAAATCCCATACTCCGTCAATTACCACTCATAGTTTTCTGCACAGAAACTGTTCGCAAAAATGCGCAAGCGAGATCGCCCTTTAAGATGTTTTTGAGTATCTCTCCACGTAAGGGCGGAGCCGAGGAAGCAAAGAGAGCAAAAGACAACTACGCGAGGATTAGTCGCCACGTCAGTGACACGTGGCAATCGTCGAGGCAGTCGGCCATTTTTATTACTTGGAGAAGTTATATGGGCCAGAAAAGTTATTTAATAGTTAAGGCCCATAGTTTCAACGTAACTGGAGTAAGGATAACATTGCTCCTTCTCCCAAACAGCACTGCAGATTTTCAAATCGGAGAAGCCTAGATAACTCGACGACTCCTTCCTCTCATATACAACTTTAGTCGTCTCCGGCAGAGAGATTTCGGTGAAGTATAGAGCCAGATCGATCCGTTCTAGAGGTTTATAAATTTCGTCTGCGATGGAGAAGTCTGTGGATCTCGTACCGGCTTTGGTTACTTTCCTCGCCGCAGCTCACGTCATCGCCTTGGTAACTTCACTTGCTCTGTATTTTTAATTAGGTTTATATGTTTGAAGCACCGATCGCTGATCTTGTTTCGGATTATGAATTTTGTAGGTGTACTGGATTTACAGATTGGCCTCTGATCGTCAGCCTCAGAGACAAAAATCTCAATGAAGAAACGTCGGAGACATCGATTGGGTGGGTTTTGCTCCGATCCGATCTGATATTGCGTTATCGACGTTTTATGATTGTTTTTGTTTGATCACTTTGTTACTGAATATTTGGAATTTGAACCATTCAAAGATCTTGAAGTTGTTATTAGGTATATTATATATGTTCATCACATTCCTTCTATATATGCGCTAGTGAGTTAGTCTCTCTGCAGTTTCTGCACTTTCGATGTGTTTTCTGTGGTTGATTCTACTTCATTACCGTCATGCTTATGCTAAAATTATTGTTAATGAAGGCTGTGTTCGTTGTTCTTGGCTCCATATACCACTTTCTCAATTGCCATATTTCTGCAGAGTATATGATTTATATTACTGCTACTAGTTGCAGCAGCACCAGTGGCTGATTGATTATCAGTTGGTTTTGGAAACTCTATTACTTCACTCTATTTCCGACTTGGATGATACTCTCTTATCTTGTGTGTGATCATAAACTGTATGAGCCAGCCGCCAGTCCGGTAAGCTTTTGGGGTGGCTGTCACATTTTTTTCTGAGAGTGAGTCCAAACTTATGAAACCTTGTAGAAACTTGTTAAAAGCTCTGATGGTGGTCAGTGACCAAATTAAGGTTAACTAGTATAACTGGTGTTGATTAGTCGACCTAAGGAGGACCAGACTGTGGTATTGGATTCGTAATGTCTTATTTTATTTGAATAGTAAGAGTCAACAGTCAACTTTCAATTACACTAAATTTAGTTGAGTTGCTAGTATCTCATTTGAATACTCGACTATAATTTCGATAAATTAATTAACGTAAAAAGGATAAATACTAGTATAACTTCAACTAATTCTAAATATATGTGCTTATTCATGACGATCTTTCTATCCAAAATAAAAATAGGTGACGGTGGGTTTTATATATTGAGTAATACTTGGGTTCACTACTAGAGGTGAACCTTTTTGTTCACCTCCACCTTTTCTAACCAATCAAATAATTCCACATAATCTAATATTAAAAATAATTAAAATTTTAAAAATGTTTTAAGAATAAAAAAATAAAAAAACGAAAATAAAAGAAAAGAAAATATATATTATTTCGGACAAAACTTAAAAATAATTTTTTTTTATAAAAAATACTAAAACCTAAATCTTAATCTCTAAACCCTAAATTATAAACCCTAAACCCTAAACGATAATTTGAACGTAAAATATTAAAATTAAAACTAAATGTTAATCCCTAAACCCAATATGTAAATCTTAAAAATAAAAATTAAACCCTAATCCCTAAACCCTAAACCATAATTCAAAGAGCTTAAACTCTAATCCATAAACTCTAAACCCAAAGAGCTTAAACCCTATACGATAAACCCTAATCCCTAAACCCAACATGTAAATTTTAAAAAATAAAAAACTAAACTCTAATCCCTAAACCCTAATCCAAAGAGCTTAAACCCTAAACCCAAAGAGCTTAAACCCTATACCATAAACCCTAATCCCTAAACCTTAAACTTTAAAGGTTTACATTATGGTCCTTAAAATATTTGAATGTCTTATATTCCTTAATTTTAATTTTATAATTTTATTTAAAAATAATATTACATGACATATTTTTATTGGTTAAAAAAGAGGAGGTGAACAAATGGGTTCACCTCTAGGGCTGAACCTAACTATTTTCCTTATATATTTTGAAATGGGAGCGTATAATGATTTTATAGATTTGGATGTTTATTCATAACAACTAAAAAAAAAGTTTAGTTGAAATGCATTCAATTCGTGTCGTCGACGTGGCTTGCTTCCGCCGAACCCATCATTCTGCACGGCTTCAATGGCTGCGGGTCGACCACAAACGCCGACGCTACCTCCATATAACACAATCTAACAGCTCCGATCAGTCTCTCCGGCAGCTCATCCTCTTCTTTCGCCTCGATAACGAAGCCAATGTCGACCGTTATGTTCCTTGCGTACCCAACCATAAGCCCTATCAACGCGGACAAGATTGGCGAGCTACCTGTATCGATATCGATCTCAAAGTAGTTTGATCCTCTATGGTAATTACACGTCACGGTCTTACCGACAAGGAACGCACCGAATTGCCCTGCCGCCGCTTTAACTATCCAAGGCCCTTTCACGACTTGGCTCACTATTTTGAATCTCTGGTTCCTGAACGAGTCGTCTCCGTCGATGAACCGTTTGAGGATCGAGTCGGAGGGAATGGGTTCTTCCGTACCGAAGTAGGTTACCGAGTTGAAATGTTCCTGGCCTGAAATCTGGAAGTTTACAGCGAAGATGAAGCTGTTCTGGGATTGGCCAAGAGACTGAGCTTTTCTGAGCGCGTGAGCCACGCGGTTATCGGGACGAGCTAGAATGTTATCGAGTTTCGTACTGGCTTTGAGCCAGTCAAGACCGGCGGGAGAGAGGAGGTAGTCTCCGGCGGGATATTTCTGTTTGTTTTTGAAATAGTCGGTGGAGCGGAGAGAGAAGACATCGCCTGGAGGTGAAGCCCATCCGTTGATTCCGGTATGGAGATCGACGTGGCGGGCGGATCCACCATTGATCGTCTCGGTTATCCACTCCGGTACGGAAGAGGTTTCTCCGGTTCTTGCTGGCTTCGGATTATTATCGCCGGTAGGGCTTTGGGTTTGGTTCATGATGTGTGATGGTTATTCGTTGTTCTTTTCTCTAAGTTTCCTTTTATCTGGCTGGCTGCTCCGAGTGTTGTGTGGCTCAGTAAAAAACATGCCAAAAAATGCGCCAATGGTCCCTGGATATTAATGTAAAGTACTTGGGCTTATTAAATTACGGTAATGTGTAGTAGGTGGTAGTTGGTTTTGCCGGAAACTTTACTATTTCATCACAAAGGAATATTTAGAGTATCCAGGTTTTGGAGTTTCCTAGAGTTACTTTCGTTCCTTTTTTTTTTCATTGGAAGATTATATTCACTGGATAAACCGAGATCATTACAAAGAGTACACCCTAAACCGGCGAGAAACATATCAAATCCCGGAGACATAAGCCGGCAGATAGAGAACAATCCCTAGAGCCAAAACATACACATATAAGATTAAAACACAACCAAACACAGCAATCGACAAAAGACATATCAATATCATAAAACAAGACACCTAAGCAGTGAACTCGACCGTGAGCCACGAGAAAATAGGAGAGATGCAACCACATCCGAAATTTATTGAGGTAGATCTACTAGAACTCATTTTTCGCTAACACCTTAAGAGTCACGAAACAATCCGTAGTTAGTTTCGTTCCAATTGTAGCCTTTTCAATAGTGTTTTATGAGTTTTGTTATTCCACGTCTTCCGTTTTTTCTGATCTTTTCCATGTTTGCAAGAGTATACTTTATGTCTTTGTTGCTAAATTACTTTCATTTTACTATAAATTTAGTTTTTTTTGTTTTCGGAGGATTGTTTCTTGTCGGCTTCAAATTTCACTCAATCTTTAGAGCTTATATTTTTCATTTAATTGTTTGGATTCTGTTTATCCAATTTTGTAATCTTCTTCAGAATTTTAGTATTTTTAATACTATATAAATTATCAGTGAAAGAAAAAAGTTTCCAAGCTCGTGAATAGTTTTTTTGGAAAGCCCCTGCTGGGAGTCCACCAGCGATCGGAATAAGCTTCAAGTGACTCATCTATTCATGTGATGGAACGAGACAAGTGGCTATCTTAGAAGCGTGATGTGGAGATTTTATTGACCTTGTGCTACTTTTTGAAGCCCATAGATTTTTTTTTAGCAATCTTTTGTTTGTTTTGTTTTGTTTTAAAATGTTGCAAAGTCTAAGAAAAATAAATGGAACTACCTACCATCCTCTCCCATCTCGCAATAAACGCTCGAGTATGTCATATCTAGAGTCATTGGACCGATCCTCTACTAAAGTCAATGAGTTGTTCTTTCTCGAATTCTAAGGCATCTAGCCTAAATCACATTTGACCGCAGAAGATATATGAGTTAATATATGTTCTAACTGAGTATTCAAGAAATCACCAGACACGTACATCTATAACGGTCGCAGTAGTACTTTTGAATCTAGGGCTTTCTATTAGATTGTATCAGAACACCTAACACAAATATTACTTTTTGGGTCCAATATATCTCCTTTTCGGTAGAGAAGGTTGTGTGGTGAAAGTGAAACATCTTTCCATTTTACCTGTACGTTTGTCACTCCTAGATTTTATGGTGACAAGATCTCCGAGCACACTAAATGGTTTGTCCATTCATGCAAGGTTGGTGGACATGGTAAAATTGGTACAAACAAAAATACAACTCAGTTATGCAATCAAATATTAATATGTGGCAAAATCATCCATGCTTTATATTATATTAGATTGAAAGCCTCCAGTTTGCCATATTGGAAGAGGAAAGCTAGAAATTAGTTCACCAAAAGAAAGAGGAAAAAGAACCATAGACTCATGAAGATTTATGAGTTACCTCCTATCCTTTATGGATATTCGAATTCCGATATACCAAATCAATGTTTTTTGGATTGACCATGATTCTATTATTGGCTTAGGGTGGTATTATAAGAACTATATGGGTTTGGAGATGGTTGGGATGCAATGCGGGCGTCGAAACCTATAGACATTGCATAAAGAGTTGGATAAGCTCTTATTGGCCTTATCATGTCTACCAGATACATGTATTCTAAAGATTCAAGTAGTAACGTATTGTTCAAATTTGGTGAAAATACTGAAGGATCTGGGGAACTGGTCAACCTTTACTCTTATCCAGATTTCTCGCAAACTAAATGTTCGAACATACACTTTTGCGGAAGAAGCACATACCGATAAATTCTCACTCTCATATAAATCAGATAGTCCCAATAAAAAACATTCTCCAGAGCGAAATTTTTATTGGATAAGACATTTATTTAACTTGTTGGGAAGACGTAAAAAAATAAGAAAATATAATGTTTATATAATAGATGTTTATTTTTTAAATGTTATATTTTTATAAAAGTTTACAAATAAAATAAATAAGATCATTTTTTGTAAATAAAAATATGAATAATAATTTTTTTCTTCTAAACAGTAAAGAAACAGATTGGAGTTAGAAATGGTTGGTCTAACAATTTTTTTCGTTTATTTCACATAAACCATGCTTATTTGTTTTTGTTTTGTTCTCTAATATGTCGATACTTGTTACCCACCGTATATAGCTTGTCCACAGTTCGAAACCTATTTTAAACTGACCGGACGGACATTCCAAACATAGATATCCGAACTAGTGATTGATGGGCTTTGTCCACGACATCCACTATTGTAGTAGTAATAAATCTAATCTATTAAAACAGGAAGGTTTGCCATGTTACATACATGTTGTTCCCAAAATTTGCCTTTGATATTATTAGGATTTGTAACTTTCATTAAGGGTAAAACTGTAAAACAATTTATATTTGATTTATTATCTCTACAATCCATGTTTCCAAACAAGACAATTATTAAACATGTAGCCAAACAACCAAAATCTAATGGGTCCCACTTTCCTAATTAATTAAAATCAAAACAAATTAATTGATAAATATAATTAATAATTTATACATCAACTATTATATATAAATTAAGATTCAAAATATATTTATAATATATTTTAATATCTTTTTATTTTGTTTCAAATATATATATACACATATTACGATTGATGTTTTTACGATTGTACTTTTTAGCAGGTTTTTCCATCAAACTGAAAAATATTTAATTAATTAAACGGGTTGAAAAATTAATTAGCTAATCTCGATTATAAATTTTCTATAAAAACAATTCGCATATAGTAAATAATTTCAGTTGATATATTTTAAAATTAATAAAAATATTAAAATGATTTCATACTTATATTATTCAAATATTTGAAGCGTCAAATTATGCTTTATGTTTGAATGAAGTTTTTAACGGATAGTTCCATCAAATTTGCAAATTATATATACGACTACATCATGTATTTTATAAAATAATATTTTAGATAAATAAAATAACAATTAAACATATACCACATAACTTTTACAATAGTTGTTTTCACATATATATATTTTTTTCAAACTATGATCTTACGATACAACACAGATTAAAATATATAATGCGAAATCGTTATTTTAATCCTTACGATATATCTCCTCCAAATAACACATAATTCATTAAAAAAAAAAACTAAATTGCTAACTCACTGTTTATAATATTGGTTAAACAATTATAATCAAAATTAGATTACATAATTAAAAAATCTAAACTACTATTAACAAAATGAATAAAAAGTAAAATTTGTAAAGAAAATTATACCCGCACTTAGAAGTGCGGATCAAAATCTAGTATCAAAATTAAGATCCAAAACCACCCTGGCTTATGAGTTTTTTTTTTTTGTCATCCATATTTATTATATAAATCAAAATAAGCTAGACATTTCGATTTTTTTTTTTGTGAAAATCCAAAATCTGATAGATTATGACTTATAAGCGAAAATTCTCCACCATGTATCCTAGCTCTTTTAGTAAGGATATCGACAATTGCATTATCATTTTGGCCAATGTGACACATCCTAAATATAAAATTATCTCTCTAATAGTGGTGATGATATCCAAATCTGAAATAAAACCTGGTCAGTCTATCAGGTCTTCAATCATCTTTAGGAGGTTTACGCAGTCGGTTTCGAATCTAACACTGAGAATGCCCCTCTCACAAAACCTTTTCATAGCCTAAATGAGTTCGTCCAATTCTGCATGAAGCGGTAATAAGTTTCTAATCTATTAAAACAGGAAGGTTTGCCATGGTACATACATGTTGTTCCCAAAATTTGCCTTTGATATTATTAGGATTTGTAACTTTCATTAAGGGTAAAACTGTAAAACAATTTATATTTGATTTATTATCTCTACAATCCATGTTTCCAAACAAGACAATTATTAAACATGTAGCCAAACAACCAAAATCTAATGGGTCCCACTTTCCTAATTAATTAAAATCAAAACAAATTAATTGATAAATATAATTAATAATTTATACATCAACTATTATATATAAATTAAGATTCAAAATATATTTATAATATATTTTAATATCTTTTTATTTTGTTTCAAATATATATATACACATATTACGATTGATGTTTTTACGATTGTACTTTTTAGCAGGTTTTTCCATCAAACTGAAAAATATTTAATTAATTAAACGGGTTGAAAAATTAATTAGCTAATCTCGATTATAAATTTTCTATAAAAACAATTCGCATATAGTAAATAATTTCAGTTAATATATTTTAAAATTAATAAAAATATTAAAATGATTTCATACTTATATTATTCAAATATTTGAAGCGTCAAATTATGCTTTATGTTTGAATGAAGTTTTTAACGGATAGTTCCATCAAATTTGCAAATTATATATACGACTACATCATGTATTTTATAAAATAATATTTTAGATAAATAAAATAACAATTAAACATATACCACATAACTTTTACAATAGTTGTTTTCACATATATATATTTTTTTCAAACTATGATCTTACGATACAACACAGATTAAAATATATAATGCGAAATCGTTATTTTAATCCTTACGATATATCTCCTCCAAATAACACATAATTCATTTAAAAAAAAAAACTAAATTGCTAACTCACTGTTTATAATATTGGTTAAACAATTATAATCAAAATTAGATTACATAATTAAAAAATCTAAACTACTATTAACAAAATGAATAAAAAGTAAAATTTGTAAAGAAAATTATACCCGCACTTAGAAGTGCGGATCAAAATCTAGTATCAAAATTAAGATCCAAAACCACCCTGGCTTATGAGTTTTTTTTTTTTTTTGTCATCCATATTTATTATATAAATCAAAATAAGCTGGACATTTCGATTTTTTTTTTTGTGAAAATCCAAAATCTGATAGATTATGACTTATAAGCGAAAATTCTCCACCATGTATCCTAGCTCTTTTAGTAAGGATATCGACAATTGCATTATTATTTTGGCCAATGTGACACATCCTAAATATAAAATTATCTCTCTAATAGTGGTGATGATATCCAAATCTGAAATAAAACATGGTTAGTCTATCAGGTCTTCAATCATCTTTAGGAGGTTTACGCAGTCGGTTTCGAATCTAACACTGAGAATGCCCCTCTCACAAAACCTTTTCATAGCCTAAATGAGTTCGTCCAATTCTGCATGAAGCGGTAATAAGTTTCTTATGCACCCCTTTTCACCTGCTAGGACCCAACCCATATTGTCTTGTAAACACTATCTCAGTTCACTAACAAAACCATTATCAAGATGCATCAATTTGACATGAATAGATATAATGAGTCTCGGGGGGAAGTTCCGTCAAGATTCGTTGTGGCAAAATATCTACATCCACCTCACATTCTTTTTAGTTTGCTATCCTCCAACTTTCCGCTTCAAAATGACATGTTAGAGGTGTCTCTTGGAAATCTTTCAATGTCATTGAAAATCTTATCATTCTTTATTTTTCATATATACCATATGATCTAAGAATAGTTATTTCTTTGTAGTGCTTATATAAGTCCATTTTTTTTATTTTCCAAAACAAAAAATCGGTGTTCAAGAGTTTAATTTATATATGATTTTTAAACAATTAATAACAACCGGAGTTTCAAAAAGGGATCATTTTCTTTTCTTTTTCTAGAAAAATATATTGTAAGTAACACTCAAATAAATAAACAAAATGTTACAAGATAATTAGCAATATTTATTGGATTTTATAAAACTAAAAGCCTTAATATCAACTAAAGCTTCAATTTCGATAAAAAGTTTTTCAAAATGAACATCAATATCTTCCAAAAGTTCTAAATTATTTTCAAAAGAAAAAAGAAACTAATGAGTAGCAGTTGGTAGTTGGTGGTGGCAAACATTTGTCTATTTCTACTCTTTATATAACATTTTATTAATCAATAAAGGTAAAAGAACATCCCAAAATGCTGGGATATATTTTTTGCTTATAAACAAATGGAAATGGGCTTTTTGGTCATTTCAAAAACCAGTAGAGAAGTAGTGGAGACAAGATCTATTTGGATCCAACGGTATCCGGACACGTACCTAAAAAGGCGATACTAGGTTAAATAAACCTTCTGTTGATGGACGGTTTTACCCTTCTCAGCCAATCAAGACATACTTGCGTAGAAAAAAATATGGGAAATAATGAATTAGGAGAGTGCATACTTTACGTAAGATTTCAATTACAGATCTACAAACAAATATGGAGAAAATAAAAAAAGTCAAAGGTATTAATGCAAAAACAAATTTTAATACACTACAAAATATATATAGTATCATTCTTCTTGAATTTACCTTATATTCCTTCTTTTTTATTTGCCAACAAACCTTTAAATTCTGAGTAGTATATAATAAAGAAAAAAACATTTAAATTCAAAAATAGTTTCTATTTCCAAATATCTATTTTTAAGGTGAAATTGGCCCCCAAAAAAAAGTTGGGGAAAATAAAAAGTAGGAAAATTTAGACAGAATGTTCTTACTAGTAAGAGACAAACGAAAGATGAGTTTGGTCAAACATTTAGCTGCAAAAGCTTGACATTTTTTCCCTTTCGTCGCTCTGATCTGTGTGTTTATCCTTTGATTTCTTTAATCACTTTTTCCATCTTCTTCTTCTTCTTCTTCAATGAGCATATGTTGTTCATATGAAATCAGGTCAACGAATGTTTCTGTTTACCAATTTCATTCTTGTTTTTTGAGCTTTAATACTTTGAATCCCCAAATCTCTCTTCTTTGACTTGCCTACATCAAAAGTTTCATCCTTTTTATGATCTGTGATTCAACCAAAGATTTACTTCTTCTCTGAACCTCAATCCAATCCAAAAACACCCACTTCAGTCAACTCTGGTCCTGGATCTGTATCCCACCGTTTCAGACCAAACCCAAAGCTCATAAACAGAACCAAGTCTTGAAACCAGCTATGGTAGTAGAAGACCAGAACCTTGACAATGGCGGTTCCGTCCGTGTGGTCAAAGGAGAGAGTCATTTCCGTAATGTAGTGTGGGGTCCAGTGCGGTGGATAAATATGCTTGCCAAAGAGCTTCACTGGAGCTTTGTCTTCGGTGTGGTCTCACTGTACGGAATAAACCAAGGCCTTGGTGGCTCATTAGGTCGTGTAGCCACAGAGTATTACATGAAAGATGTTCAAAAGGTTCAGCCTTCAGAATCTCAAGCTCTCACTGCAATCACCAAGATTCCATGGATCATTAAACCTCTTTGGGGCATTCTCACTGATGTTCTTCCCATCTTTGGCTTCCATAGACGCCCTTACTTTATGATTGCAGGGGTGCTTGGAGTGGTTTCTATGCTTTTTATATCGATTCATAGCAATCTACACCTTTACTTAGCACTGTTCTGGATGACAATATCAAGTGCTGCAATGGCTATAGCTGATGTAACCATTGATGCTTGCACGGCGTACAATAGCATCAAACACCCTTCTCTTGCGTCGGATATGCAGAGCTTATGTAGCTTAAGCTCTTCCATTGGAGCACTTCTTGGTTACTTCATGAGTGGTATCTTAGTTCATCTTGTTGGCTCTAAGGTTAGTGAATCTTGAACCTTAATCTTCCTCATTCTTGATTTTCTTTAAAATGATGTGTTTTGTTTTTTGATATTAGGGCGTGTTTGGATTGTTGACATTACCATTTGCGTTAGCATCTGTTGTCGGGATGGTGTTTAGTGAGTCCCATGTTCCTGGTTTCTCTTACAAACAGGTGATGACATTTTCTGTTTCACTAGGTTGAGTTTGTGTCTACATGAGATTATTGACTCTTTGTTTATGTCAAATCAGGTAAACCAGAAGTTTATTGACGCAGGGAGAGCGATGTGGAGGACAATGAAATGCTCTGATGTGTGGCGGCCGAGTCTGTATATGTACATTTCCCTTGCTCTTAGTTTGAACATTCATGAAGGTCTCTTCTATTGGTTCACAGATTCAAAGGATGGCCCTTTGTTTGCTCAGGTACTCTTCAAAACAAGTACTAGGCTGTTTATCCGAAATACAAACCCGAACCTAACCCGAAAAAACTGATCATGATCTGTACCTATTCTACAAAAATATATGAATAGGGCTTAGGATATCGAGTAATAACCCAAACTGAACCCGAACGAGTACCCGAAATAACTCGAGCTTTTATCTAATTTTAAATAATTCTACTATCGATTATTTTCAGTTAGTTTGAGTAGTTCTTTTATTGTTTTCGGATATAACGGATATTTTCGAATTTTTAAAGATATTTTTAGGTAGTTTAGATATATGAGATTTTCGTGTATTTTCATATTCTTTTTTTGTTTTCGAGTTTACAAACATTTTTTTGTAATATTCGGATATCCGAAAAATATATTTAAACTCAAAACCCCGAAAAATCCGACCCGAACCCGAACCGTATCCGAACTCCCATGCCTAACAACCACTCTCAAACATTCCTGAAATTGCGTAATATGTTGAGATCCTTTCTGGTTTTGTTTCAGGAAACTGTTGGTTTCATTCTCTCAATTGGTTCAATCGGGTCGATACTAGGAGCAACGTTGTACCAGCTTGTCCTAAAGGATCATCCATTCCGTGGCATTTGTCTGTGGACCCAACTTCTCTTTGCCTTAACCGGAACCCTTGACCTCATTCTTGTGCTACGTCTCAACTTAAAGTTTGGCTTACCGGACTATCTCTTCATAGTGGTTGATGAGGTAGTTTCTCAGATGATAGGACGCTTGAAATGGATGCCGCTGCTCGTGCTTACTTCAAAGCTTTGTCCACACGGAATTGAAGGGACTTTCTTTGCGTTGCTAATGTCAATTGACAATGCAGGCGTTATGACTTCGTCTTGGCTAGGAGGAGTGTTGTTGCATGTCCTTAAAGTGACTCGTACGGAGTTTGGTAACCTTTGGCTTGCGGTTTTGATCAGGAATGTGATGAGAGTTTCGCCTCTGTTTGTTCTGTTTCTTGTGCCTAAGGGAGATCAGAATACGTTCAAGCTCCCGGATGAGATCATGGGGGAAGGTTTGGATGAAGAGGGAGATGAAAAAGAAGAAGCTCGGAGTTTGGAGTTGGCTTCTCTTGTTCATTCCGTTGATAGAAGATAGCTACAGGGTTCTCTTGGTATAGACAAAGTTTGAAGCAAATGCTTCAGTTTCTTCAGTAGTTTCTCTGAACTTTTACTTGCCATACACTGCAAATTTTAGAAGTTACACTTTTTTTTTTTGGTATATGTTGGTACCAAAATCCACAGATGGATTTGGCCTGATAAAGTATCAACAAGTCAAAATTAAAGATATCATTTTCGTTCAGAATGAAGCCCATCCGATTTCAATCTTTCACAATAAGGGAACAACTATGTATTGAAAAAGATGCGCCCAATATCAAAGTAAAATGATGAGCTGATCTAGTTAAAACAGTTCACTATGAAATCAGTTCAACTGTTTAAAAAGATTGTGGAACTCGTTTCAACAAGTGCACTACGAAATATGAAGGATAGAGCGGAAGTCATTTCAACAAGTGCAGTACCAAATATGAAAGATGGAAAACTGGACGACGAGTTCTAGGGCTTTAGTTTAAGGATTTTTTACACTTGAAACTCTCATTCAACATCCTTTTGTAATACTCTTTCATTTAATACAAGAATATTATAAAAAAATTCATTCAATACAAGAATATTATAAAAAATATCGTGTGACTTTTGAAGTGCTAGCCCATCAATTTTTTCCCTATCCGAAATTACAAATTCCTAGTATAGAAGAAAAGTGTTGTGAGATTGAGGGCATGTATAAGAAAAAAACATAAGAAGAATCCTGCAAAAGAACCAATGAGTGAGAAATCTTAGAAACTGAGACTGTAATACACAATTACAAGCTGTCTGAGAATGAGTTCTACATATCTTCTTGGTTCGGAAACACAAAACAAGTTGGAATCTTTTTATAGGAAGAGTATTTGCAGTCATGCAGATAACAACAAACCATGAGGTGAAGGAACAATCATATCATCATCATCTCAAGCCACGTCTGCGCCAATCCCTGTCTCTCTCTCTGCTTCTATCATGATCGTCTCGCTCGTGGCTTGAACTCTTTTCACGTCGGTCTCGATCCCTGTTCAAATCATGTTGCCTATCTCTGTCTCTGAGTCTCACTCTGTCCCTTTCCCTGTCTCGGTCCAAGTCATGATCTCTCTCCCTGGTTGATGATTTCCGTGGTGGACTTTGGCTGAGGTTATCCCCACGGTGTCGCTTTTTAGACGATTCTCGAGAATCTTCAGGCCTCTCCTTCCGCTCTACTATTGGTTTCTCTGCAGTTGTTTAAATTGACATGAGGGCTCCATTGGATCAGAACGAACACAATCATGGCCATACCAAACTCAAATTCTAATCTTAATGTGTGAGACGAACTCGCACATGTATAATACCTAACTTACACATGAGTATGAAAACTGATCTAAAGAATTTGCAGAAAGGGGTCAAGGTTCCCAAATTGTAGCATCAAGTGGATATGGAACAATTTAATAACCTTTTTCAAAACAGAAGAAGAGTAGTAACTGTCAAGTGTATAACTTACGGTTTCTGTTGCCCTCGTTAGATCCTGATAAGCCATAATCAACTTCAAGCTTCTTTCTTTTGATTTCTACTTTTCTCTCTATCTCCTCGGAGTTTTTCATCCCCTGTTCCTCGAGAGCTTCACGATACTCTATCAAAGCAACTTCTATGCGTCTAAGCTTTTGTCTGCAATAGAAGAAAAACAGAGTAAGCGAGCAGCCTATTTAGTTTCGAATGATACAAAGCAGCTACTGGTAGATGTAAGTCTTCATCTTTTCTTAGCTTTCAAATATCCCCTTCACTGGCAAGAACCAAAATGCCAAACAATTTGTAGTCTATAAAGACCAAATCAATTGAGGTTCACAAGAACCAACCTCCCTCACTAACACTACCCTTATGCTGATCTTCCTCTTTTCTGGAACTATATCCAGTAGTATCTTTGAAGGTTTTAATGCTGACGCACAAACATGAAGCAATAATGCAAATTGGTGTCTTTTAATCCATAATTTACCTGTTTAAGCTAATTTCCTAAAATCTTTTCAAAAGTAGATGAATTGATCAAACCTTTGCTCGACGACAAAAAAAGAAAGAAAGAAAGATCAAACCTTTGTTCCTCGTCCATTCCATTGTCAGGTTGGGCACGTACAGAATCATTACCCTTGAGCTCCTCGTCATCAACCTTAAAAGTTACCCCACCAGTATTGTCGCTTCCTGGAGAGTAGCTCTTCTTTTGTACATCGTCAGCTTCGTCATCCTCTCTAGCCCATTTTGAAGCTGGCAATATAAGGTCATTCTTCTCTTTTCCCACAAAGGCTTTCAGCTCAGGCTGTGGGATTGGTATTGTGGTGGCCGGATTCATAGGCTCTTTCATTTGAACCTCTGCATAGCTATTCCTGATAACCTCACGCTCATTCTTAACATCTTCCCAGGTTGAATGGTCTTGCGGATACTTTGAAATTTCATCCACTGCTTCATAGCCACGTTGTTTCTCTGTATCTTCAAGGCTTAGCAGCCGAGAAACCATCACAACTCTACCCCCTACAAGAGACAGTCCGTTGTGTCGGCAGCGTCTCTCAAGCTCAGAAATTGGTAAATCCATCAGCTCTTGCCTTGCAGCGCCTTTGCCTATTGCCAGTGCAGCATCTGGATTACCAATATCGCTCATATTGTCAACGTAACCTTTCTTCTCTATTTCAGGTGCATCACCGCAGAGAGAATGAAATGAGGTAACACCAGAGTTTCCTGATCGGAGAAATGTGGCACGTAGTCCATATATATATGCGTCTGAAAATAGAAACCAATCTGCCCATACCTGCAGAACTTTGAGAACCCGTTCCTGCAAAAGGTCCGAATGAGTTTATAGCAGTATTTCATAAGGCAAAGAAAACCATAAAATATTATTTTCTTTCTGACAGTACTTTTAGAGCCTCAGCAGTAATTCTTCCGGTTATGCTCCGGTACAGATCATTGAAGCTTTCCATTATATCGGGCAGTGTTGCCTCGAACTTGGTTCGGTATGCAGATGCATTTTTAACAGGGGCGCTGCTATTATGAAGAATATCAGACACAAGCATAAGTCTAGCAACTTTAGTCGGAATTGATGTCTCTTTCAGGGTCAGGGACTCCGTCAGAACTTCAACAACCTGTGGAATAAATACACATATATAAACAGGATAAGGCGTCTGAATATCTATTTACTAACGAGTAATTTTGTTCAGGAGTTCTATGAGATGTCTAGAAAAAAAGAATCTAAAAATATTTTTAGTTTCGAGGCAAAGCTTCTGATTTGGTTCAAAAACAGGTTATCTTCTTTAGATATTTTTATAACAAAGAAGGGAGATTGTCACATATGTGAAGCTTCTGAAGGATATCTATGAAGCATAGGATCGTTTGTAAAACTAAATGTACCAATATAATTCAGATCAAACAATACCTCTCCAGCTGCATCTGCATTATCTAAAGCGAAGCCCATAGCTTCTTTTATTTGTCTTCTTTCTAAAGTTAGAGCACGCAACATGTCCTCAAACTCATCCCTTTGAGGATCGGTCAGAGCCCTCTCAACTTCCGCTCGCTGTATAATTAACCAGAGTAAGGTGTTGACAATACTAAAAACAAAAAAGAGACAATATATGATAAATCAGAAGTGAGACTGCAAGAAGATTACCCTGCTTCTTCCTGCTGCATATGTGCTTGTTGACTCTTTGTCATGCTCCAGGCTCTTAGTCACAGGAAGCGGTGGCGGTATCCATCTGCAATAAGAGCAGAAGAAACATTTAAATCAATAGAAGTTCAAAGATAAACCCAACCGAACATCAGAATCAGTCTCACGATTGGCAAGGTTTAATACCTTCCACTACCAGTTATCATGATATACGGCTCTGTTCTCCACCTTTGAAGTGTATCACCCTAAAAAATGCAAGAAAATTCATCACCTTATGACAATGTAAAGTTCAAGAAGATTCATATATATATATATATATATACTTAGTTATAAAGCAATCAAAATGTACCTGAGCAAAGGAATATAGTCTCCAGACATAGTAAGTATGCTCCTTTGATCCCAGCTCAAACAAGAAATTAAACAGTGGATTCCCACGGCCCCTCTCCATGATAGCTTGTTCAAAAGCACATTCACCATCCAGAACATAGATAGCCATTGTATCAATCACATGTCTGAGGTGCTCGTCTTCAGGAGTAACAACAGTGATATCCGGAACATTAGGGGTAAGAACCTGAGCATGGAATTCCATGCAAGAGATGTTAATTTGCAATATGATTACTGAAAAAGGCTAACTGATAAGAGTGTCTTCAACTACATATGCCACATCAGCAAGTTGTCAAACCAAGATCACACAAATAAGAGAAGCATCGAGTACTGATAATGTCGAGTATTTGTGACTGGTTTGGGTCCTTTGGAGTGACAAGCATCCAGTACAATTCATCCCTAGTTTGTTCTTTCGCTCTATTTCTGTTCTACGTCACTTTAAGAAGTAGAGAATATCAATTTTGAAACTGAACAGTAACATTTTTGATTATAAAGTAATTCAAGCACTCCTCGAATATCATATAGAACTTCTAAGGAACCAATTCAAGCCATGTGGAATCAAGTTTACATACCAGTTCAGAATTTTGAGTTGGAACAGTTATTGGTGGACCTGATTGACCAGACAAAATCAAGTTGCAGCCCTGCCAATGAAAATATATGAAACATTAAGAGTGAAAAGTAACAAACATTAAACTGGCAGTCAAGAATCAAATCACGAATAGGGATAAGGCCCACTCATAGGCTAGTAAATATAATTAAAGAAGACATGTAGCTCAAAAAGTAGCACAGGACGCATCACACACCTCCTTAGTACGAATAGCCATCTGTCCAGGTGGTGGAGCGGGTAATGCTTGTGATGGTAGAGAAACCGCTTTACCCCACCCAATCTTTAATTCATACTCGTACACGATGATCCCTGTAAAATTAGTATCTCTTTCATAACTTTCTTTTATATTGTCACATGCAATCAGGATGTTCAGTTAATACAACCAGTCGACCATAGAGTAGTCAATATTGCCAGAAGAACATTAGTTTCCAGCATTGACTAATCAGTGGGTAAATTGTATCGAGCAAGAAAGAAAAGACAAATGTACCAACACCAAGCAGTAATTGAGAAGAAGAAGAGACGGAGTAAACTGCATCTATGAAGAAAGAAAAGCCAAGGCAACAAAACTAGGTAGTAACAGTGACTAAAACTGAATGGCAATGCATGCATTGTATTGAACATTAGTTACATATTTCTTTGACAATGACGTAGGATTTGCACATATGAAACCAATCAAATATTTTTGGATTTAAGTAGTCAAAATATGCTATTGAAAAAGGTTAGAACCTAGAAACGTTTACAATTATCCATTAAGCTTTTCTATCATACACTAACACTACACACGTTGCCCCTACCTAGCTATTGGTCTCTAGGCCAGGCTACATTAGATAGTTCTTGAAAGAAGACAGGCTAGCTAACCTTGCATTTCATCTTTTGCAGCTTGTCCATCAGCTCTATGCATGAAGGAAACAAATCCACAGTTTCTTTCTCGCCTCCGCTCCTCTTCTGTTCTTGGCCACATAATCTTGACACTAGCTATGGGCCCAAATCTTCCAAAAGTGCGCAGAAGGAAATTTTCATCAACCTATTTGAGCATAAAGATCACATCTCAAAATATAAGTCAAGGACGCATATTACAAAACATTGGCGAGAGAAAACAGTACATAAATTCAAGAAAGAATAAAATATACCTTTGGGTGCAGATTCCCAACATACAAATTCGTCGTTTGTGGGTCACCATCATCGAACGATCCTAGCCTTCCAGTGGGATCAAAATCATCAGGTAGCTCATCAAAGCGGCTAGAAGGCTGAAGACAGAATAAGTTTAGTACAAAATGCAGGACAGATCTCTCCAAAAAACAGTTCAGGGTTACCCTGAGAGCAGAAAACCGACGAAAAAGAGCACAAGACTATAATGACTAACCGAATTAACGCTCTGACGATCACGATCCTGGTTTCGTCTATCCCTCATTTCTTGTTCACGTTTCAACTCCTCCATGAAATGATCTATATTTCGAGTCTTCCCCTTTTCTCTCTCCTTAGGTCTCTCTTCCTCCCTCTACAAAGTTGAAATAAATGAACTTACTACTCATTGCTGCTTCAAACGACAAACCCGATTAATAAAAGAAATATACTGACAAATCCATGCTACTGACCTTCTTCTCTGGTTCTTTACCTTTAGATGCCATTGGTGGAGGAAGAAAAGAGGGAACATACCTACAGAGAATAGTTGGATAATAATCTTCTATATCACAAGAACATGCACATGGATTTCATCTTATCAAGCAATACGCAAGAACATTATTCCTAAGACCCACAACTTTTTTATCACATGAAGACCTCAGCTAGTTGCTATACACAGATAGCATAAATATAACAAACACATGATAGATAGTATTCACCACTTTACCTACTCCCTTTCTTAGAGATCGAACCCCCATCTTTGGACTTTTCACCTGCCATCCGCGTATGCATAGAAAAAAAGGTCCATACTCTTATTAATGTGTTCTCAATATAAACAAAAGCAGTTGCTCTACCATTTGACACCATCAAAAGAACAACAAAAGTACAAACGAGAAAAGGTAACAACAGTTAAAGCCGTATCATTTACCTTCAGAATCAACCTTGGGCTTATCGCCAGGATTAATGGTGCCACCTCGAACAAACGTCTTAGTTGCATTGTCCCCTTCAAACGATGCCACGAATTCCTGATACAGACGAGCCGTCTCATCCTCCGCTTTCTGCGTTAAGATGGAAAAATCCTCGATTTATCAATCTACACGGAACAATTCTACTCATCGAAACTAAATTGAAAAAGAAGATGCTCTTTTGAAGATTTTCGATAGCTAAGGAAGAAAATAAATAAACAAACCTTCTTCCTGGCTTCTTCTTCCTCTCTGTGTTTCTGGAATGGCGTTTTCTTACGGGTGATCGAGAAGGAACTCATTTTTCAGAATCCAACTTGATTCGGAAACTAATCGCCGAGCTAAAACCCTTTGCTGATCCACAACAGAAATAGTTTCAACTCGAAACGACGAATTGCAGATTGAGAAAGATCGGAGCAGGAAGCTATGGAGATTAAGGATTCTGATTGAGAACTAGGGTTCGGGAAATCGAGATGGGTGACGAACAATCAGGAACCTAGGGCTCCAGGAGGAAACAGCACGAGCTCAAAAGTCTAAAACGATACTAGAAAAGAATATTGGGATAAAAAAAAACACTCTAATTACAATCAAATATTTTCGGTCGTCTTTGTATATTATTGCGTAAAATTACTCAAATGTTATCTCATTTTAAAAATATTATCCAAACTCTATATTAATTTTAAAATAATGTAAAACTATTCCTATAAATACAAAGGGGATGTATTGAACTAAACATTTGGAGTGATTTGGAGGTTTTCTTAAAATTCACTGTTATTCAACTAAGAATTTTAAAATGTCTTCTCAAATTCAGTGTTATTGAACATGAAATTTATGTAAAATCACTCAAAATCACTTAAAATCCTCTGTTATTCAAACAATAATTTGTTAAAATCATATCAAATCCACTGTTATTGAACTTTTTTAAGTATTGGGATTTTAACGACTGCAGAAGATTTTAGAAGATTTTAGATGACTTTCTTAGTTAAAAATAAAAGATCCAAATCTCATGGTTTTAAGTGGTATTGTAGGGTATTTTAATATAAAATCATAACAACTTCCTTAAAATCACCAAAAACCATAAAAATCATCAAAAATCTTTATTAAACTCAAATCACTCCAAATGTTTAGTTCAATACACCCCCCAAAGTATATGGAAAATACTTAAGGGGGGTGTATTGAACTAAACATTTGGAGTGATTTGAAGGTTTTTTTAAAATTCACTGTTATTCAACTAAGGATTTTAAAATGTCTTCTCAAATCTAGTGTTATTAAACATGACATTTATGTAAAATCACTCAAAATCACTTAAAATCCTCTGTTATTCAAACAATAACTTGTTAAAATCATATCAAATCAACTGTTATTGAAAATGTTTTAAGTATTGAGATTTTAATGACTGCAGGGGATTTTAGATGATTTTAGATAATTTTCTTAGTTAAAAATAAAAAGATCCAAATCTCATGGTTTTAGGTAGTATTATAGAGTATTTTAATATAAAATCACAACAACTTCCTTTAAATCACCAAAAACCATCAAAATCATCTAAAAACTTAATTAAACTCAAATCACCCCAAATGTTTAGTTCAATACACCCCCCTTAGGTTTACTCCTAGAGGTGAACCCATTTGTTCACCCCTTCTTTTTTTATCCAATAAAAATATATCATGTAATATTATTTTTAAATAAAATTAAAGAATTAAAAACATTCAAATATTTTAAAGACCATTTGAATGTAAACCCTTTGGGGTTTAAGGTTTATGGTATAGGGTTTAAGCTCTTTGGGTTTACGGTTTAAGCTATTTGGGTTTAGGGTTTAGAGATTAGGTTTAAGCTCTTTGGGTTAGGGTTTAGGGTTTAGGAATTAGGGTTTAATTTTTTTTTTTTTTAAATTTACATGTTGGGTTTAGGGATTGGGGTTTGTGGTATATGATTTAAGCTCATTGGATTTAGGGTTTATGGATTAGGGTTTAAGCTCTTTGGATTAGGGTTTAGTTTTTTATTTTTTAAGATTTACATATTAGGTTTAGAGATTAGGATTTAGTTTTAATTTTAATATTTTAGGTTCAAATTATCGTTTAGGGTTTAGAATTTAGGGTTTAGAGATTAAGATTTAAGTTTTAGTATTTTTTATAAAAAAGTTATTTTTAAGTTTTGTCTGAAATAAAATATATTTTCTTTTCTTTTATTTTCGTTTTTTATTTTTATTTTTAAAACATTTTTAAAATTTTAATTAATTTTAATATTAGATTATGTGGAATTATTTGATTGGTTAAAAAAGCTGGAGGTGAACCCTTTAACAAAAGGGTTCACCTCTAGGGGCTGAACCCAAGTATTATTCTTTATTCAATTTGTTCTTTATTATTTTGGATTAATTTTTTAATCAGATAGATTTTATTTTCAGCAATTAAGAAAAATAATGTTTTTATCAACCAAAAGTGATAATTTGTTAAAAGATGAAAATTTCTTTGGGCAAATCGCATTAATAGCACAAAAAACATGATTTGTCAAAAATATAGCACATAGGAAGAAAAATCATAAAAATAGCACAAAAACATGTTTTGTTACTAAATTAGCCCTAACCCTAAATCTTAAATACTAAACCCTAAATCCTAAATACTAAACCCTAACCTTGAATAATAAACCATAAACCCTAAATAATAAATCTTAAACCCTAAATAATTAACCCTAAATCCTAAATTATATAATGCTATAAAAATCTTTATAATTAAAATAATGCTAAAAATGTGATTATTTTTTTTGGTGCTATATTTGTGATAAGGTATGTTTTTTATGCTATTTTATACCTTTTTTCAATTTCTTTAATAGTATTAAATTTTAGTTATAAATATATTATATTATACTAATTATAAAAAATCTATCAATAAAATTATTCTTAGGCAGTATATTTGATTCCACAAAATAGAAAGTAATAAAATATTTATATTAACTTAAGATAAAATAACATTGCAAATCAAATCTGAAACCGGATATAAAACTAAAAAAATTGAAAAATATCATACCAAAAAAATATAAAAATATAAAATCTGGCTATTAATATATATGACACAGAAAATAAATAAATAAGATTATCAAATATCAATTCTCATTTTTAAGAAAAGAAATCTAAGAAAGTCAAAAAAAAAAAAAAACCAATTTCACTCGGTTTATTATGTGGCCTTAAACGCTGACTTTCGTTTCGGCCCTTTTAACGGCCCACTTTTGACTGACTTTGACAGCATTTTGATATTGCTGATGTCAATCAGAAGCGCCTCTATATTAAAAAAAATTCAACAAATTGTCAGCCGCCGCCAGAAACCTAACTCTTACCGGTAAAACCGCCGCCGTGTTGTTCATCATCTCTGTCGAATTCTTCAATTTCGATTCTCGGGTCGATCAAGGATGGAAGGAGGCGGAGGAAGTAGCGCACCCGCAGGAGTTGTTCCTGAATCAGCAATGGAGGCTGTGAAACAAACGCTGGCACACCTCGAGGAACTGAAACCGCAGCTTGAGCAGCTTTTTTCTTTAGCTGAGCCAGAGGTTCTTGCCCAATTGGAGCCATTGCAGCGAGCTAAGACTATGTACTTACTCGCCGAAGCCACCACAACAATTTTCAATGGTTACCCTCTTTCTTCTTATTAACATGTTTACATTGAATAGTAAAGCTATGAGATTTAAAGTTTGTTAATTTGCGAGATAATGTTTTGAACTGTGTTGTGGCTTTGTTTACAGTGAGGTTGAGATGTACCGGCGCTAATCCCGACGATCATCGTGTTAAATCTGAAATGGTGTGTATAAATTCAGTGTCTTTGTGCTGTGAAACACTTTGCGTGTCTCATCATCTTGTTAGATTAATCTATTTGTGTTTGTAGACGTTTGCAAATGCAAACCAAAAAGGCATCTGTTTGGTTGTTTTGCTGATGGTGGTCTTGTTTTTTTAGGAGAGGCTAAACGTCTACAGAGAGAAGTTTCAGCGGTGTATGGATCGTAGTAAAGGTAAACATTATTTTCCCTGTGCCTGACTGATTTGCTAGAAAGATCAAAACTTGTTACTTATGAATGCTGAATTGAGGGATTGAGTATTCAGGTTTGTTAAACTTTTGTTGCAATTTGCATTGGTGATTGTATTGTCTCGTCGACAAAACAAGTTTTCTGACTTCCTCTTTTCATTGGAAAATTGCTGCATCCATTTAGCTTGTAAAGTTGTTGCCTTGTTGGGGATAAGATTACAACTTCGTTCGAAAATTAAGCTCTCACTTTATAATTTTCTTAGCCAGTCTTGTTTTATAGAGAATGATAAGTACCTAGCCATTTCTCATGCGGTAAACACAATCCTCTGAGGATCCTTTTGTTGAACTTTACATTGTCTAATCTTTCGGAGGAACCAACTTTTTGACCTTTTATTTGTTGGGATTCTGTATCCGAGTATCTGTGTTTGTTAGTTTCCTTGTGCTATAAGTGTTGATTATAATTTCTCGTAGATATATGGTTTCGTTGAAGGGTTTCTTTATTGTATACACCCATCTTAAATGCAGGGGAGTAGTATGTCAACTTGGTATACTGAAGTGGTGTTTCCATTGGAAGGCTTATCATAATTTCTCGCGCCTAATGCATTGTTATGGGCTTAGCTTGTCGTCACTTGACTATTTCATCTTAAACTTCCAATTGATTCTATAAAAATAGTGTGAATTCCTTTTGGGACACCTTTTAGCCTATTGAAATCAATGAAACTGCTTTGTTTGCTATTTTCTCTATTATCGCATTTTCCTTTGATAATTTTTCTCCTCTAATGGATTGATATTAAACTTTGGTTTTGACAAGGAGCACTTCCTTTTATAAAACTTATTAGATATGAATTCATTGAATTCTCATTGGCAAGCCATTTTCCCTTTTTGTTGTAGATCCTCTTGCTGTTGTCTATTATCTGAAGTTGGGAGGTTTATTAAACATATTTATTTCTGATTAGAAGATGTTTACTCAATTGGTAACACTTGTGTGTGCCATTAATGCGTCGTGGGGCTTTCGTTGAAGAAACGGTTTTGTAGTCCCACATCGGAAGTTGGAAGGATCTCGAGTAATATATAAGGGATATGGGCCAATCCATTCATTGCCAATTGGTTTCGAGTTGGAAGCCCATAGAACTTAATATTGTCGAGGTGCTATCGAGTACTTTGGGCCGATTGGTTCTTCTTAGTGAATCAAAAGTGTTTATTTTAGGCCTAAAACAACTAATACAATTGTGTTGGTTTCATCATTTCATTAGATAAGCGTTACGTCAGGTTTATCTGTTTAGGAAATTTTATATTCAGATAGATTTTGTTAGAGACTGAATTGCTACCTTTAATTCATTGTCTTATCCACTAAATACATTTCTCTTTTTGATTGTAGAACCATTGCGTCCGACTACTGTCTTAAACCGTCAGGCAGCAACCCGTTTCATCGGACAGTCTCTGCCTGATCTTTCATCTGGTGAGCTTTTATACAGTTTTTTGCTTTCCTACCTTTTCCTTTTCTTTTATATCCATGCTTCTCTAACAATCGTTGTGAAATGAATGTAGCCCAAAAGCAAAACATTAGAGACCTCAGCAAAGGAGAGAAATCAAGGATGAGGTATTCGGAAACAACTGCGAAAAAGAGGAAATACCAATCAAATGAGAAACAGTCTGTTCAGTCTGCTGCAAAGGAATTTCTTGAAAAGGCAGCTCGCGAGCTTAATGGTAACAATGAAAGTGGTTTGAAGGGGCCTCTAATGGCTGCAGCTGATGGTTCAGATGATGTTGAAATGGGAACAGCCTGATTTTCCAAATATATATCATGGTAATGCTCTCTTCTTATTATTGTCCCTGACAGCCTGAATGCATATCTCTATAATTGACATACATTGTGGTATTTAATTTTTGTGACATATTGGGAAACTGATAGTGGATTTAAAGTAGATCCAAGAAAAACAGATACTTTCTTATAGATGGAAACTCAAACTGTTATCCCATAATAAAAACACTGTTTTTCGAAAACTGTAGCCTCTTCATGTTCTTTTGAAAATTATGTGTTTTCTTCTCCAAGGATGGGTGGTATATAAAGAATGGACCCATAAGGAAGTCGTGTTGTTGGTTGTTGTTCCCTTGAGAGTTGAGATTATTGCATCTGTCACTTGTTTGTATTCTGTTTGTGTGAATCATTGCTTCTGTCACTTGTTGGCCCCTCGACTCTTTTCTCTTCTTCATCTTTTGCAGTTGCAGCTACTTTTTGGATTGCGTTGGTGGCATTCGTCATCATCATCGCACATCGTTTTTCTGAGAGAAGTTGGTTTCCTCAACTCATCTCTAATGGTGTCTTTTGTTTTTGGACCTTAAGTTAGGGTTGGTGTATGTTGTAGATTGCGTTGTGTTAGCAACTGATTTTATAAGTTAAATCTAATATATTCGGAAATACACCATTGTCAAAAAGCCAAAAGAATTTTAAACAAATCTCATGGAATCTAAACATACTCTATTGGTAAAATCAGAGCAAAACAATTGCTAATCCAATAGCTCCCAAAACTCCAATTCGACTGGTCAAAGAAGAAGCAGAACCGGTAGCAGGAGGAACAGCTGAAGCTCCCAAAAGAGCATGTGAAGGTGCCGGAGAAGGAGCAGAGCCGGTGAAGAAACCACCGGTATGGCTCCCACGAGAGGACATGACAACAATGTGAAGCTTCTCCCCTTCCACACAGTTGCTTTTAGAGCCGCTGATGAAGAAGAAAGGACCAGATCTATCTAGCTTCACCTTAGTGTCTCCATTGCTGTAATTGGCTGCTGGGTTTGTGGTGTTGCAGTTGATGTACGCTTCTTTTGTCACTTGCAGAACCGAGTCCTTTTCCCCATCGTACTTCCATACTGTCACATATGCGTTAACCACGTTCACAAATCACAAGAGTTAAGAAACTTTAGATTTGAATGGCGAAAAAAAAAAAAAAAAACTCACCAAGAGAATCGCCGACGTGAAAGCGCAAACTCTCAGCCCATTTGTTGAGAGAATCAGAAGGTGAAGAAGGGATTTTCCAGGCGCTGGGTTTGCCTCCGACCAGAATCTCTTTGCAACAGGCGAGATCAACCAACAACAAGAAGAAGAGTAACAGACAAGAAGTTTCAACTAGAGTTGTCCGAGCCATTAGAGTTATTAAGTTGTTTGTATGAGACAGATAAAAGATGAGACTGATGTGGCTTATTTGGTCTCTGTTGTGTAATAATTGGGTCTGTATATATAGAGGAAGAAACTAGCCGTTGGAAGTAAATGGTGTTTGCTCTGCTCTCCCTAACGGTCTGTTCAAGTCCATACCAAGTTTCTCTTCTCTATTTGGGACTCGGATTCCAAGAAAATAGATAGGACAAAACCATTTTTTTTAACAACGGTCGGAGACAGAAATTCAAAAGAAGCGTCTTGATATTGGCATTATGTTGGAACCAATCATACAACAAGAAATACAAAAAATAGTCTGTATTAAAAGAGAGTATAAATAGAAATGAAAGAATCACATAATTGTCATCAAGAAAGATAATCCAAACAGAATACACTCTAAAAAAGTTTTACAGTGACCAAAACCAGAGCCAAACAAGAGAGAGGACCCTATTGAACAAAAAGAAAACAAAGCTTTTTAAACTTGTGGAAAAAAATCATAAGCTATATTACCTTCTTCATTTTCTCTCTTTCTCTTCAATGTTTTTACTCAATCAATCAATCTTAACCGAGGAATAGATGAGTCTTGTGAACCAGAGACAAGCATAGAATCCGATTGTTCCGGTCAGCACAAAAAACGCATAGGAAGCGATGAGCATGTACCCGAAGTAGAGCATAGCTGAGACGAGCTTAGTGATCTGTAGCTTTGTGAAGAAATAGAAGGCTGCATAGAGAAACAGGTAGACCGCAGAGGAGCCTGAGGTGAGGTAAGACCTCCACCACCAGAGATAGTCTTCACTACAAAGCTGGAAGTAGCAGAGAACAATGGTTATCTCGGCGCAGGTGACCATAAGGATGACAAAGACGAGGAAGAGGAAACCGAAGATGTAGTAGAACTGGTTGAGCCAGATGGATGTGAGGATGAAGAAGAGCTCGATGAAGACTGCACCGAATGGTAAGATTCCTCCGATGAGGATTGAGAAAACCGGGTTCATGTACCAAGCTTGCTCAGGGATTTGCCTTGGGATTTTGTTGGTTTTCACGGGGTCATCAAGTGCTGGCTTCTTGAATCCGATGTAAGCACCAACAAAGACAAGAGGGACTGAGATTCCAAACCAGAGGAAGATCAGAGCAAACATTGTTCCAAAGGGGACAGCTCCAGATGACTTTTGTCCCCAGATGAGAGCGTTTAAGACGAAGAAGATGGCTGAGACGACTGCAGGGAACAAGAAGGCTGTTCTGAAGGCAATTCTCTTCCACTCTGTTCCTTTGAACATTTTGTAGAGACGTGAAGAGGCGTAACCGGCAAAGAGGCCCATGAAGACCCAGAGTAGGAGCATGGCTGTCATAAGACCTCCACGATTTGATGGGGAGAGAAATCCGAGCATGGCGAAAATCATAGTGACAAGTACCATGCCTAAACACTGGACACCTGTGCCAACATACACGCAGAGAAGATCGGAATTGGCTGGAGGCCTGAAAACGTCACCATGGACAAGCTTCCACCCTGTCTCTTCTTGAGCTTCTTCCTGGGTTTCAAGCTCATTGTACCGTGAAATGTCACGGTAAAGAGTCCTCAGCATTATCATTGCTACCATACCCGAGAGGAAGAGGACGATCATCAAAGAGTTGACAATAGAGAACCAATGAATTTGATTGTCGCTCATCAGAAGATAAGCATCCCATCTAGACGCCCACTTTACATCACTTTCCTGAAGAGGTAGCAGTGGAAAAATCAGCAAAACTGTGAGAAAAAGACAAAATAGTATCTCACTAGGAGATAACAATCAGGTGATAAACTGATTAATCGAACAAGAACTTGCCTGAAAATCAACATCATACGTGAAAATAATTTCTTTCTTATTGTCGACTTCTTGAGGGGTAGCTGAGCTAACAACCAGGCGCTTCGTGTGAGGATCACAGGTAGTCAAACGGGTCTTCTCACTCCACTGTCCATCGTATTCGTGCTTGACACTAGAGATCAAGGTAAGAACAATTAGTACTGAAAAAAGAGAGGATCACAAAAGTTCAACTTGTTAACAAGAACTGCACCTGTATGGTTTGACCTCAAATCCCACAATCCTTGCAGCATCGGTTTCAATATCTCTGTGATATCGGACGGTAAATGCCAAGTGATTGTGCATAAAGTACTTTTGTTCTTTGCTCTGTAAATTCAAAGGAACGATTAGAAAATGATACTGTCAAGCACAACGCAAAAAGTGAACAATCCAAACCTACTTACCCCTTCATATTGGCCTTTAAGACCAATATGATATCCGATCTGATACACAATAGAGGAAGAACCTTGCTCACTTCTGTCGATTGGCACCACTAGAGGAAGGTTATCGAGGATCCTAACGCATACACACAAGATCAGCATGAGAGAGGTAACAGAGGGATAACATGCTATTCAGTAAAAGAAAAAAAGTCAAAGAAAAGCTCATATTCTAGTAGGTCTTACATGTTGACCCGATACTCATCATCAATCTTCTCTTTGTATATTTTGGCAGTCTTTGCATCAAGCGTGATACGGCAGAGAACATTGCACATTTGTGCCTCACGCATTTTAAACTGCACTATTCCAACTTTGTTAGGGAAAAAGTAGAGTGAAAGACTCAAATTCTTTCACCACAAATGAATAATAGTAATCCAAGTACCGAGTGTGATAGTTTTATAGAAAGAAGAAAAACAGAGACGAACCGAATAAGGGGCATTTTCGATGCGGTCACCACGAAGCACTTCACCAAGATTCTCAGTACTGTCGACTATCTTCTTAGGGCGGCAGAAAGGAAGAGAGTAATACGAGTATGGAAGCTGAGTCTTTACGGAAGTCAACTTGTTTACTTTCACCTTCAGCTCATCACCCTGAAAGTAACAAGATCAACACTTTGAATATCACCCATCATTTCACCTTCTATCTTATGGTAAAAATCATTAGCCACCTAAGAAAACTACAAATCACTTCGAATTCATTAGCGGTAACTTAGATTTTAAGTAATGAGAAGCGAATCATGACAAATAGATAACTAAACATTGATGAATGTGACATTGTAAAGATCAGGAGATCTAAGAAGAAGGCGAAAAATTCGCGCCTCAACGCGTCAAATCATACAAATCCTCTCGAGAAAAAATGTTAAAACCAAAATGTCGGTGCATCGGCAATACGAATCAAAAACCAGATCGGAGAGATCCTAATCAGATTCCAAATAATCAGATTATAAAAATCGAAACGTTACCTTTTCGAAATCCTGAGGAGCAACACCAGGGAGGTAGAAAGAGTGAGCACAATGGATGAAGAGCAGAAGAATCGCGGCAATCACAGATCCAGAAAACTGTATTCTTCTGGAACAGCTCCGAAGCTCCATAGCCATGGCGGTAACGAAGAAGAAAGTGAGAGCAGATCTGGGAGCTAAAACAAAAATAGAAGCTTACGGTTTGTGAGTCTCGAAGAGGAAAGGCACTACGATGATAGATCCTGTTTTCTCTCTCCGTTATTGCTTCGTTACTGTAACAGTATTCCTTTCCATTTATATTTCTCCACGTGGCTTTCGTACGAGAAATTAACACCGAATGGGCTATATTTGCTAAGCCCATTTATTATTTAGGTTCAGATCCATGATTGTCACGTCAATTATGGCAACATTTGAACAAGCTCTTTTATATCTTACCTAATTAAGAGAAAAAATAGTTGATGATTAAAATCAGACCATCATCATCAATTCATCATCAAAGACTTTAAGTGTTAAGATCCCAGAAAGGAACTCAGCAACTTAAAGGGAACTTTCAACAATAATAAACAACGTGGATTAACCCACTCACAAACTTTTTTTAAACAATGGACTTATTATTTTATTATATATTATATGATAATAATTATATTGACGATTTTACAATATGATAATTTTAACGATTTATGAGGATATACGTCTAATAGTTCCATTCTAACAACTTATGATGATGATATACATCCAACGGTTTCATCTACAGTATACTAAATCGTCATGTAAAGATTAATGCATAAAAGTTATAAGTTCTAACTCTACTACGCTAGAAGTCTTTTATAATTTTATCTATATTAATTTCATAAATCATAATAAATCCCAGTTTCTGAAATTTGTATCTCAGATCTATTGATTCTGATATAGAAACATTAACAAATCTTTAGTTAAACTATTATACCAAGAGAGTTTCACCATTTTTCTTTTATCAACATGTTGGAAATGGCTACAATTTTTTTTATATTAATTTAGGGATATCTCGATTCTATGGAAATACTCAAACTAATTTTCTAAGGGAAGTGTAGCATACAGATAAATCCTTTTTTTGGATATTCAAATGACCCCCTAGAACAAGGTCCATATCTATGTGGGTGTCCGAAACAATTGTGAAATTGTTTCGAATAACAGGAAGATCGAACCTGCAACATAATAGCGTCTAAGACCCATCTCCTACCACTTAACCACAAGCGTCCAGACAAATTGCTACTTTTTTAATTTCCATCCTATTTTGGTCATTAATTTGACCAATTAATGATCCATCTTTAATTGGTCATAAAATGTCTTTAATGAACCCATCTTTACTTTTTTAAGCAAGTTATAACATGTTAATTTTGGAGCTAATTAAATTATACAAGGAAACCATGTCGATCATAAAGAGGAAATAAAAGAGAGAGAAAAAAAACTGTAATTTATTAATTGTAAACGTTACAACAACATTCATATCAAGCGATCACTATATATATATAGTAGACATCAATCCCAAATATAAGCAGTGAGAAAGAAAACCAAGAGACAAAAATTGTATTCTGACCCCCCAAAAAATGGAGAACAAGGCATTTTTCATGGAACTTCTCTTAATCACCATTTTGATATCATCTATTTATCCAAGTTTAGCCATAGAAAACGACGACAAACCATTGCTTGATGAACACACCAGTTTACAAAGCGTGATGGCAGCCTCGCCGGCTTCAAGAGAATACAATAATGAAAAAAAAAACAAAGTACGTGACTATTTCAATTATTGTTCAGAGAATATGGATGTTAATTGTACCGACGAAGTGGTGGATGATCTATTTAGAAACAAACCAATGTCGAAAGATTGTTGTATGATAACATTGCAAGAGAAAGAATGTAACATGGCATATGCAAAGCTTATCTCCATGATGTACCAACTGAGAAGTTTTCCTATTGTGAAAAGGATGGACGAGATTTTGAACAGATGTTCTGCTCAAGCAGTGGAGGAGCTAAAAAAACTTTTCACTGGGGACAGAAATTTATTTGAATAAAATAAATTAATTTAATTTTAATTTGTCAAAATTAATATAAGAAAAATATAATAATTAAATTATTCAAAATAAACACAATAGCCACTCATAGATACATGTTTATTTTTCTTATACTATAAGTAAACTTCAATCATAATATTTAAAATAGTATATTTGATGTGTCCTATTTTAACGACTAAAAATTAAAGACACATAATACAATAGAAACGTTACTGATCAAAAGGAAAGAAAGACGTGAGACAACTAATATAGATAAATATGATATTTAAAAAGGACATAAAACATGGTAAAAAAAAAGTAAGAAATAAAAATTAAAAAGAGAATGAAAAGATTTGTTGTATAAGCCGGACGAAGGTAATTTTTTTAATAGAAAATGTAAATTATGTAAGCGGAAGTGAGATTGGAACTTAAAAAGATGGGGGCAGAAGCATGATTTTAAGGGGGGTGGGGGGGGGGGGGGGGGCAATGATAACTTAACTAGCTAATTCTTACAAAGTTTAGATGCACTTATTAATTTTTATCTAAACTAGGAGAGAACCCGCGCAAATGCGCGGATTTTTCTGAAATTTATAATTATTTAATATATTTTGATATTTATTTTAAGTCTTAATATTATATGTTTAAAATTTACAGATTGTATTTTTTTCTTTTTTTATGAATATAATGAATTTTAAGAAAGAGAATATGTGCAAACATACGATTATTAATTTATTTTTTATAAATAAATATTTTATAATTATCAAATTTCAATGACCTTTTTATAATTTTCTTCAGCTTTTTTTTTCATCATTATCATTTTTTCATAAACTATTTTAAATATATATATATATATATATATATACTTGTTATTTATATATTTTCATTCATCAAACTTTTAAATTTTAGTTTTCATTCAAAATATTTTAATATTTTTAGTTATCATTTTAAATCTTATTAATTTTATATATATTTCATTGATTTTATTTTCTTTCACATGTTCTTATATTTCATATAATTTCATTTTTTATTATCATATCTCATTTTGTAACATTTTATTTCTATTCTTAATAATAATCTTTCTATATTTTAATATTTTTTGTTATCATTTTAGATTTATTTAATATATATATTCCATTGATTTTATTTTATTTGTTATGTTCTTATATTTTGTATAATCTTTTTATTATTATTGTATCTTATTTTTACAATAATTTTCTATTCTTAATATTCTATTATTTATAATTATTTATGGTTCTTGGTTTCTAATTTTTAATTATTGTAAACTTTTTAATAATTCTATCTTTACTTTTTAGTCTTAATTTGATATTTTATTTTTATAGAGATTTTTTTACATCAAAATATGAAAGATGTATTTAAAATTTATAACATATAATATTTATGAGATTATAAATTAAATTCAAATTTACAATTTATGTTTTAATAATTTTAACTAATTATATAGGATATTAAATATTGTTACATTAAATAGTATAATTGTTTGAGTTAAATGATTATGTGGAAATTTTTGACTAAAATTAACCAATGAAGGGGGGCTGATGTGGCAGCGTGAGAGAGCCCCCTCTTCTCCCATTATATATAGGATTCATGGGAGGCAGCTGCACCCCCTCCCTTCTACCTACATCCACTGTGTTAAAGTTGAAGCTCCTACACCATTGTCTGGTTGAAATTTATTTAAATGAAAAAATAATATTATGATGACTTAATGACTTGTTTCATCCAAATTACTTAGAATAATTTAATTATTTATAGTAATTGAATATCAATATATTTTCTTACTGTTTTATGTTAACTATACTTCTATATATTAAATTAATGTTCCTGATATTGGATTAAAGTTCTTATTTATTCGGATTTGGTTTTTCATAGACAAAATATTTTGATTTTTAAAAGTCAAGTGGATGACTTTTTTTTATTCAGAACAAAACCTAAGATTTATTACACAAAAACATTTAGTATCATTGCTTTCTTCTAAAAGTAAAAAAATAAAAAAATAAATTATTTAATGTTTGAGAAAATTATTTAAAACATGGTATATATGAAAAAGTTTTAGATTTTTTAGTTAAATTGTATCTATACTATTAAAACAGATGAACCTTTTATAATTTTATCTATATTAATTTTCATAAATAATAATAAATCCCAGTTTCTGAAATTTGTATCTCAGATCTTTTGATTCTGATATAGAAACATTAATA
Source organism: Orychophragmus violaceus (assembly GCA_030180135.1). NCBI lineage: Eukaryota > Viridiplantae > Streptophyta > Magnoliopsida > Brassicales > Brassicaceae > Orychophragmus > Orychophragmus violaceus. The sequence continues at coordinate 5,196,583 of CM058232.1, forward strand.
CTAAATCTTTAGTTAAACTATTAGACCAAGAGGGGCTTCACCATTTTTCTTTTATAGTCGTGTTGGAAATGGCTACTTTCTTAATTTCCATCCTATTTTGGTCATTAATTTGACCAATTACAACTTTTTTTTATAAGTCTATTAATATCATTAATTCAAATAAAATGTTCAGATTTTACAATTAAATACACAATTAGCAAAATCTAATAGAAGAACCCATGCCAAAAAGATAAAAAAACACGAGAACTAAACAATCAATGATTAACCTCTTTAGCTTGGGAGCATTATAGGCAAATTTATCTATATACATTTTGGAATATTAGCAAGGCACAGCCGGTTTAGATAAGAAAGACACCGATAAAAGCTTAAAACACTGATATGAAGAACTGATGAAGAGGTTTCATCACCTAACCCGGGAAGTAAGACCATTCGACAACAAAGTCTAGAGATACCCGATCTAAGATTGACCACGTCTCACGATCGATCTCATAAACTCATGGATCCGGTCTTACACACGGGATTACGCTATCAAACGAAGCTTAATAGCAAAGGATAAACCGAAGCATCACCACGACAGCATCTTTACTACCTCCTCCACATTTCAAAAATCTGGACCAAGGACAAGAACAAGTGCAAACCTAACCAAATCATAACCTTCACTAACCAGATAAACCAAATCTAAACCTAAATCATCATAATCCTTAATTCTAGAGCTCACAATGAACCATAGAACTAAATACTAGATTTAGGACCAACCGTACAACAGGAAGCCATGGCCGCAAAACTAAGAGTGATTGCCGTCGGGGAGAAAAAGCAAACCGGAGAGGTTTCACCGGTCAAGAGCCGCATAGCCGTCGCCGTTAACCACAATCCGCTGTTATCCCACTGAACCACGCAGCAAGCCACCATGAGATGCGAACCGGCGATATCCCGAAAACGCCTCCGCGAAGAAGACCGTAGACCGAGATCCGCCTTTACCACCACCGTCCTCAGACAGAAGATTCAGACAGAGCTGGCAAGGTCGCGTCCCGAGCACCACCGAAGTTCCAGAGCTTGCCTCCGGAGCAAGGAAGCTTTGCCGCATGTCCAGCTCGATCTGCATCTCCGACTCACAAGCAAGCTCTCCGTTCCAGACACGACCGCACACGACAATGAAGAACGAAAAAAGAAGACTCCTCGGTCGCCGGCAAATTTCCGACGCCGAGGAGGCGAGATGCGCCAGAGATGAGTTTCCTTCGAAAGTTGTTTTGAGATCTAAATGGGAGACGCGCGTCAGGCCCACGCGCAATGAGTTGTTTTGAAAATAAAAGATCAACATGTCTAGTTATCACCAATTACAACTCTAGAATAAAATGTCTTCAATGAACCCATCTTTACGTTTTTAAGCACAAGGAAACCTTGTCGATCATAAAGAGGAAAGAAACTGTATTTTATAAGTGTAAACGTTACAACAACATTCATATCAAGTGATCATTGCATATATATATAGTAGACAACAATCCCAAATATAAGCAGTGAGAAAGAAAACCAAGAGACAAAAATTGTATTCTGACCCCCCAAAAAATGGAGAACAAGGCATTTTTCATGGAACTTCTCTTAATCACCATTTTGATATCATCTATTTATCCAAGTTTAGCCATAGAAAACGACGACAAACCATTGCTTGATGCAAACACCAGTTTACAAAGCGTGATGGCAGCCTCGCCGGCTTCAAGAGAATACAATAATGATGTGTTCAACAATGTACCATCAAAAGAAGGTGACTATTTCACAAATTGTGTAGAGAATATGGATGTTAAGTGTAGCGACGAAGTGGTGGATGATCTTTTTAGAAACAAACCAATGTCGAAAGCTTGTTGTCTGGTGACATTGAAACATAAAGAATGTAACATGGCATTTGCAAAGATTCTCTCCATGATGTACCAACTGAGACGTTTTCCTATTGTGAAAAGGATGGACAAGATTTTGAATAGATGTTATGCTCAAGTTGAAACTCCTACACCATCGTCTGGTTGAAATTTATTTAAATGAAAATAATAATATTATGATGATTTAAATGACTTGTTTCATCCAAATTACTTATAATAATTTAATTATTTATAGTAATTGAATATCAATATATTTTCTTTGTTTTATGTTAACTATACTTCTCCTTCTTTTTTTTATCGTCTAGAACACTGTTACAATCATGAGTGATATTTGATCTAATCCTAACACTAAGAATCTTCTGATCAAGATCATCACCATGATTCAACTACCTGCGGCTCATATGATTACGATGAACAGTTCCGGCTGGTTGTTACCTGCAACTCTGGACCTCCTACCCCAGACCTGGTGTAAAAACCTTTAAACCCTTGACCATTGGGCCAAGGGACTTCACAAACTATACTTCTATATATTAAATTAATGTTGCTCATATTGGATTAAAGTTCTTATTTTGTCCGATTTGGTTTTCCAAAAACAATTTTTTTTTTTTAATTCAGAACAAAACTTAAGATTTATTACACAAAAAAAAACATTTAGTATCATTGCTTTCTTCTAAAGGTAAAAAATAAAAAATTAATTATTTAATGTTTGAGAAAATTATTTAAAGCATGGCATAATGAAAAAAAGTCTTAGATTTTTGAGTTAAATTGCATTATGTTTTTAAAACCATCATCTTAAATAGATTTTTAGATGAATAGGGGAACAAATTTTAACAACTAAGATATAACAGAAAGGAAAAATTAGACAATTAATACATAACCTATACAAGATTTATGTCCAAATTTTCTTTTGGTTACTCTCTTAATTACCCTAGATTTTTTTTTAGTTTATTGCGGGCAATATCCCTTGACGTTTTCTACTTGAATTGTTATATTTTCCAAAAAAACTTCAAATATGTAATGTGTGATGTGAAACAGTAGTAGACAGAAAAATACATTGACTTTTGAAGATCAAAGTTATCCGTAAAAGAATATTCGGTCGGTCCCCATAAAGAATAATGATTCCTCATATGATCTCTCGAGTCTTGATGATGAACAGTGCTACCGAATACATATCTTTGCACTTAGGAGAGAAAGATGAGGAGAGTACTTCTATACGCAGTCGTTTTAGTTCTAGCTTGCCTCTCCCTACCATGTGTCGTAGAATCTTCGGTCCGATGCAAAGCTTGGCTGGTTCAGTCCATCCCCACGGACATGCCCGAGCTTCCTCTCATCTCTGGCGTACTTTCTACAGGTTATAATTCAATATTACTCTTTCCTCTGTTTAGTGTTTACTTCCCGAGTAAATCTGCAAATTTGAGGTTAAATTCCATCAAAATTCTTGATTCGAAGTAAAGGGTTTCCTTATTGAAGGACGTAGATTCGTCATGTTACTTCTTTTCACAGAAAGGTTGGACTTTTTTGGTATTTTCATAACTTTATTATTGAGCCTTTTTCCTCTGTTTTCTATGTTAGCTCTGTTTTTTGTTAATTTCCCGGGAAAAGTTAGGTAATTCAGTTTGTATATTATCTGTATTTGTTTGAGAGAAATGTTCGCTGTGCAGGGGATGTGTTTCAGTGGCTTGCAAACAATTCAACAAGATCACTTGACATCATATCACAGTATTGGCAGCTTCTTGCTAATCCAAACGATCCTCGCTCTGGCGATTTCGGTTATTCTGATTCAGATTTACAGCAATTTGGAGCTCATATTGGTTCTCTAGTTTACAAATCCATCGACAATGCTGCTAATCGCAATGTTAGTATCAGGTATGCAAAAAACAGTTTTTTTTTTTAATACTGTGAAAGTTTCGGACCTTAGGTCCATAATCTTTCTGGAACCCGGAATAAGCCTTTAGATAATTCGATTTAAAAACTAATTTTCCATACCAAACGAGGTTTGAACTTGGGGGCACAAGAGAACCAACTTCTAGTTAAGATCATTTATGAAAAAACACAGTTTCTTCGTGTGAATACAGATCTTTCATAGTTAAGACTTAAGATCATTTATGAATTTTGAATGATAAATTTTTTGTGCATAGACTATTGTCTCATTCAGGAGTATATCCAGAGTATACCAAAGAACCATCTGATCTTGCTTCTGGAAGATCAAACGTGAAAAATGTGACTTTGCTACTAAGCAAATGGTGGGGCTCAGGGATTGTTCATGCCAAGGTTTGGATATCAGATGATCGAGACGTGTATATCGGATCTGCCAACAACGACTGGAAATCTCTAACTCAGGTAATGTCTAAACTATACAAACATATTAGATTCGTTTAGACAGTGGCTGGATCAGCTGTTTGGATGTTGCCAGGTGAAAGAAGTTGGGATTTACTTAAGTGGGTGTTCTCGAATAGCCCGAAAGATCAAAACTTATTTCGATAACTTGTGGCGATTAGCCTCTCTTGACTCTTCAGTTCACACAAGAAATGTATCAGATCAACAATGGCTGATCAATAGAACTGTTCCTTGTTGGTCACATTTTATACCTAACAAAGCAAGATGCAGGTAATGGAATTGATAAGTGTACTCTCTCTTTTTTTAATGAATAAATGGGTGCAATACGAGGACTTCCTGGGTGGTTACCCATCCTAGTACTACTCTCGCCCAAGCACGCTTAAGTGTACTCTTTCTTTTTGACTTGTCATCAACAATTCTTAAAATAAAGAGATTTGCTTCTCTTTTCAGGTCACCTCTTCCAAGCTACATAGAGATACCTAATGTTCAACTAGGTTATCCTCCACTATCTGATCCTGAGATGTTTAGTGTCGACATCGAAACTCTCCCTAGAAACCATTCTTGTCAAGAAACACAACCGAGTTATCTATCTTTTGCACCACCAGAGGTTAAAAGCAAGAATCTTTTTTTAACATTTTAGGGCTCTTGGCTAGTATATATGATATGGTTTTGGCTTCTTGAATATGTAGCTTTTGTTCGGAAAGCATCAATCTGATGAACAAGGATGGGTAGATACCATTAAATCTGTAGTGAAAGGAGGAACAGTGAGGATCAATACAATGGATTGGCTTGGTCAGTCTCAATACACTAATCCTACGGTTTACTGGTCATCCCTTTCTTCTGCGGTTTCCGAGGTACTATCTTGTTCTTGATGATTTTACTCGCGACAGAATTTGTGTTGAGATAATTCGAGTAAAAGCATGGAAGAAAAAAAAACCATATTGAGGCAAATACCCTTTGCTCTAGGGTTTTTATATTATGTGAGTGTTAATATTTACAAACCAGAGCGGTTGAGGTAGTCCAAGTGGTTGAGGGGCTCGGGGTGGTAAACACCATTCCCGGGTTCGAGCCCAGGCGGAAACAAAAATGCTTCCTCTGCTCACCCACACGGATATGGGCCCATTGCTTACGGCCCATTTGCATACCCGGAGAGAGGGTCTATCCGTGGGCTGCACCTCCCCTTGGGGATTAGTCTGGGCCCCTCCATAGGTCCGGGATACCCCCAGGTTAATCAAAAAAAAAAAAAAAAAATATTTACAAACCATTAGATCTTTTTATATATTGCCCTAAACCCGATACAATAAAGAAATAGATTCTTAAAAAGATCTTTTCATTTTCTCGATAAAAAAAAAACCTAAACCATTTTAGTATACTTTCGGCAGTGACATTCCCCATCTCACTCAAGAATAGTCTCATTGTCAGTACCTTGATATTTACGTCACCTTAGAACAACAATTTGAAATACAAAAGTTGACATCGCAGGTCGTCTTCGCCAAGAATGCCAAAGTGAAGATCCTAGTAGCATATTGGGGTCACTTTATTCAAGCCACTGATGGATACTTGAGGCAGCTGCTTTACTCCAATGTTCTTTGCTCATCTTCCTCTGTGCAAAGCAAATGTTTTGGACAAGTGGAGATCAGATACTACATGGTTCCTGGTTTTAACAAGACAGGACCTGCGGTTAGAAACGGGACTAAAACTGGAAACCTGTATCCGGACTACACGAGGGTGAATCATGGGAAGTATGTGGTCAGCGACGTTAGGGCTCACATAGGAACCAGCAATCTCGTTTGGGATTATTTCTTTGCGACAAGTGGTGTGAGCTTTGGAACATACAACACTAAGATTGTGTTGAAGCTTCAGGAGATCTTTGATGCAGATTGGAACTCTCCTTATGCAGTTCCGGTTGAAGAATTTGGACAAGATGTTTAAACACTCCTTGCAAAGAACCCTATGATTTATATCATATTTTAAACTTAGGGTAGAATCCAGATATAGTAGCATTACTTTTTCAAGAATACTTTCTTTCTTTTTTCATGGGATAAACATACAAAAGATGTTTAGGGACCATGTTTGTCTCCCTTTCACACTGAGCTTGATTCGCTGCTTTGGACTATGAGAAGTCTTATTAGCCTCCAGCTTACAAGTTTTATGTTTCTCTCGGACTGCTTGGAACTTATCGCCATGCTCAAAGACCCCATGAATTGACCTTCTTTTTCTTCAAGAATTGGAAGATTTAAATCTTCTAGGGTTTATTTTCATGACTTTTGTATTAAGTTTGTTAGTTGAAAAGATAATGCCCGGAAAGATTGTCTAGCTAAGAAAATAAGAGTTCGGGGTATTTTATTTTCTAATGTAAGTCCGTCGGTTCCTATTTAGTTCTCATTTGAGGAAAGTCGAGTACCGCATACTTAATAAAATGGTGTTTTTGATTAAAAAAAATGTTTAGGGACCATTACATCATTAATCATTTCAGTTGTTAAAGTATGAATGATAATTCTGAAATATGTTAAATAAAAGAATATTGGAAGTAGCATTTTGTGTAGGGATTGAATTTGGTTGGAGTAGGACCGAAGGAAGGCCGTTGGAGTTAGAAGTGAAGAAAAGACACATATGTATATATTGAAACATGAAATGGGGCCAACACCAGATAGCCGGTAAGCAGTTAGGTTAGTACCACTTGATTGTCTTCATGCTTATTCCATCTGTTATATGTCACTGTCCCGTTTGTCTCACACCACACATCCACACACCGGCTTAGGATATTGCAGGACCAAAATTTTGTGGACCGAGTCATTTTTGTGTGTGAATGATATATCTGAGGACTAGGGTACGCGTAATATCTTTCTTTTGGGTGTTATTAAAGCTAATGTGGAGTTGATTCCGTGTTTCATTAGTCTAATAATGTTAGATGAAAATAACCGTATTTTGGGGATAGAGTTTGGTGGCCCGGTGATAATGTTGGTGCATGTTCCATCTATTTTTGCTCGACTTGTATTCCATGCATCCAAGGCTAAACAATGCTTGACTGATTCATAGGACCTACAAACATTATCTTTCTTTTGTCTTTGTTTTATCTTAATTTTTGTATCTACTATTTTCACTTTTTGTTTGTCACTTTAAGCCATGCATGGGTTTGGGTTATTCCAGTCCAAAAAAAAAAAAAGGGTTTGGGTTATATGACATCTACGACAACAATTCTTACACGATAGGGTTAACTTTTTTGAGTCATCTATTATTTTGATATGGTATCAGGATTTGATCATTACTTTCTATACATTTATGGTTATTAGTTTTTTCAAAAGAGTTGAGGGATTTTTAAAACTACTAGTATAGAAAATCAAAAAGGTGATTAATGTAGAATCCATTTTTATTCTAAACTAACATATTATATATCTATTTTTTAGCAACCTAAATTTCTGATCTTATATTATGTTTAAACATTTTTTACTCAATCTAACGCATTACACGGACCTATATCTAACTCTTGTAATTTTGCCCATATACCACTTCACCAGAACGTCTGCATTACGCAATACTAATGCAACGACAATTAAACAACTGGACTCGTCCAAGTTTCATAATGTATCTTCCTCCTATAAGTAAATTACAAATGGACATTTTAAAATGGCTTTTGTCGTGTATTTGTTCTTTGAAATGACTCTTTTCTATAATCTGACTTTGGAATAGAAGGAAAGGTTGGTCGTTTTGGAATCTCTACGACAACAACACGTGCCTGTTCTTCTCAAACCTCACCAATTATGTGCAAGTTTTGTCCGTTCCTTTTTTTCTCAATCACGCAAGCTAAATTTACCGTATCCACTTGTCAAATCGGTATATGTCACTACTCACCACTGAAAACAAATCATAATGGTGGTGAAGTACAAAATGTTATTAAATTTGTCCTGGACCTGGTCAAAGTAACGTATTTTATCTATTTTTTTTTTTTAGTCGAACCATTCATCCATTCATTAATAAAACTCCATCAAAAGAGGAGAGGTTACAAGATAATTCATAAACAATAACCAAAGATTTGCCAACCAACTAGCTAAATAAACATGATAGAAGTAGATACACTTTATCAAAAGAAAGCATGAGGAATCGAAGAAGACTAAGATCCCATGAATATCTTGATCAGCTGCATCCGACACACTCGTAAGTGCGTTAGACTCTGAACTAAAGCCAGAGAAGATGTCTGCTACAAAAGCAGAGAAGAAGCATGCAACAAAGACAGGAAGGACAAAACACCGGGAGGAAAAACCTTGCAATACCGATGAGTCTTGATCAACCAAACCACTTAAACTCAGTGGAACTTTTGGAAAGAAGAGACAATACATGTCCAATGGAACCAGCATCTCAGGAACAAGTGATTTAGTTGGCAACACTCCTTCACACCAAGGAAGAGAGGCCCAACATATCACACAAGAGTCCATAAAGAGTTTGAGACAAAGACTGAATATTTCAGTAAAGGGACGCATAGAAGCGATAATAAATCTGCAACCTGCAACTATTGATCCCACCACGACGATAGGGCTGTCACTAGAGGGCACTAGGGTAAGACAAAAGGAAACTAAGATAATGGGAACATCACAATCTACACCCATAAACCACAGCTCCAAAACCACCCACTCAAGGCACATCTCAACCATAGTAGAATAATCAGAGTGTGGGGAGTGGTCACAAACCTGGAAGACTGAGTAGAAAAGGGAATTGTGAATGTCTGGAAGGGGTAGGGGGGACAAGAAGAGCACGAACAGAGGAGGCAGGGGCAGGTAATGAGGAGGATCGAGCTGCAGAACTAAACGACACCAGGAGGTACTAAAGACCTTACCTTCAGAGACTGAAACAGTGAGCACTAGGAGAGACCAAGTCTTCACACCGAAACTCGGCAGAGGCGGGACTCGATCCACAGCTATAAGAGAGCATAAAGACTGGCTTGATAAAACGGATAAGTCAGGCGGATCTGGCGGATCTGGAGGGTTCGGCTTGGGGTGTGGCATCACCAGCTCTGTACAGAGCAAGATCCGGCGAAGGAGGAGAGGGTTGGGACGAACACGAAGCGAAGATAGAGGAGAGGAAGATAACACACTTCTTAACCACTCCAAGTTTGTCTTCATACCGTAGCAGTGGCTTAGCAAGTCTCGACGAGGAGTACCGAATAAATCGGCGGAGGTGGTCGGAGAATAAGCTACAACCGGACTGGTAATCGAAGAGAAATTGAGGGGAGTCCAAGAGGCGTCAGTGAACGGCTGATAAGACGAGAGCGGCGGAGGTGACGTGAGCGGCGGAGGGGAATCGAGCAAAAGCGGCGGCAAGGGGAAGAGAGCAAGCGGCGGAGGGTGGGGCTCGGGTTTCGACAAAGAGATGGGAGCTAACAGTGGAGAGGGATCTAGGGGTGGGGGATCCGGAGGTATCGGTGGTTTTGGAGGTGGCAGAGCAGCTGCAGTCATGGTGAGGACGGCTAGGAGACGATGGGATCTAGGCGCAGGAGGAGGAAATACGGTAAAACGGAGGTAAAGGAGATGGCTTGCAGGTGGTTGCGGCTGTCTCGGGAAGCTCGCCAGGGAGAGACACCATTAGGGTTTTCCCTTCGTATTTTATCTATTAAATTAATAAAAATACACAAGTAGATAGAGTCGGCAAGTGAATAAAATAACATTGTCGGGTTCTCTCTCCTCCTAGTGAGAGAGATTCTCTCTCAAAGTATCTTCCTCTTCTTCTTCCCTGATTTGATCTTTCAGAAGCAGAGGGCTTGATTCCTTGTCGTTGCTGTTTTTTGGGCTTTGTTTGTGTATTTCGGCCGGAATCATTATCGGATTCTCTCCGATTGTTTGTTGCGGTTTCAATCCGCTTGTTTCTTTCCGGCGACTTATCCTTTCCGGCGCGGTTCGGATTTCCGATCGCTTTTCTCTGCTTCTCCTCCCGTTGCACCGGTCGATCTCTTCGTCATCTCTTTCGGTGGCTTCATCTTCATCGGGTAATTCTCGGCATCTTATCCTACTAAGGTTGGGAGTTTAATTGGTCGATCACTACTGTGTTTTGACCGGCGGTGGAGTTTCGGTGGTGTGGTGTTCTCCGGCGTGATGTTTGAAGCGGCTATCCTTTCATGGTGGTTTCTCCTTCAACGGTGTCTTTTGCAGGAAAGTCGGATCGACAGCACTAGTCCTCCCCTTTGATCAGAGTCACGGCCACGGTGGGATTTCCGGCATCTTTCTCGGCGCTGACACAGTTTCGGCGGTTGCATGCCGATGTTTCCATGGAGCTGACACGTGTCTCCTCCATCCTCATCCTTTCGTCCCGTTGGTTGGCTGTTGGGCTTCTTGGACCGTTTTTTTTTTCTTTTTCTTTTTCTTTGTAGGCCTGCTCTTCTGCCCTTTTGAACTTTAATAAAATGCTCAGTGTTAAATTTTTTTTTTAATAAAAATAGATATTTATGAAAATATTCATTTGCTGAGTGACGTGTAATTATTTTTAATTGCTAAATTGTAAATACTATTATTTAAAATGAACATTTAGGTGCTACAAAAAAATTAAAACAAAAAAGCGAACCCAACGAAAGAAAATGCATAGATGCATGCTAAGCCTAACGTAAGTTATTTCATCCGTTCTTGTTAATTCTAATGGAAATCTTGTAGCGAAAAAAAAGAAGTTATTTCATCCGACCTGAGAAAAATACTATTCTACCCAAACAAGAGAGACCTGATAAAAAATAGTCGCATGTTATGTAACATACTTAAGTACAACTTCAGTTGTTCATTTTGTAGCTGTTACAAGGCCCTGTTCGGCACAGAGTCACAACGACGACAATCAGCGATCCAAAAGAAAGCCTTCACTTCCACTTTTTTTTTGTTCGAACCTTCAGATTTCATTGAGAAAGAAAAAGTTTTACCCTGGACAGGGTGATACAGAGAAGTGATGCAGGGCTGACTTTGCTAAGAGGTCAGCTTCCTGGTTTAAAGCTCTAGGAATAAAACGAAAAACAACAAAATTAAACTGGCTAGAGAGATTCCAGATATCACTGAGAATCCCATACAGTTCGGGAGAAGTAGTGCGCGAGTTGATCAACTTGATCAAGCCTTGCGAATCAGAGTAGAAGCATACTTGTGAGATGTTTGCTTCCGAAGCAGCTTTCATAGCAGACAAGAGACTAAAGCCTTCGCTTATGATTGCTGAGTTAATGTGCCTACGGTTGGCTGAGCCTGAACTTCCACTTAATCTCCCTTTTATCTCTCTTTTCTCTCCCTTTTATCTCTTATACACGTCAGCAATTACAACCACTGCGATTCTTGCTAAATGATTCTGGAGTTGCTGAAATTTTCGGCGACTGTTGCGGTAAAGTCTTGCAACAGTGATGCGACTCCTTTAAATTATAGCAGCGATTCCTTTCAGCAGTTACAACTTTATTTACATGTATTTTTTAGTCGTTGTTGCTTGCTTGGCGATTCTATAATTATGTAATAAATATGTAACTGCTGAAATTCATATATTTATGATTATTTACATTTACATTCATATATTCATGTAAATTCTACTTTTTGTCAAACAAGCAGTAAACATTTATGTAATAAAAATGTATGTATATATTTGTAAATGTGGATGACTAATGTAAGTTACCCTATTCTGGTTAGCAAAGCAACAAATCGAGAATATCTTTGGTTAGACTAATTATATAGGATATATGAGAAATACTCTCTCTTCGGGAGGAGAGGGAACTTTCTCTCCGATCTCCGGATCCCTTCTTCTCCGATGCGATCTTTCAGAAGGGCCGGGATTTCAGAGTGGGGTTTTTTTCTGATTTCATCCCTCTGCTTCTTCTCTATCTGTTCCGGTTTGAAATCTTTTTTCCCCATCGTTGTCTCCCGAGTCGATCTCTTCTCTGTATATTCTTGATCGGCTTTTGTTTTGGTTGAATAATTTCGGGTCTCTCCCGATTTCAATGGTGTTGTTTCGATGGCGGGCTTAACTATCCGATTTATCGGACTTCGCTGGCTTGTCCAGCTCTTTCTGGCTTTCAGCCGTTGATCCTCCTTCCTCTTTACTTACCGCCGCTCAATCTCTGTTTTCTTAGGCTTTGCTTCGCCGTCGCTCCCCCTTTCTGTTGGAATTAACATCGTCATCGCGCCACCGCTTTGGGGATAAGCACATGGTGGATTCTGTTGGGTTTCTAACCCGTACGGCGTTGACGCCTCCTTCGATTCGGTGGATTCCGGTGTAGCTTTGGTCGTTGTGTTTTACTTTGATGCAGGTGCTTTGATCGGTGTTCTCGGGAAGCTTGGATCTCAGATGATCCTCAGTTGCTGTAGTGATGTGGTCCGGTGGCCTCGGCTGCGCTTTCCTCGCCGTTGCCGGTGGTTTCTCGGCGGCTCTTCACCAAACAACGCGTGTGGATGCATGTCCAGAAATGGCTCGGGGTGCGCCACGTGGCGTTCTTATCTACCGAGTTGGGCTTTGTTCATTTGTGTTGTTTTTGGATCACTGTAGTGGCTTCGGCCCATCTGCTTATTGTAACGGCCCTGGCCCATGAATATACACTGTTGACAACAAAAAAAATGTAAGTTACCCTCAGTTCAAAAAAAAAAAAAAATGCCTAAGGACTAAGGAGTGAAAAGGGTAAACCCTAGATTTCTTATATACACAGATTTACAAAAACTTCCGAGGCTAATAACAAGTAACAACAACCGATTAAACAAACAAACATCAACAGTTTCACATTACTATCACTAGTGGATCCTCAGCCCCCGCGCACGCGCGGGGGTCCGAGTGTTGTAAAATAATTTTAAATGTATTCCACATCTACTCCATTAGGCTTTTGCTGAATCTAAATGAACATTTGCTTCCTTGTCTTGTTTTTTTAAGTCTTGCGCTATGAAATACTCGTAGTCTTTTGTGTCTTCCAAATGCAAATCCATCTAAAAGTGATTACAAAGAAGATTCGTTATCAAAATCAAGGTAGAATAAATAATAACAAAAAAGAAAAATAGTTGCAAATTATTTTTGAGAATTTTGCCTCTGATTTCTTTTGAAAAACAAATAGCAATTGATAATATTAGCTAAATTGAGAATAAACATACATATTTAAAATATTTTTCAAAATTAAAGATGTACTTTCGAATTTAACCTAACATGATTAAGCAGAGTTGAGTCGTCTCTCATTAAAGAGTTCATCTTTAGCTGACAAAAAAAACATATTTCTGATGTTCGCCTATTTGCTCACCCATTTGTCTATTTGCTCACCCACTTGTCCATAAAGCGGGTTAAATAGTAGCAGAAGAAACAAAATTAGATTAACTTGTAGGTTGGATGAATAGTTGAATAACCATATATATAATTCATGAAACACATTTGATTTCTCTAGTCATATGTCTAACACACTTAAAAATATAAGCAAGTGGTAAAATATTGGAATCAAAATATTCTTTGGAATCAAGAATACATCGACTCATCATGTCTTTTGGAATCGATATGAACCAACACGTTTACACTTTTTCAGAACTTGTCTTGATTTTAAACAATTGTATTAAAAACTGTAGGCCGCATTTATCTTGGTAATATTGGTCCACTTGGCCCAATTGTGTATTGACAAAAATTGTTCCAACAATATCAAGTGTTTATGGGAAGAGCTAGAGCAATCTAAAGCTGTTCTCCTTTTCACTAATCATGTACTCTCATCTTCATGTTCTGTTCCTTTTTCAAGTGAATCAGCAACTTATTCGTAAAGGGAAAGTTAGGATCCACAAAGAGGAATATCCATTGAAAGACTCACCAACTAATTCAATTTGAAAACCACCACTCACTTTTCCAAACAACACCTTACACACAGTGCTGTGGACGAAACTTCTCCAAACCACATAGTGAGAAGCTCAAGTCCCTTGACACTAATGAAAAGTATTGATTACTTCTTAGAAGTCAAAAAATTTAGATGGAAAGTAAATGATTAAGGATGTAGTAACAATTTAAACCTTTTGTAGCTCTCTCTCTCTCTTAGCATTCTCAATACCTCCAATATCTTTCCAGGAGACATTTGGAACCTCCACAACCTGTTAAATGAGATGTAATCAAATGATTATAATCTAAAGCGGGTGAAATAAACAGGTTCTGATCCAATCTAAACCAGGAGACATTGTCTCGTGGTGATCATATCGGTTCCTACACCACCAACATCTTGACCAGATTGGACCTTGCGTCTCGAAGGTTATACTCTGCAAACTTTAATAGAACATTCAGTTCGGATCTGGAAATCGCTTTTTGGATCAGTTTTGGAATCTGAGTAACTTAAACCAAGGAGATTCTAAATTTGATTCTACAGATCTATGAATTGCAGAACGATCGACAGAATTTGAAGCTAAGAGAAATCTAAGGTTTTATGAAAACTTGAAAACTAACCTTAACTGTGAGTTTTTGTTTCTGATGTTTAGAAGCAGAGACGACGGAGTCCGATGAACGCTGTCTTCACTCGAAGACGACTACTTCTGTTCGAACCCAGTCACCTCCCAGTTCCACCTATTGGTATTATTATTACTCTTATGCGCTGCCATTTCCACTCCACATAAGGCATAAATTCTATCCCAGATTTAATCAAACACCCAGAAGAATAACGTACTATGGAGGACTGAGGATTGTGGTTGGTGTGTGAATTTTTTTTTTTTTTTTTGCGAATTTGGCGAGATCGTGTGTATCCGCTCCTTATTTATACGGCAACGAACCCAATTCAACTTATAACGCCGGTCCGACCAGTCAACCGCTTTGATATCTACTCTGATTATCAAAACATTTTTATAAATGTAGGTTTTTGTTAAACATTGATCATAGTTTATAGGGGAAACATTGATCATCACCAACATGTTATTGATTCTTCTTCTTCTACTTCATTCAACATGTTGAACATTAAACACATTCTCACATCTTATGCACCAAAATAATGGTCACCCGTGGAATAACAGTTGACTGAAATGGAGAAACAAAGACTAACTTCGTGTTTTAACCTTAAAATTGATCATAGGACTAACCTGACACAGTTGATTACTATTAGTACCGCAAGCCGGAGGAGGCAAGACCCTAATCATCGAACCGAGTTTCTCCGCATCCATTCCACGTTCTTCCCTCCCAACAGCAGAACGGCTCCAATCTGATTCCAATCAGCGAGAATCCCACAGAAAGCGTCTTTATCATCGCTGTCGACGCTTCCGCCATTATCCTTCGCCGCCAGAACCGCCCACGATCTCGCCAAACCCCTAATCAACGCCGTCTGGGCAGTGGAAACCTCACATGTCACCCAATCCTCGTATTCCCCGCCGGTGAAATCTCCGACTCTATCAGTCAGTAGAACGCTTTTGTTAACGGCGGTTGAGCCGACGATAAAAACGACCCAGTGATTGATATTTGTTGCAGTGATCGGAACCATTCACCGGCGTCTCGCAATGTATTTTAGTGCCGGTCTCGCGCCAGAGCTTTGAAACAACGTAGCCGTTTGGTCCGATTATGCCACCGATAACTGAACCGTGGCAGACAACTCGTAACGCCATCTCGTCCGGTAGCACGTGTATCACCGGTCTCAGTAATCTCTGGTGGATGTAACCAGAGCCTCAGAACGGGTGTTGAATTAAGAATCGAAAATGAAGAAATATGGAGGCTTGTGAGTGGTTAGTGAAACTCTGTGAAGGCTGGGAGGAGGTTTGTGTCCATATTGACTGCAAATTTATAAGACGTAAGACTGGTCGAGAAGGAAACGGCTGGACATGGAAAGGTTAGGTTATCGAATGAAATTCGTGTCACCGTAAGTACAATTGAAGAGGGATTTAAGGAATTAGCAAATTTATTAAGTTGCTGTAATCGAAGGATGGGAATGGCGGTGGAAGAAGGAAGACAGAGTGATTTTGGGTTTAGAAGTGTTTATATGATATTGAAACTGGGCTTTTGTTTTCAGTTAAGAGCAAGCTTTGATTTCTTTGTTAGTGGCCCAGATAGAAAAAAAGAAGAAAGACACGTGTCCTATCTAAATGGAGAGAAAAGCTCCCATTATAATATAGATAGATAGATTACATTCTCTCAGTCACTACCAGAGTTTTCATCGCTAATATAATTATGATTATTAATACTATTATTCATATTATTATCGCCGTGCCACGACCACACTATGTCCTTCAACGCCGGCCGGACTTGTTCTTCGTACAACCTGCTGTACTCCAGAGTGTCTCCCGAAGATTTGCAGAACTCGACGACAGCAACCTCCGGTGCAACCTCAAAAACCTCCGCGGTCATCGATATCCGTCCTTTTCTCCCCTCTGTTTTCCCCTGCATCTTCACCTTGAAATCCTTGGTCTTCTTCACCTTCATATTCATCTCCTTACCAATCCCTTCGATCTTCTCCATTATCTCCGACGCAGACCACCGTGACGTGAACATAGATCTCAGCTTCCTCTTTTTCTCGAACAAACTCGACAGATCGAATCCCGATGACATTGACGAGATGAATTCGAACGCGTTGAAGAATTTCGGCGATACTGGTGTTTCTTCTTCGCCGTGATTCTCGTCGTTGCTCGGGGAATTAATCGGTTCATCGATTTTAAAAGCGATCGGAGCTTTGAAGCTTTTCCGAAACCACGGCGTACGCATAATCGCCGGAATCGAGATCCGTCTATCGGGATCAACAACGAGAAGTTTCGAAATCAATCTCCTCGCTTCAGGAGAAAACCACGGCGGAAAATCAAAATCCGCTTTGAAGATCTTCATATACATGTTCATCAGATTCTCATCTTGAAACGGAAGAAACCCAGCGAGAAGCACATACAAAATAACACCACACGACCATATATCCGCCTTAGCACCGTCGTATCCTTTCTTCCTTAAAACCTCCGGCGCCACATAAGCCGGCGTACCACACTGCGTATGTAACAATCCGTCTTGTAGAAGCTGTTCAGGCAAAGCAGAGAGTCCGAAATCAGATACCTTAAGATCTCCGTTCTCATCTACGAGGAGATTCTCCGGTTTCAAATCCCGATGAGAAACGCCTCTGCTGTGACAGAAATCAACGGCTGAGATCAATTGCTGGAAATATCTACGCGCAGCGTCTTCCTTAAGTTTTCCTTTAACGACTTTAGCGAAAAGCTCGCCGCCTCTAACGAACTCCATAACGAAGAAGATTTTGGTTTTGGTCGCCATGACTTCTTTGAGCTCGACGATGTTGGGATGACGAACGAGCTTCATGATTGAGATCTCGCGTTTGATTTGATCCATCATACCGTGTCTTTTCATGACGTGATCTTTGTTGATGATTTTGATGGCGACGCTGTCGCCGGTGATGATGTCTTTGCCGTAATAGACTTTGGCGAAGGTTCCTTTGCCTAATAGCCTTCCCATATCGTATTTTCTGAACAGGACACGCCGTTCTTTCTCCATTGAAACGTTAACTTCTTTTTATTTTCCGGTGAAAAGAAAATCTCAGAGAAGAAGAGAAAATGTGAGAGGAATTTAGGAGTTCGGGAAAGGAAAAGGTGTTGTTGATTCATGAGGAATCCATGAGCATATACTACCGTTACACAAGTAGAATGATTCCATATTCAGCATAAACAGTTTTCACGAGGGATTTAGAGAGAGAAGGTGATGAATGATGAAAGGTTGAATTAATTAGTGGTTTAGTTTATAGAGAAGGGAAACCAAGCAAAGCTTTATAAGAGCAAGTGCAATGGGGGGTTCATAGCCAAGGTTCTTAACTTTTTAATAATAAAATATTGTGGGTCCCACGTGGGACCCACATGAATAGTAATGAACCCGGTTGATAAATCTCTTATTTAAGAACCGAGTTCAACACTGTTCCGCCACTTGTCACTTCGTGATTGGTCCGTTTAATTTTAATTTTTTTTTTTTTTTTTTTTTTGGCACCTGCGAAAAAAAAAAAAAAATAATATTAAATTTTTTTTTTTTTAAGAACCCCAATGGAGTATTACCATTGGGGATGCTCTAAGGCAGTTTAAGAAGGCCCATTGGAAAATATATTCAGTGGATTAATCTTATGAGATTCCCATACGAAAGACAAGTTATATAGGAGTAAGTCTAACATTAATTAGATATTAAATATCATGATTTTATGTTAAAATATTTCGGTTACACCTTTCTCTTTCGGCTTTATTTTCTTTTATTGAACTAATGTACTATTAAATACAAATTAGTAAATTTTATTGATGTTTGAGTTTTGTCTTCTCAGAAAAAGTTAATAAACTTTAACAGAATAATGTTAATAAATATTGTAACTTCCCTGTTTTGTTATGTTATCTTCATCGTCTAGAGCCTACCATAATTATTAATTTTCAAAGAACGCATTTCAGAAACACTTGTACAAGATCGATTTGTCGATTTTGAAAGCGATGGGAGCCTTGGAGCCACTTTCGTTTGTCTTGTGATTGTTTTAGTCGACTATAACATTAAGTTTAAGGCCCAATAGGCAGAGTCAAAAAGTACAAAAACGCAGGATCTAAATACATTACAAGTAAGTGGGCTTATAAGCCCACACATAGAACTGTACCGTTAGTCGAATTCGGCAAAATAGTCCCATAATTCGGGAGAAGGGGTGCCTCCTCACAAAAGGGATTGCAGTGATAGAAAGGTTCTTGAAGACGAGAACATGCAGACCGCCGTGAGAGGAATTTCGGTTCCCACGCTTTACCGCTGCACCGTGTGTTGCCTGCCGACCAAACTCCATCAATCCATCACCCAACCGCTGCATCTAGAGAAAAACGTTCCAATCTACACCGCTATTACTAATACAACGCGCCTGATAATTGCAGAATCCGATATGGATTTAACGCAATCAATATACAGACTCGTCATACTCGTTCAATCTCGATTGGGCATCGATCCAACTGACCAGAACGCACATCACGTAGGGACAGAATAGCTCCATGAAGAAAATCGAAAAACGGACACAAAGTCCGGAACGAGGAAACTAAGTCTGAATATCTCCGTTATATGTTGTGTGCGAATGTAATCTAACAGTTATATGTTGACAAAAAAATAAATCTTACAGTTATATACTATATTTCTAAAATTTTAACATCATTATAGTATAAATTTACTTGATTTCAAAAACTTAGTCCATTCATATCTCATCGGATTTCAAGATAATCTACAAAATTCAATTGTAACAGTAGTCCAAAGATAATCTATAAAATTCCTTTGTAACAATAGTCCAAAGATAATTGAAGATAATTTGGTAAAAGAGATTAGTATTGTTGACTGAAATTTGGAATAAAAACAAATAATGATGACACAATGATAGCATTTGATTGTAGCTATATTTGAAGATATTTTTCTGGGCCGAATAATTAAGTTTGTCATTGGATTCTACCGTAAATTTTAAATCTTATTACACAACTAATTACTATATTATACGCATCTTTTTTTTTTGTCATCTTTTATTAAACATCAAAGTAGGATACAAGGGTAAGATATATTGGAGGGACACGAAGCTGGCAAGGAACACAATCCTTCCAAAGATAAAGCCGGCGATATTCACAGATCGAACATTCCGGAGACGAAGGATAATATACGCATCTATATAACAATTTTTTTTATGTCGACGGCAAAGGATAATATATGCAAGTCAAATTCGTCAAGTAGTTTTGGATCTTTGTTTTTGAGGTTAAAGAATTGAACTGTAACGATGTTGATTGATTTGTTAATGCTCTAAACACGATTAGTTTATTTCTCTAAAATATATCATTTCACTAAGGTCAAATGAAGGTCCATGTGTTTTACAGTTTTTGACATCTCATTGGTTGTTTGGAAACTTTATCCCATGGGCCATTTCATTGCTTGTTGAAGCATCATTGGGTTTGGGTCTTGGATACTTCAATAGTTTCTTCAAATTTGATTGTGGGATGAAGTTCCGGTTAAAGAAGATTTTGAAGAAGTCTCTCTTTCATTCTTTCAAGTTGTACCCATGGTCCTAATTAGCTCATTCGGTTTTGTTTGGTGTAAACCGGTTTCAATTGAAGCAAAGTAGATATAATAGCTCATTGTATTGGGAATATACGTTAGATATTTGAGAATGGTGTACACCATTCTGTTGTGGTGTTGAGACGCAAGAAGTTTGATGAACAACTCCATGCTCTTTGAAGTACGATGACAACACCATGAACTCCGTACCATTATCACTCCTTACCATTTTAACTGATTTGCCATATTGTTTCTTCGTGTATGCAAAGAATTGTTTCAAAACAATCTGAACTTCAGATTTCTCGAGCATGAGATATATCCAAACTGCTCGCGAATAGTCGTCAACAATGGTCAAGAAATAAAATGCTCCGCAAGATGATGGAACTCTGTAGGGTCCCCAAACATCGACGTGAATAAGTGAAAAACATTCTGAAGTTTTATTCGAACTATCATAAAATACTTCACGAGTTTGCTTAGCTCTAAAACAAATGTCACACGGACCAGAGCTAGCTAATTTAGATGAACTAGAATGAGAAAACAAATCCGAAAACACCGAAAACGATGGATGCCCCAAACGGTGATGCCACAAGGTCTGATCTGACACACTCTCGACCCGATGACTCTTTGCTGAGACTATATCCATGAAGTAATACACACCATCACGCTCTTCACCGGCTCCAACCAGAGTCCTCGTAGAACGGTCCTGTAAAACACAAATTGTATCAGTGAAAGTTGCGAAACAATTTGCTTGCTTCAACAGTTTTGCAACAGTTATCAAGGTACAACTTAAATCCGGAACATATAAAACTTTCGACAGTGTGATTTTAGACGAAAGGTGAAGAGATCCCATGCCCATAGCACACGTTTTTCCTCCATTTGCGAATGCGACAGAGCATGGTGGTATTGTCTCAACATCAGTTAATAACGACAAGGAACCTGTCATGTGGTGTGAGGCTCCAGTGTCGAGAATAACATCACCCAAATCACTCTTACCAGACAGTTTGTCGGAGACACTTGACGACTTCTCCTGAATCATTTGGGCAAGCACTCTCCACTGATCATTCGACAACTCCGGAACCGCGGATGAGTTCGAGCTTGTGGCATGAGCCACGTTAGCTTGACCACGACCGCTACCAGACACACGACCTCCTCTGCCACGACTACGACCGCTCTGTCCTCGTCCAACATTGCGATCAGCAAACCACTCCGGATAGCCCACAATTTCCCATCAATCCCGTTTGTCGTGTCATGTTCTTCCGCAGTGAGAACAAAGTACTCGACCTTTGAGAATTGTGTTCTCAGACTTGCTCTGCGAATCAAGACTTCTGAGGTTGACATCAAACCAGGTTCCTGTGTACGTCAAGATCCTGTATTCGAAGCCGTTTTACCATCACGCCGAACAAAGAATCCAACTGCATCTTGCTGATCGTTACCACGAGCTGAAGCAATACATTGCTCTTTCCGAATTATCTTGTTGTAAGCTTCTCCGAGAGATGGCAGTGGATCTTGTCCGATAATTGTTGTACATATCGAACCAAACCGAGAATCATCAAGCCCCATAACAAACTGATGAATCTTCTCATGTTCCTTCTCTGCTGCGATTGCTGCAGCCGCTCCACAGGAGCACACATGGACATGCAGATAAACCTGCAACTCCTCCCAGAGTGTTGACAATCTTGCAAAGTAGTCTAAGACCGACTGCCCTTCTTGTCTACACGAGGAAAGCTGGGACTTTATCTGATGCACCCTTACTGTGTTTCCCACCGAGAAACGTTCTTTGAGATTTTTCCAAAGCTGATGCGCATCAGAGATGTACGTGACTGTTGACCTCACTTTTTGTTCGATGGAAGTTCGAATCCATCCAACAATCATAGAGTTCACTGTTAACCAGTTTTCTAGATTTGGATGATCTTCTGCAGGTTTCTTCAAAGTGCCTCTAATGAAACCCATCTTCCGTTTTGCTTGAAGTGCATTGAGCATCTCCGACGACCATTCATTGTAGTTTTCTCCATTCAAACGAACATAGGTTATCATTGCTCCTGGATTATCTGAAGCGTACAACATGTAAGGAGAGGTTGAAACGACTTCATCTTTCTTCTCCGCCATGGATCTTCTCTTGTGATGAAACTTTCGATCACACTTCTTCTAGGGAGAGCACGAGAACGATATTTCAAGCTTTTATCAAGACAACTTGCTCTGATACCATGAAGATTTTCTTATACCAATGACTTGAGTTTTATTCACAATCGCAACTCTATTTATATACAACATACGACAAGGAAAACCCTAACAACATTGCCTTATCGTATAAGGAAAACATCTCTAACACAATAGGAAATCTTCCGTCTAAGAGATATTCTCAAATATCTATCGTATATTCCCAATACATTGAGTCTTAAGTTGTTCGATTATTTAGATCTTTACCAGCTTACCAGCTTTGTCACCCAAAGTGCCTCCGAAAATATCGATTGTATGGCCTCATCCATTGTCACATGCTGTTTTAGAATCATCCTCTAAGGATTGAGAAAGATTTGAGATAGAGTAGAGATGAAGTAAAAGTACATGAAATCAGCAACATCTGAAAGATTCTTATCTTCCAATGTTGCATTAAAACAGGTTTGACTGCATTGGATCATGTGGAAACCAACAGATCGTCTTCGGAACCTATGTTTCAGGTATTACTCAAAAGTTCATCAAACCATACTACAGATAGTATTAGACTACTGACTAATATCCAAAGACTGGTATGAGCCATACAACCTTGGGGTTTTCCTTTACATAAGGAATGTTCGTATATCGCCTTGTAGCAACGACATATTTCAAGGTACACATTATTGCACTACAAAAAATAGTTGTTTTAACATCAATTGTTTTTTTTTTTTTTTTATGTTAGCATTAGTTTTAAAGTGATGCTAGAGTTATTGAGTCACTTCTAAAAATGATGCCAAAACGTGTGAACCTAAAAAATTTAGCATCGCTTCAATAAATGACTTAATAATTCAGATTTAGTGTCATTTTTCTTAAATGTTGCTAATGTTAAACTTGACATCATTTTCCTTAAATGTCGCTAATGTTAACTTTAGCATCATTTTTGGCAATGACATTAATCAATGATTTTACATCATTTTTAGAAATGATGTTAAATGTTGGTTCTTCATTAACATCGTTTCCTACACGATCCAAAATCAAATTTGATACAAATATGAATTGACTATTTAAAAATATTTGGAATTATTAAGAATAAACAATTTCTGGTGGTCAAAGGAAAAAAATCTGATTTCATAAGAGAAATTATACCAATACATTGTTCAAAATTATAACCAAATACAAAAGCATTTCTATTGTCCTCGAAACTAACTGTAGAAGTCAACTAAACCTTCATGCCTTCAGTTTGCTTTGTGCCTTCTACAAGTCCCACACGCCTTCTTCATCTATTCGTGTACTTCAAATCATGTTCTTTTGCAAGTCGCTGCGTCTGCGACTGCGACTATGACGAAGGCACAAATTTAGCGCTGAAAAAAAAACTGTGAGATGAAGATGTAATGACTGAGTTGTAGTACTGAAGGCAATCCTATGCTAATAGCAGCCGATTCCATCAGTTATAGCTGCTCGTCTTCAATAAGATCCATAGAATCTTTAGCAATTCTACTCGCATTTTCTTTCCCAATGGCAATCTTCGTTTAATATCATCTTTCTCGCGTGAAGCTCTCTTTTTTGCTTCTATTTCTCCGTCTTTAGCACTCCAACAGAAAGATAACTTCCACCTTCCATACTCTTGCTATAAACTTGCTCAATCTCAGTTTTAAAAAAGTAAAAATACAAGTCGGTATTGTTTTCCAAACTTACCCGTTCATAGTCTCACTGTAAGAACTTTTCTTTTCTTTCCCGTTCATACGCGTCGCTGTTCATGTTGTGGCCTCTCCTCCTCTCTTATTCCTTTACGCATCAACCTCTCTTCTTCCTTACGCCTCTCATGCTCATGCCTTTCCATCTCTTTTTCATACATTCTTCATCTTGAGGACCTCTTTAAGCATTCATCAATATTTATTACAGTAAAACTAACAAAAGACTTTTCTAATAAGCGGTAAGAAGGATAAGAAATGAGGAAAAATACATTTCCCCGCTGAATTTCTATGTCTAGCAACGAAACCATTATCGTCATCAGAACATGTTTCCAATTCTTCCATTTTGACGCCGGAAAGACTTGTTGCACACAGCTAGAGTACTTAGATAAAGCACAAACATCAAGAAGCTTTTTAAACAAACATCAAGTACGTTTTTGAGTTATCGGTTAAAATTGTGGGGAAATAGAAATTTCACCTGCTCTTGAGATAAAGTAAGGTGGTAGTTCCTAGACCCAAAGATGGCTTCTATCTGAACCTTAGGCAATATGATGCTAAGCGGAGCTCCTGAAGGAAAAACAGGGGAGCCAAACTCGTGATAAGCCACAAAGGACTTATATTCAACATAATTGTGTCAACGTATTAGGAGTTCCAAGAAGAGGATGTCGTTATGGAAACAACTTGAATGATCGGAACAGGACTCCTCGAGTCGATCCGATCGGCGCAGATGGATTTGGCGAAGCTACAATATTGTTGATTCAATGATTTAGGGTTTATCTGAGGGACGATCAACACATATGGATTGAGGAGAATCAGAACAACGGAAGATTAAGAAATCACTGATCTTCTTTGTTTGGGGTTTTGATTGCCAAACGATATGCAAAGAAGCTATTGAGATCGGCCGATAATTGAGAAGAATGGCGAGATTTAGGGTTCATAAGAGATTTAGAATAGATTTAGGGGGAAAGTAAAAAAAATGGCGCTTGAAACTAAAAAATTTCCATATAGATGGGTAAAAACTGGAGTCAGTGTAGAATAAATGATGTTAAAAATACAAATAACATCACATATAATAAATGATACAAAATATTTTACCATTTAGCATCACTTGATATATAACTGACGCAAATTTAGATACTTTAGCATCGATTTTGCAAAGTGACTCCAAATATTAATTTTTCTTCTTTATTTGACATCATTTATACAAATGATGCTAAATAAGTGATGCTATATGCCTATTTTCTTGTAGTGTTGTGAACATACATACCTACACATGATAGATTCAGTAGTTAATATATGTTTATTTATATAAATGACACCACCACACGACATGCAAAGAAAGTACATCAAAATTCAGGGGAACTACATGTACAAGTTGTGACATAAATCTAACCCTAACATGAAGAAATATGGGCTTAAAGCCCGCAGGCCTAAACGGCCCTATATAAAATTGAGGCTCGTTTAGGCCCCCATGCACATACAAAAGTAAACGGGTTTAGTGGGTATGCATGCGGGCTTAAATGGATACCCGTTTATTTTTCCGATTTTTTGTTTATTTTTTATTTTTATTTTTATTTTTTTTAATAAAACGACGTCGTTTTACGTTAAATAAATTTTCTTTTTATATAAACGGGTACCCGTTCAAGTCTGTGGACTTTAAATTAAACAGACTCCAACGGTACCTAATTAAACGAGCCTAAACGGGCAGGGCCTTAAAGGGCCGGATAACCCATTTTAACATCACTACTTAGGGTTCTTGTTCTCTTTTGTGGTATGTGCATTCTGCTAAAAAAAAAAACTATTGGATTAATCTCTCTCCATAAGATTTGTGCACACACAATATCCTATCGATCCAACACACAAGTGGACCTAAAGAGCTTAGGCAACCAATGGTAAACAACATTGCCAATCATGTTCCTGTTTGTTCATGGATTAGTGGATCATTTAATTATTAATTACAACCACATGTATCACCTTATCTCGAAAAAAATCTAGCACTATTCATTTGAGTGGACATTTTTTACTATTGATTGATTATCAATACAAAATTATCATGGAAGAATTGTAGCAGCCACATCCGTGAGCCAATAATGGCAACGAGATAGAGAATCTATTAACCGATTTTATAATTTTGATAAAGACTACTCGTTAAAATGAAGACCCAAAAAAACTCTCCTTTTCAGGAAATTTTCACTTCATAATAATTTAAAGAACACACAACAAATACTAGTTTGTTCATGTGGGTAAGAACCCAAATCAGATCATCCCTCTTTCTATTTTTCTAAAATCTTCAGCACAAAGTATAAGACTTGAAGGTAATCTTACCCAATTCATCAGTCTTTCTAATCTTATACTAGGTAGATGTTTCAATATAGTAGAAGAAACTCTTACTTTCTCTACTATTTTGAATAAATAGTGTTCTTCTTCACTTGTTTGAGTGTTGTAATTAAACAAAAAAAAAATCAAAACCAATCTGGTGTTGACATACAGCAGGAGTGACATGATGCTTTGATGTTTTTAATTCTGTATTTTCAATTCACTTAACATGCTTACTTTTTTGGGGGTTTAATCACTTAATTAACATGCTTATTTTGGGTATTTCACTTAACATGCTATTTATATTCTTTTGAAGATTATAAAATAGATTGAGCCAACCAAAAATCAATTGACTAATTGTATAAAATATATGCCTTTTTGTGTAGGGAGCAAAATGAGTTTGTGGTATTATATCATTGCTGCTGCAATTGTATTCTTTGCATCTATACTCGTTGCCAAGAACACAAGAAAGACAAAGAAAAATCTACCTCCTGGACCACCAAGACTTCCTATAATTGGAAACTTGCACCAATTGGGATCGAAACCTCAACGTTCGATGTTCAAGTTATCTGAAAAATATGGACCTCTAATGTCCCTCAAGTTTGGAAACGTGTCTACCGTTGTGGCATCAAGTCCGGAGACAGTGAAGGATGTCTTAAAAACGTTCGACGCAGATTGTTGTTCACGACCTCATTTGACTTATCCTGCAAGAGTTTCATACAATCGAAACGATCTCGCCTTTTCTCCTTATAGCAAATATTGGAGGGAAGTAAGAAAGATGACGGTTCTTGAACTCTACACCGCGAAAAGGGTAAAGTCGTTTCAAGATATAAGAGAAGAAGAAGTTGCTTCCTTTGTTGACTTCATAAAGCAATCTGCTTCATTGGCGAACCCGGTTAACTTGAACAAGAAGTTAATGAAATTGTCTGGAAGTGTGATTTGTAGAGTTGGATTTGGGATGAATCTTAAAGGAAGCAAACTCGAGAATACTTATGAGGAAGTCATTCAAGGAACCATGGAGGTGTTGGGGAGTTTCGCAGCAGCGGATTACCTCCCTGTTATTGGTCGACTCATTGATAGAATCACAGGGTTACATAGCAAATGTGAGAAGGTTTTTAAAGCAATGGATTCATTTTTCGATCAATCTATAAAGCTTCACCTAGAAGATGAGAGTCTTAAGGATGATATCATTGCCTTGCTCCTCAAAATGGAAAGGGGAGAGACTGGACTTGGGGGGTTTCAACTTACACGAAACCACACCAAAGGAATTCTTCTAGTAAGTAATGCAAACTTCTCAATAGGCATGCGATTTCTGTTCGTTCGGATAATCCGGTCGGTCACTTTGGTTCTTGGTTTATACGGTTTACCCCTTTATCCCGTATTGAACCGAACAAAAATTTAGTTTGGTTTTCAGGTAATTCAGTTTTTTTTAAATTCTATTGAATTGAACCAAAGTTTTCGGTTTCCCGGTTATATTTCGGTTAAATTTAGTTAAAAGTTTGGATAATTTTGGTTATTTTCGGTTAGTTTGGGTATTTCGGTTAATTCGGTTAGAAATTTTGGACATGATTCGGTTTGTTTTTCTTCTTTTGGAAACCGAACTAATTGACTGCCGAACCGAGAAATGTTTTTTTTAATTCTACCGAACTGAACCAAACTCAAAATCAGACCTAAACCAAAAATCAAAAATTTTGGTTCGGTTTGGTTCGGCAGGTTCGGTTCAAAATCCAGCCCTATTTCTCAATGAATAACTTATTAACTTCATTCTTTACATGTTGCATAATGTTTAAATCTTTTTTTTTCTTGAGACATAAAATTTTCTTTATTGATTATTACAGAATGTTCTTATTGCTGGAGTAGACACTTCTGGCCACACGATAACATGGGTGATGACGCATTTGATTACAAACCCAAGAGTTATGAAGAAAGTGCAAGCAGAGGTCAGAGAAGTGATCAGAAACAAAGACGATATCACAGAAGAAGATATAGAAAAACTCGAGTATCTCAAGATGGTGATTAAAGAAACAGTAAGGATAAACCCACTTGTGCCAATTCTAGTTCCAAGAGAAGCTTCAAAAGATCTAAAGATCGCAGGTTATGACATTCCGAAGAAAACATGGATCCATGTCAACATTTGGGCTGTTCATAGGAATCCAAACGTTTGGAAAGATCCAGAAGCTTTCATCCCCGAGAGGTTTATGGACAATGAGATTGACTATAAAGGTCTAAATTTTGAGTTGTTGCCGTTTGGTAGCGGAAGGAGGATGTGCCCTGGTATAGGAATGGGTATGGCTTTGGTGCACTTGACTCTAATCAATCTTCTTTATCGATTCGATTGGAAGCTTCCAGAAGGAATGAAGATAGATGATGTTGATCTTGAAGAATCATATGGACTTGTCTGTCCTAAGAAAGTTCCACTTGAGCTTATCCCGGTACTTACTCAATGGACTTGATTTTAGTTTATATTTTCACAGTTCAAAATGTAACCTTTGGAAGTACTTTAAAGGTCTTACCACTCTATCTGAATAAGGAAATCGTTCGGTGAAGCCATCGTTCTACAATTGATTTAGGTTTATTGTTGGATGATCTGCATTGCTGATATTGACCTCAAAAAAGAAACGGTAGGTACATGTAGTCCATGAATAGCCAACTAGGGCACTGTGAAAAGATTAATGGCTTGATTGGCAAGTGCTGTAGAATCTTTTCACAGCCATAATATTTTGTAAAGTCTATTTTTTCTCCAATTATACTTTACATATATTTTTTTAAAGCTACAAATTTTTCTTTCCTTTTTTATTGTTTTTGACTGTAGAAAACAAAAAAAAAAACTTAAAACACTTATATATTGGTTTTGGAAAATTTATAAATTCACAGCTCAAAACCTAAAACTTAAAAATTTAAAATCAAAGCAAAAAACCTACGGCATAATTTATACATCAATAAATCTAAAGTCAAAACTCTTGCCAATCAAACCCTAATTAATCTTTAAGAACAGATGATTTGAGAAGCATGATTAAATTTCTCAAATTTTCTTCTCAATGTACTGATAGGCATGGGACTTTGGTTCTTCGGTTCGGTTACGGTTCGGTTATTCGGTTTTTCGGTTTTTTGTTTTTAAAAAATCTACCGATCGGTTTTTTTCTTCGGTTCGGTTCGGTTTCGGTTCATAAAATTTCGGTTCGGTTCGGTTCGATAATTTCGGTTCGATTTTATATTCCAAAGCTATATATATATATATATATATATATATATATATATATATATATATATCAAACACACAAACACAAACTGACAAAAGTATATATATATGGGAAGATTTAAACTTTTATAAAAATCTAAACCGATCGACAACTACAACTCTACAATAATGAATAATAGGTCAGGGACTTCGGTTCTTCGGTTCGGTTTTTTCGGTTTTTCGGTTTTTTCTATTTTTAAAAAAACTACCAATCGGTTTTTTTCTTCGGTTCGGTTCGGTTTCGGTTCATTAAAATTCGGTTCGGTTTCGGTTCGATAATTTCGGTTCGGTTTTATATCCCAGGGCTATACTGAGAGATCAATGAGTCTCTATCAATGTAAAATATAAGGTAGACGACATAATGTATGATACTAGAGCTGAAAAACCATCAATACTTCGTCAAAAATTAGTGACATAGAACTACATTTTACATAATAATCACAATGAAAATTCCACGAAGAAAATGTGAAAAATCAGACCCACATAAGTTGCAAAGGAAACACCTTACAACATATACAAGCTGCAGTAGCCAACAATTACATCATGGTCGAGGACTAGCTACTTTTTTGTGTTCACTGATAACATTAACCTTCAAACGAGATACAAAGAGAGATTTCAACATGTTATACAGACAGAACCAAGGATTTCCCTAGAGTCGACAAAAGCCCTAGCCAAAGGGAGCAGGGAATTAAAACCAAACTTAAAACAAAAATGCTAAAACCTAAAAACATCCTAGAAGCAGATGGATATACCATGCACGAGTAGTAAATGAGTTGATTGAAAAAAGAGCAGAGCTACCTAACAAACCTCAAAGCAGTCTTATTAACAATGAGACTAGTAGCATCAAGGTTCGTTATATTGGTTTCCTCGAGGACTAATGACTAGCTACTAAGAAATATAAACAAATGACAAATTAGCGATATGATGTTAAGCGACTACAAATTACAACCACAATAAAAGTCTAAACATAATTTAGTCGTTGAAATCTGTTGTTATCCTTTGTTTTTTTTTTTTTTTCCTTGAACTATACTGTGAAAGTGAAAATAAGAACAGCTTTTTGGCAAGAAAAATAATCAAGGTCCTAGTGGTAACATAAGGAAATTGATTCTCTTGTGCCATAAATTCAAACCATTTTTATACTAAAATTTACTCTTTAAATAGATCTTTTTAAAAGCTATCTTCGGATATGAGAAAAATTATGGACCTAAACCTCCGAAACTTCCACAGAAAAATAAAATAATAATAAACAGAGAAGAAGAAGATAACTTAAAATATGATTTGCATTAACTTTCAACTTAAGTGTTCTATGAGTTAATACTTATGACATCCCTCATCACATGTTGCCAATATAGAGAACTTGTAGTGTACGGAAGTGGTCCGAACATCATGGAGTTCGACTTGCCTTTGCTTTTGCAGACTGAGTTGGTCGCCGAATTGTCATTGACGACCGCTGGTGATGAAGAGGTTGAATCGGATCTTGTATTGGGCTAAAGTGATTTATACGAGCCCAACACTGACTTGTTCTCTTTGCAGCCCAACTTCATATCTTCTTGTTTTCCATTTTGCCTTATACTAACATATTGCTATCGTTTGGTTATAACCAACAACAAAAGTTAAACAAGCATGTGTCACCTTATCTTGAATGATCTTAGCATTATTCGTTTCTGCTGACTTCTATATTATGCATTATTGCAATGATGACAACTACAAACAAATATTATTATTAATAAATTTTAGGGTTTTCTGCATCAAAACCCTCTAGGTGATCAATTATTTGACTTCAATTAAATGCAAGTCAACCCTCGACGTTGAGGTCAAATCGCAATATGACCCTACCGTGTATCGATGACGTGTCACTGTTAAATTATTAAACGGTTTGTAAAACACGGCTGTTTTAAAACCAAAATAAACAACATGATTTTTAGTATTGATGTAGTTTTAAATTGAAAAACAACATGTAGTTGGATGTTTTTTTTGTTCCTCTTCCTTTCATTTTCTTCTTCTTCATAGGCCTGTGAAATCGAATCCAACACAGGAAGCTATGGAAGTGTCTCGCCAGTGGTCATAGATCCACAATCGATGGGAGGAAGGAGATGACCAGCCATCTTTGTCGGAGTGAAAAACGGTGACGGGAAGCCCAAGGTCGTGAAACTGATTAACCCTTGATGGGAAACAAAACACCATAGTACATGGGAAATTGATTGAAGGATCCAAAGGATAGCTAGTGAAGACGACTTCTACTCCGACGCGGCGGTGGCTTCAAAGGAACGGCTAGTGAAGAAGGCCGGTGTCGACAAACACCGTAACAGAGATATGAATGACGAGTGAATGCTTGAAATAACAGAGAATCTCGATTGATTACATTTTTAGTTACAAATCAACAACAAAAGTCTCGTGTAAGCAAGAGGAATGGTGTTGATATTTCCAGAATTTGAAACTCAAACGAGAGAGAGAGAGAGAGAGAGTTTTTGTTGCAGAGCTTTTCAATTGGAATCAATCTTCGAGCTTCTTCATCGGGATCAATCTTAATCTAACTCTCTAATATCTTCTCAGTTGAAAATTCGAACCTATATCAATTATGTTTTTGTTGCAGAGCTTTTACTCAGAAGAAGCTCGAAGATCTCAAATCTCTCTTCGATTCTCTCGCTTCTCAATCCCAGAGCAGTGACCAATACGTACCGTACCCTGTTTTTCAGGTTTTAACAATTTCTTCTCATCGGATTTCATTTCCATTGTCGATAATTTGAATGAGCCTGTGTTGGATTCGATTTCACAGGCGTATGAAGAAGAAAAAAAATGAAAGGAAGACCAAAAAAACATCCAACTAAATGTTGTTTTTTCAACTTACAACTACATCAATACCAAAAATGATGTTGTTTATGTTGGTATTAAAACGGCTGTTGTGTTTTACAAACCGTTTAATAATTTAACAGTGACACGTCATCGATATACGGCAGGGTCATATTTCGGTTTAACCTCAACGTCGAAGGTTGACTTACATTTAATTGAAGTCAAATAATTGATCACCTAGAGGATTTTTATGCAGAAAACCCTAAATTTTATGATTGATTGGTAGAAAGCTTCTCTTTTCTTTTTTTGTAAAGGATAAAAACACTGTTCTTTAAAATCAAGAATCAAGATTGGTGAAAATCCAGAAAACATGTTGGTTTAGGAAAACATTCACATAAAAACTCTTATAACCAAAAAATGATGTAATTTTTAGTGATTAATATAAGAAATTTTCTTTTTCCAGACTCAATCTATTGAGGAGTGAAAATTAACATCATATTTTGTCGACCAAAAAAATTTAACATCATATTTTTTTATTATCAAGATCACGGATCCACGAAAATATACATATTTTGTTCCCGAACTTCAAAATATTTTTAAAAAAAACTCTTATAAAGCATACAATATTTAATAGTTAATTGCTGTTTTATAGAAAAAGTAAAATTGCTGACTCAATTTTTAAAAGTCCATACTGTCATTTCAATCCCTTATCTCATTGATTATGAATATTTTTCATTTGAATGAATGTAAAAATTTATTCAAACAAAAAAACTGATTTACATCAAATCAAAAGCTTCTTTGTTGAGTTTAAGTGCTTCTTTGTTGAGTTTAAGAATCAAAGAATAAGCTATAGGAAGGTAAACTTTGTAACCTCATATAAGGAATTTGAAAGAATTAAGACGTTGTGTGTGTTTGGAAAGTAGTCCTCGTGGTAAACCAGGTCTGCAATCCCAGCTGCATATCGTTCTTCCCTTCTTCCTTCGCATATGTATAACAAACAACACTACTCAAACGAACAACCGATAATAACCTTAACTAAGCAAAATTACTAACCCACCGACATATCCAATTAAAACCATAGCGGTCCATACCACCACCACCACTGATTTCTTTGAACCAAAACAAACCGGGAACGGAATCTGAGACCAGCCGGAACGGGCTCCACCTTGAGGCAGCCGCTCAGACCGTGCACCACCATAGAAAGAGGCGCCAAGAGGAGGAACATGGCCACCGCAAGAGAGAGCTTCCACGCCTCCGAAGCCAAATCCCGAGGAGTCCAACACCGGAGCAGGAGATCCACCATCAGAGATAACGGAAAACACCATCACAGGTAACGAAAACCCCATCCCGACCTCTACACTCCGCACGTCACGAACACGACCGATAACAAACCATCAACGCCGACGAAAAGAGAAACTAGAGTGAGGAGAAGCCTCGTCCGGCGGCTGTGAGAAGCACCGGCCGCCATAGCTGAAAACACGAGCGAAGATTTGTGACGGCGGCTGTTTGAAAGGGAAAGAAAAAGTTTTATTAGGGCGAAACTTTTATCGCTAATTGGAGTTTGATTTTCACTTCCTTCAAATGATTTTAGCTTCTAATGGAATACTTATATCTATTTAAAATAATTAAATACTTATATTAATTTTTGTCATGGATACTAAACCATATAAATAATTTAAATGAAAATACTTGTTGACCAAAAAAATAAATAAAAAGAATTTAAATGAATATAATAAATTAATATTTTCATCATTTATTATTAATGTAAATGTATATCATTTTACTTAAATGATGTTAAAAGAAACAAAAATACATCCATTGTTGAATTGATGTAAATTTGTTTTCTCTTGTATCAATATTTTTACGAAAGATGTAAATTTACAGATATTTATATCAGTTTTAGTGAACTGATGCTAAATAAGTCAATAACAACATCATTTATGATAAATGATGTTAAACAACAAATTTTGTATCATTTATCAATAAATAATTCAAAATAGCATCGTTTGATTTTATGATGTAATTTAATTGATGTAATTTGACCTTTTTTGTAGTGAACTACTAAAATTATAAGTTAAAAATATCAAAACAAAACAAAATTTATTAAAAAATTTCTCACATTTAGTACGATATCATCATATTTTTCACTTAATATATATATTATATTGAACAGATAACAAATTTAATATTAAAACATAAATTTAACTTAGAAAACATAATCCGCGTTTCATTAGTGCGGGTCAAAATCTAGTATGTTTGAAATCCAAATAACTAATTGTAGAATGGTTTGAATCTTATATATATAAATTAATAACTAAATTCAAATTCGTATAATAATTAACTTGTATAAAAAGAGTCTTCTACTATGTGCATTTACCGTTAAATTTATAATGATATGCTGTATATGCATTCCTAAGAAATACGTTGTATGTCCCATTTTATAAAAAATGGCTAAAAGTACAGAATTTAGAAAATCATAAATGTTTTTATCTTTTAAATATAAATTGTTATTTAATATTTAATTTAAAACATTCCAATCAATACAAAAAAATACTGTAAAATATTAATAGTTTTAACATATTAAATAAATACAAATTTGCATAGAAACTTGAGAAAAATCAAATAAAATAAAACGAGAAAAAATATTTAAAACATCTTATATAATAAAGAGTATGATTGAGCTCAAATACGTTATTTATTGAACCATTGAACTACATATTCTGCGGAATTTCCAATAAATAAATGACAACAACCGTTGGAACTACTGATAATTTCTACTATTAAAATATGATTTTTTAAAAAAAACTAACATTCCTCAATCTTATTATTTATAAGCATGCCATTGAAAATTAAAAATAGATAAATAGATTTATTAAGGGCATTTCCAACTCACTTCTATATTTTTCTCTATATATAAAGGAACTCTATTTTTTCCTCTATAATAGAGGTGAACTTTTTAATTTACAAATGAGTCCATTAACTTTCAAATACATTTATTTATGACCAAAATAATTAAATATTAATATTTTAATAACTAATAATATAAATTAATAAATTATAAATTATAATATTTTAATAACTAATATATAATTCAAATAATATTATAATTTTATAATTGTAAAAATAAAATACATGGACTAAATTGCAACTTTTATAAATAAAAAGTATTATTAGTAAAATAAAAAAAAATATTAGAGAGAATATTCTTTTTTAGAGGAAACTATAAAGAAATACATTAGAGCAAAATCCACCTCTGTTATAGAATTTCTCTATTAAAAAATAGAAGAATACATTGGAAATAGGGTATAAAAGTTAAATTAATTAATACATATGGCAAAACAACGGGTGAGACTCGAGTTCATGGATACATGGGCGGATCAAAAAGTTATTAAAATACACTTTCATGAAAATTATTATATGCATTTTATTTTGAATCTGAAAGTCCACCAAAGCCCATGATAAAAAACGCACAACCCAGCAGCATTGTCACGTGTCTGTATTTTTTATAATTTTTTTTTCTATTTTTTTTTTTTTTTTTTGTCAACTTTAGGCTTTAAGCCCAAACGGACAAAGTCCAGCAAGGTACATTAAGGGCAATACAGAATTTAAATGGGCCATAAACAAGCTCACTCCAAATCCAAATCGAAAGGATAAAAAGGAGATGGGGCACGTGTCAGCCCATGAGATATCACCGGCATGCAAACCGCCAGTCCACCGTCGACGAAGAACTCGCCAGCGAACACCGTCACACCCGAAAAACTGTATTTTCAGAGGAGCCTTGCTGCCGATCACTCCTGCCCACGAAAGATGCCGCCGGAAGAGAACCGCATCACCTAAAGAGCAGCTTCGATGTCCCACCGGATAAGCTCACACCAAGGAAGCTACGACGCCGGCCAACTCAATAGAGATTTGGCCTTTGATTTCCCTAGCCAAAGACGGGAGAGAGCATCATAGATATTACTCCGAGAGAGTAAACTCGCCGAGAAAGACAGAGAAGAAACCGGGAACTTCGACGGGAGAGAGAGCAAGAACAGTAGATCGGGAAGAGAACCGGACTAACCCGGTAAAGAGCCGATTCAATCGGACTTATTCATCCCGGCGAGAGCCGGAAAGCAACAAAACAAAACCGAAAAGCTTCAAGATCGAGAAAATAAAGCACAAACAGAAGCAAATCGGAGACAACCTATAAACAGAAATAGAAGAGTCGCTAACTAAGCTCTGCATCTTCTGAAAGATAGGTTAGAGTGAAAAAGAAAGACAGAGGATTTTCTCTCTCAAGCAAGGAGAGAGAAAGCGACTCTTAATTTTGTTTCTTTTTTTTCTATTTCAAGCGTTTCTTATATTCATATCAAATAATTTATATTATTTTTTTAATTAAAATCAACATATATTATACTAGACGATTTAGCTTGCTATGTGGTAAAACTTTTAAAAAGGTTGCATTCGCGATCAATGTGTGGTTGCATCTGAACCACATATTTTACATGAAATCAAATATTAATACAAGGATTTCACAGTTTAAGAAAATCAAATCAAATTCTCCAGCTTTGTAAAAAAAAAAAAAAAGAAGTAACGATTGTATATATAAATGGTATGTTTTTTAATAAACTCATTTAAGAAAAATATTTACTACACATTTGATTTTCAATAAACAAATTTATGAAGAATATACTTGGGAGTCAAGATATCCCATAACAACAAAATCTTAAAATCTATGAAGAGCAAATCCACTCCGATTACCAGAGATCAGAGTGGTTTTTAGGAAACTAAATTTATAAAAATAATCCAATGATTCTCCATATTTTGCGAGATACACGATATGGAGAATCATATGCTTAACAATTCAATGTTACATAACAATATTCCATATATCTTTACCAAATCTAATCTATCCTAACAACATAACTAATTAAATTGTTTCTTTTTAAAATAAACATCAAAATCGTAAAATATGGCCATAATAGATTTGGTAAACCAATTTAGTATACTAATAACAGAAAAGAATGAGCGGACTTTATGTTTAGTATACTAATTAACAGAAAATATTTTTTTAATTCATGTGTTATGACATGTTAGAATAAAAATCAAAATTTGAAAAGACAAACTTGAATTTATGTTCTCAAATACTTTCAAGTTTTGAAAAAGATAGGTCTAAAAAAGAACCAAATTAAAACAGAAATCCCAATAATAGAAAATAACCATATAATTTGTTTCGACTATAAAATATTTTTAAAAATTTAACCCGTTATATATTAATATATTTCTCAACCATAGAGCATAAATATTTTTAAAATTTTTTTACAATCGAAACAAATTAATTTATATCGTGACTCTTGCAAAATTTTATGTTCTATAGTTAAAAAATAGATTGAAATATATTAACCATTATAAAACGGGTTGAAAATATATTAACCATAGAATATAAATATATTTTTCTACCATAAAACATAATATAATTTGTTTTTAATTCAAGTTTATCTTTTATGGAAATTTTTTAATTCTAATAATCTCTAATTAAATTGAATTTAAAAATCCGGCATTAAATCTCTCATTCCCTAAATCTCTTATTCCGAATTAATTATAATTCAAAATATCGTTATTAAAAATTCTCTAAATCTCTCAATCCCGACAAATAAGGTAATTTCAAATCATATTTTGTTGTGAAAGAAGAGAGATAAAAGAATTGGTGATGTTTATTCCAATGAATAAAGGCTCCTTTATATAGGAGTACAAGAACTTGGAGACCAAGTAAAACCTAGAGTACAAGTAATTCTAGAAGCTACTACGAGATGGGCCTTATAATGGGCATCCATATTATTATTCATAACACTCCCCCTTGGATGTCAATTATAATGTAATGGTTCGTAATGCGTTTAAGATGTTGCCTCATTAAAAACTTTACCAGGAAAACCCAATGGGAAAAACCATGGTTAAGGGAAAAAGAGTGCAACACGCAATTACTCCCCTTCATGAGTACACGTGTCGAGATCTTTGAGACGGCATAACCCGATCTGATGAACTAACTTCTTGAAAGTAGAAGTAGGTAGCGCCTTTGTAAATAAGTCAGCCAAATTATCGCTCGAACGGATCTGCAGAACATGTATATCGCCGTTCTTCTGTAGATCGTGTGTGAAGAAGAATTTTGGTAGAATGTGCTTTGTTCTATCACCTTTAATGTATCTGTCTTTACATGATGCATTGTCTTCATACATGATTGTTGGAGCTTCTTTACCTACAGAAATACCACAATCTTCTTGTATATGATGAACGACAGATCTTAACCATCCACACTCGCGACTAGCTTCATGGATGGCTAAAATCTCTGCATGGTTAGAAGAAGTAGCGGTGAAAGTTTACTTCATAGACCGCCAAGAAATAGCAGTACCTCCGCAAGTGAACACATATCCTTGGAGGTAACGAAGTATATGCTTAATCCCATTCAAATGCCTTTGAGTTGGGCATGAGCTAAACCTTGCTAATTAACAAATTCACCGAAAATGATATATCTGGTCTTGTGTGACTAGCAAGGTACATTAATGCTCCTATTGCACTTAAGTATGGTACTTCAGGGCCAAGAACTTATTCATTGTTTTCTCGAGGACGGAATGGATCCTTTGACACATCAAGTGATCTTACAAACATTGTACTACTCAAGGTGTACTTTATCCATGTAGAACTTTTTGAGCATATTTTCTGTGTATGTTTCTTGATGTACTAGAATTCCATTCTTTACATGTTCAATTTGTAGTCCCAAACAAAATTTTGTTTTCCCAAGATCTTTCATCTCAAATTCTTTCTTCAAATACTCCACTGTATATGAAATCTCTGCAGGAGTTCCAATAATATACTACACTTATCACAAATCCTTTCTCAAATCTCTTTATGAAGATGCATGGACTAACACGGTCATTCTTATAGCCTTCTCTTAACAAGTATTCACTAAGGCGATTATACCACATACGCCATGACTGTTTTAGTCCATAAAGAGATCGATTTAGTTTTATGCAGTATTGTTCTCGGGAGGTAGTTTAAATCCTGCTGGGACTTTCATATAAATGTCATTTTCCAATGGTCCATATAAGTAGGCCGTCACTACATCCATTAAACGTAAATCAAGTCCTTCTTTTATCGCCAGACTAATAAGGAACCTCAAAGTAGTTGCATCCACCACAGGAGAGTAAGTCTCTTCATAATTAATTTCAGGTCTTTGTGAGAATCCTTGTGCGACTAAACGTGCTTTATACCTCACAATTTCTCCATTTTCATTCCTCTTTCGTACAAAGACCCATTTATGTCCTACTGGTTTTACACCTTTAGGTGTACGGACTACTGGTCCAAATACTTCTCTTTTAGCGAGAGATTTTAATTCTGCATCTATTGCTTCCTTCCATTTTGGCCAATCACTTCTTTGTGTACACTCTTCAATAGATGTCTTATGATCCTCATTCTCATCAACTGCTATACTGCATGCATAATTATTAACGACGTCGATTTGATATCGGTTCCATATTATTCAAGACATGACATAGCTATTTGAGATTTTCATATTCTCAGGTACCTGAATTTCTTTCTTGTCATGTTTATCATCTCTTCTCGAGATCTTTAATATTTCATTCCTCGGTACTGCCATTCTCATTCATGATCCTTTTCTTTTTCGAGGATTCTTATCTTTGGAACCGATAGGTCTATCACGCTTCAAGCGCTCTTTAGACTCACTAGCAGTTTGATACTGTCCTTCTGGGACATCCAATTTAACTGGAGCATTTACAGCTGGTATGTGACTTTGTCACTCTATTAGGGCCAGTTGAAGCATCTGACAACAAATTGCTTAACCAATATACTTGAATTATCTTTCGTACATTCATTTGGACTTCTATTCACGCTCTTTAGTAGGAGGATCATAGATAATTCATTTCTTTTCCAGCTGTTTATTTTCTCTCCCTAAAGTTGGATAAATTGACTCATTAAAAGAGTCTAATCATCAATGGAGAATCATATCCAACATATATTTATAACCTCATTTGAGGTCCCATCTTTTGTATTGTGGTGGAGCAACTTATCCAACTTCTCTAGATGGGGATTTATGGTTCCTGACCCAAAACCAATTTGATGGGGAGAGCTATTTTACTCTTTGGCTATATGCGAATCAATGCTGCTCAATTTCGCCAGTAATACCAATTAGTCTCGCACACTTTAAGTTGCGGATTTATGACAAGGATACATACATACGACAATCTTATCGATGTGTTAATATATAAACATATGGTGGATGATCAGTCCACCAGTGGGTGATCAAGCCCACAAACATTTCCTTGTATACTTTCCATAAATTAAATAGATTCCAAATCTATTTTGGCTGGTGAAATCGTTTTATCGTATTGCCTTGTGAGCAAGCATCATATAGCAGATCATTCGCAAGAATCTCTTGTTCTTCAACGAATGTCGCATCATTACAAAACCGGGATGGCATAACCGGTTTGCCAAAAATTAAACTTTCAGTAAACTTCTGGTTTACTATAACATTTATCTTCATTTTAATAATCTGTGTGTAATAGTGTAGTACAATTCAATAGATAATGCATGTATTTTCTCCAAAATACATTTATTGCCTCGGGTATTACTTCTGTTGAAGGCATTCAACATTTCCCTTATTGTCTCAACATGATTAAATTTAAAATCCCCTTGGATTTCTTTATAAATGATTCATCAAGTCTATTTTCAGTGTGAACATAATCTTCAGGATGTTCCACTTAGTACTTAGAATGGATGTGGGATTCTCTAGTTCTCCCCCTCGAGATAGTAACACTCCAAGTTCATCTATCTCGAATTGAATCCCACGAAATCAACAACATACCCAACTTAGGTCATGTGTATCTTAGATTCTTTTGACCTTTGAGACTTGGGAAAATATAACGCATTAATGATTTCAAATTGTGTTCCCATAGGCAATTCGCTCTTCAAGAGCTGTCAATAATCTTTATAAAACCTGACATTGTACTCACACAAATTTTTTTTCATCATCACATATTGCTACCATCAGAATATATTGATATTTAAGGAAAAATAGAAACTTAAATATTTTCCTTAAAACAAAAAGGAATATATTGATATTTAAGAATAGAAACTTAAATATTTTCCTTAAATTAGAATCTAAAATTTCGGAAACAATTAAAACAAAAGGGAATATATTGATATTTAATAATATAAACTTAAGCATTTTTCTAAAATCAGAATTAAAATTTTAGAAACACAATGCAACATAATCTTTTACTATATGAAACATTAAAGTGTGTTCATCAAAAATAATTGCTATAATTTAATGTAATATAATGTATGAATATAAGTTATTAAACACGAGCAAAAATACAGAATTGAATCCATTAAGATAAACCATGAATTGATAATAAACATGGTTTAAACATATGATTAAATCATGACAAATATCAATAAATTATTATTCTAGATAAGTATTGATAATCATCTCTATTATGAATAAGATCAACGATCATAATCGTGAAGGCATAGCCTATCATAACGATATTCAGAGAAGACATCACTTATCATCCCAGAATAAGACATAAACTAAACATAAATTTAATCTCACTTTTTTGGTGTAAGAAAATAGAAAAAGAGAGACTATCGTGCTGATAACGTGTTGTGAAAGAAGAGAGATAAAAGAATTGGTGATGTTTATTCCAATGAATAAAGGCTCCTTTATATAGGAGTACAAGAACTTGGAGACCAAGTAAAACCTAGAGTACAAGTAATTCTAGAAGCTACTACGAGATGGGCCTTATAATGGGCATCCATATTATTATTCATAACATATTTAATTTTATTAAATCATATTTCCTAGATCTTTATAAATTTTAACTATATTCATCCCTTGTCACAAATAAAAATAATACCAACAATTATTTTTAATTGAAAACCTATCTCTAACATTTTCTCCTGTTTATACACACTTAAACCGTCATTTGTCAACATCAAAAAAAATCACCATCTTGTCCTCCTCTTAGATCCGTTTTTCTGATTTTTCATTTGCTCTATATTTTTTTTTCATAACAATAAAATTCTTCGGTAAATTAGCTATGTATGTGAGGGCTTCTTCGTTTTTTTTTCTCTATTGCTTTCCATATGTTTTCGATGGTTTTTTCACATCACATCCATTTAGATCTCTTTCGTTTTCTCATTAGATGTTATATATTTTATATTGTTTATTTTTTAATTTATTATTCATCTGAATGAAGAACATCTCGAGTGCTCCATCGTTTTTTCTTACTTTTTGTTTTTTCATATGTTTTTATTTGTGTTCCATTAATGACTGTATCGATAGCTAATTCTTTTGTGGTTGTGTTCATTAAATTTGATGGTTTTAGTTAGCGGGTGATTGATCATATTTTTATGGTGACCATATCGATGATTTATTTCTTATCGAGGGTACACAATTTTTTTAGTGTACACCCAATTCTAGTTTTTTCGTTGTGAAAGTTTTTTTTCTTTCTTCCATACAAATAACATAATAAGTGGTTTTTGCATTTTTGTTCTTTTTACTTTTTCCATTCTATTTTTATAATATTTTTAACCTATATCGGTTACTTTTCTTTTTTTCTAAATAATTAATAATAAAATTTTGAATCAATTACTATGGATCATATATATGGTCATATGTAATGAATAATTTTTTACGTGTTTAGCACCATCTTATCATATGATTTAATAAATAACAAAATCTAATTTATTTTTTAATAAAACCTAATTATAAAATATCAAATTTTAATTAATTTTAAAATATATAAAAGAAACACAAATCTGCATTCCTGCGGCGCATATCAAAATCTAGTATACCCTTAAATTAGCTGAAATATATACTATTAAAACAGGATATTGACCATGGTACATAAATGTTGTTTCCGAAATTTGCCCTTAATTTTATTAGGAATTGTATCCTTCATTAAGGGTAAAACTGTAAAAAAAAATTATATTTGATTTATTCATAATATCTTATAATATCTTTTGTTTTCCTTTTTCTATCCTAATCATATCTAACGAAATTTTTTTTCAAAAATCTAATAAAATAATAATTAATTTCGAAATTAATATTAAAATAAATATTATAAATTATTCTTAACTAAAAATTAACTTAATAAAATAAAATCAAGCATAACTAAGTTACTAAATCAATTGGTACATATAATTATATAATTTAATACATAATTATTTTATAAATTATATAATCATTAAAATTAATAAATTATTATTAAAATAAGAAAGTAGTATATAATATTGTACTAGCGTGCGGGTATAAATTCAATAACTAAAATACAACACTAAAAACTGACAAAACGATATAAAGTGTTAAAAACCATAAAAACCAAAACAAAAACTAATTCATAACATGAAAATAAATAAAATTAAACCCAGCCAACAGAAATTGTAATATAATAAAAAATGATAAATATTCTAACATTATTGTCCCACTAAATCTAAAAATTTAAATAAAAAGAAAAATAAATCCGCGTTAACAGACACTAGTTTAATATTTTAAAAGTGGACGATTATGTAACTAGAACGTTATCTCAATGTCACGTAGACGTGCAAGGTTTGGATATCTGTAATTTTTAAAATATATCCGAGTCTACTGAACCCATGCTTTTTTTTTTTTTTTTTTTGTCATCCGGTGGAATTATATAAACATAAACTGAGAGTACAACGAGATCGTTCGCTAAACCCCAAAAGGACATAGGGAAGCAAAAACAGCAAAGAACACACTCTTTCTGCAGACATAAACCCAACTACAGGCATCTAAACCCAACGAACGGGTACCTAAACCCACGGACAGGTAACTAAAAGCATGATTTTAAACAAACAACGAAAGGAAAAGAGTTAAACCGTTGATCTAATGTCGATTCATCCTTGCACCACTTCAAAAACCTGAAGAACCAAAACCCGAGAGAAACGAAGAAGCCTGCGGCCAACCATCGAATCTGAGCTTCCTCCTATAACGAAGAGATCCAATCTCTATAAAAAACTAACCAAGACAACCTAAACCGGCAAGCACAAGCTCAAGTTGAAATCTTCCGGTAACGGATCTGTCGGAACGAAATGACAAGACGTTGTCATGACCGACACGAGACACCAAGTCAAGGTCACAAAGAGGTACCAAAGCTCGAACAGCAACCGACCAAAGAACCAAAGAGCCAAGCCTAAAAGCACTCCCGCAAGGACCAGAACATGAGCACGGACAAAGCAGGGAGAGGGATTAGCGAGAGTTGCGCCCACCAGAGATAAATTAGCACCTGCAAGAATGAGAACGAAACACCAAGATCCGGAGACAACAATTCCTCCGAAAAGAACAAACCCGATCTGACCGGAGATACCAAGGACAGATCGGAAGCCGTCTGAAACTAGAAAGGCTCACCGGAAGACCACCACACGGAAGTGAAAACCGCTGGTCAAAAACCAGTGCCGCCATCTCAGAGCCACACCACCTCGGAAATCAGAA
This sequence comes from Orychophragmus violaceus, assembly GCA_030180135.1. Lineage (NCBI taxonomy): Eukaryota > Viridiplantae > Streptophyta > Magnoliopsida > Brassicales > Brassicaceae > Orychophragmus > Orychophragmus violaceus. Next base: position 5,241,409 of record CM058232.1, read on the forward strand.
GACATCGACAATAGGGGACACGACGCGAGCCACCGACTCACAACCACTGCAGGCTCACCACGCGCACCAAGACCAAGCCCAGACATCGGCGACGAGATCCAACGGCGACAACAACCACCACCTAACCGGATGAGCCTTCAAGAGAGACCACCTCAGATCCAAGCCCTTTAAAGCCGAAAAAAGAGAAAAGGAAAGGAGGAGTGAAGGGACGGCGCCGGTGCTGACTTAGCCACCGCGCGCCGGCCAAAACGGAGGTCGGGGAAGATTGAAGTTTAACGGCGGCTGGGTCTGAAGTAGAGAGAATAGGGCGAACTCCAAAACTTCCGCTTATGCAGTTATGACTGAACCCATGCTTTATTATTAGGATTTGTATCCAAAGTTTCCGCATATCGAAAATTTTAAAATATCAGTATTAAATTAAACAATTATTGATCAGATACAAAGAAAAATAACATAAAATATTCGGATTCTGATCCAAACCTATCTAGATCTGAATATAATTTTAATGGATCCGTCAGATTCAGTTTCCCAATATATCCAATTTTCTAATCTGGAAGATTAGTCTGGACCACGGTCTGGGATCCTCCCTGGATTATCAAAAAAAAAAAAAAAAAATCCAATTTTCTAAAACAGAACCAAGCCGATATTAAATTGAATCCCCATATTAGCCATGGGATATAAAACCGAACCGAAATTATCGAACCGAAACCGAACCGAAGTTTTATGAACCGAAACCAAACCGAACCGAAGAAAAAAACCGATCGGTAGTTTTTTTTAAAACAAAAAAAACCGAAAAACTGAATAATCAAATCGAAGAACCGAAGTCTCTGGCCTATTATTCATTATTATAAACTTGTAGTTGTCGATCGGTTTTGATTTTCATAAAAGTTTCAATCTTCCAATATATATATACTTTTGTTAGTTTGTGTTTGTGTGTTTGATGTATATATATATACATATAGCCTTGGAATATAAAATCGAACCGAAATATTGAACCGAACCGAACTGAAGTTTTATGAACCGAAACTGAACCGAACCGAAGAAAAAAAACCGATCGGCAGGTTTTTAAAAACAAAAAAAAAACGAAAACCGAGTAACCGAACCGTAACCGAACCGAAGAACCGAAGTCCCAGGCCTACCCCATATAGTAAGCTCACCCCTGCTATCACATGCTATATATAGATATAAAATTGCCATGCCAACACAATTACCACACACAGAAAATAGAAACATCAACAATCATCTCTCTCTCCCTCCCTCCATCGATTCTTCTGCACAAAATTTTAAGACTTGAAGGTAATCATACTCATACCAAGCTCGGTCTCTCTGCTTATGTAGAGAAGAAACTAATATTGTGATTATTATCTATCTAGTTGACTAATTCTTGATCCATATGTTTTATTGACTTATTCGGATGTTGCATCTTTGTTGCCGATCGTCTACATAAATTTATAAGTGTGCTTGTGTGTCCTTACGGCAGAGTGATGCTTTGGTGGTTTAAACAGAGCCGGCCTTCAACACATGTATATGAAACATTGCAATGGACCCCCACTTTTATTGGGCCTCCAATATTCTTTCTATAAATATGTTAATTATAGAAAGAGTTCATGAGTTAAATAAGTTTTGATTAAAGATAAGATACTAAAATATTGGATGGTTCTAAATTTTTATGATTTATAAATTTCAATTATGAAAATTTGTGAATAACTTTGGAGAAAAATCCTTAGAAACAATTATTTTTCAGAATCGCTAGTTTTGTTGTTATTTTCTAGAATATTATTATATTTTTTTTAAACATAAAATTCTATTTAAAATGTTTATTATTTTTATTTTATATTTATATTTAGATGCTATTTTATATTATTAAAATTATGATTTTTTTTTTGAATAGAGCTTAGAGCATCTTCAACGGTGGAGCTCTTAATTTGGGTTTCTAAACATTAAAATACTATTATCTATAATATTGCTAAATTTTATATTTTATATGTAAAACAAAAAAAGAAATAAATCAATTAAAATTTACAAGTGTCCCAAGAGTATCTTAACAAGAACTCAGAACCCTTAGTTATTGTTAACATACTCTTTCTATTTTTATATATTTTTTACTATTTATTTGCTTAGATACCCACTTAAGAAATTTCTATTGAAAATGCTTTTAGAAAATCTTAAGTCCGGCTTTGGGTTTTAGTTCGAAGGTTCCCATCCGCCTTACATGTTTTTTTTGTGTGTGATAATTTCCCCTTGATGATATTTATATATCTCTTAAGATTTATTAAATAGATTGAAGCAACTAAATATTACTAGTTGACTTTATATAAACTGTCCCTTCTTGTGTAGGAAGCAAAATGAGTTTGTTGTATTATATCATTGTTGCAATTGTCTTCTTTGCATCCATGCTAGTTGCAAAGAACATGAGAAAGACAAAGAAAAATCTACCTCCTGGACCACCAAGACTTCCTATTATTGGCAACTTGCACCAATTGGGATCGCAACCTCAACGTTCGATGTTCAAGTTAGCTGAAAAATATGGACCTCTAATGTCCCTCAAATTTGGAAACGTGTCTACCGTTGTGGCGTCTAGTCCAGAGACAGTGAAGGATGTCTTGAAGACGTTCGACATAGATTGTTGTTCACGACCTTATATGACTTACTCTGCAAGAGTTTCATACAACCGAAACGATCTTGGCTTTGCTCCCTATAGCAAATATTGGAGGGAACTACGAAAGTTGACCGTTCTTGAACTATACACCCCGAAAAGGGTGAAGTCTTTTCAACATATAAGACAAGAAGAAGTTGCCTCCTTCGTTGACTTCATCAAACAATCTGCTTCGTTGGAGAAGCAAGTTAACTTCAACCTCAAGTTTATGAATTTGGTAGCAAGTGTGATTTGTAGACTTGGATTTGGGATGAAACTTACAGGGAGTAAACTCGAGAGTAGTTATGACGAAGTCGTTCAAGGGATCATGGAGGTTTGTGGGGCTTTCGCAGCAGCAGATTACTTCCCTATTGTTGGTGGATTAATCGATAGGGTTACAGGGTTACATAGCAATTGTGAGAAGGTTTTTAAAGGAATGGATACGTTTTTCGATCAAGCTATAAAGCTTCACCTAGAAGATGAGAGTCTTAAAGATGATATTGTTCACTTGCTCCTCACAATGGAAAGGGGAGAGGTTGGACTTGGAGGGTTTCAACTTACTCGAAACCACACCAAAGGAATTCTTCTGGTAAGTATTCTAAAATTCAATTCTCATTTTTCTCGATCTTTCTTGATACGGTCATCTTCTCCGGATATCTGAATATCTAATATCTTATTTTCTTTTTGGTTATTACAGGACATTCTTGTGGCTGGAATAGACACTTCTGCCCAAACTATGACATGGGTGATGACACATTTGATTGCAAACCCAAGAGTTATGAAGAAAGTGCAAGTAGAGGTGAGAGAAGTGATCAAAAACAAAGATGATATCAAAGAAGAAGATATAGAACAACTCTCATATCTCAAGATGGTGATTAAAGAAACATTAAGGATAAACCCACTCGTGCCAATTCTAGTTCCAAGAGAGGCTTCAAAAGATTTAAAGATCGCTGGTTACGACATTCCGAAGAAAACATGGATCCATGTCAACATTTGGGCTATTCATAGGAATCCAAACGTTTGGAAAGATCCAGAAGCTTTCATCCCTGAGAGGTTTATGGACAATGGTATTGACTATAAAGGTTTAAACTTTGAGTTTTTGCCATTTGGTAGCGGAAGGAGGACTTGTCCTGGTATGGGTATGGGTATGGCTTTGGTACACTTGACTCTTATTCATCTTCTTTACCGGTTTGATTGGAAGCTTCCGGAAGGAATGGAGGGAAAAGATGTTGATCTTGAAGAATCATATGGAATTGTTTGTCCTAAAAAAATTGCACTTGAAATTATCCCAGTCCTTACCCAATGGACTTGACTTTATATTTTCGTTTTTTATATCAAAAACTTTATACTTTCATTGTTCAAGATGTAAACTTTGAAAGTATCTTGAAAATCTTATCATTATCAATAAGAAAAATGTTTGAGGAATCAATCTTTGAGCACATTTTTTTCTAGTAACAACAAGTTTTTTTAATCAACGATAATATTGTTTCAAACTAATCTAAAATTAGTAGACTTGAGGCGTTAAGTCTCTAACAATGATTTTGGGCCAAAATTAGGCCCATTTTTGGACAAGGCCCTGAAATTACTCGAAATTGCTTCGCCCACATATCAGACCCGGAATTTGACGGTAAGGTAAGCAAGCAAATTCAGAGCAGGAGAACTCAGTGAGGGAGAGAATTGAATCGAGAGGAAGACGAACAATGGATCCAGAGCAAGTTGACGAGTTCGTTATGGGTTACTTGAAGAAGAAGGGCTTCAATAGCGCTGCTAAACAGCTTGAAGATGCTCTTCACCACAACAATGGTAGTAGCTTCAGTTCTATCGATTACCATAACGATCCTGAGCTCACCAAACTCATTCGCTCCTTTTCCCAGTAATTTTTCTTCATCTCTCTCTCTCTCTGGCTTTTTTATTTACGCAAATTTCGTGTGGATTTTTGGGGAATTTTGTGTGTTTATGTGTTAATTTTGAAAACTGCAAGTATTTGTTATGCCAGCCGAAAACGTTTCTGAGCATCGACCAATAATAACTGTCGCGAGATTATCTATCAATTTATCTGTCAATTGTAGATTAAGAAACTATTCCAATGAGCTCTTGATTACCTTTTTTATTGAGGAATAAATTAGGGTTCTTGTTACCGTCTATATGGATTAAAATGAGGTGTATTCGTTCTCGGTTCCGAGATTATTTCTGTAAAGCCAATGGTTGATTAAGTGTTGTTCGTTTGTTTTCCAGATCAGAAAATGATCCAACTCGGTACCGTGAGGGTTACAGCAAACTAAGGTCGTGGGCATATAACTCGCTGGATCTTTATAAGGTCCGCGTTCCCCCCTCCCTGGCCGTTTTGCTTAGTCTCATTTTGTTTGAACTTTACTTAAACTGATGAGCTGCTTCGAATTTGTAGCATGAATTGCTCCGAGTGATGTATCCCGTGTTTATTCATTGTTACATGGATCTGGTGGGAAAAGGACATACTCAAGAAGGTACTTTCCAAAAATATAATTAGACATTCTGAGTATCTATTTCCTTTTAAGCTTAGGTGTAAGCTTTCCAGAAACAGTGGCGTATGCCACTTAATCACATTTACTATTTACTTGTATTTTCCAGCGAGAGCCTTCTTTAACAGCTTCCGCAAAGATCATGAAATGATACATTTACGGGATCTTCAGAAGCTGGAAGGCGTTCTTTCTCCATCTCATCTAGAGGTTTTAAGCTGCCTTATATGGTCGTATAATGTTGATAGAGGTTTTTTTTTTCTTTTCCCAACTGTCTTATGACCTTGGTTCTTATCAGGAGATGGAGTTTGCTCGTTCTCTTAGACAAAGCAAGGTCAACATCAAAATTTGTCAGGTAAACTTAAGTGAAAATTGACTGCTAGCTGTTACAGGAAATGCTCCAAGGTTTCTTGTCTGATTGACTGAATTCCATGACTGCTGACTTCTAATATGCTTGCTGAATGTTGCAGTATTCATATGATCTGTTGCTTCAGTATCTACACAGGACGGAATCTACTTTAATGCTTGGTATTATCAACGAGCACATCAATTTCCAAGGTGTGTTCCTTTCCCATATATATAGGCAATATCATGTTGCAGATGATTTAGTAGATGACTAAATCCACCGGTTCGTCGTGTGTCATTTGTTGCAGTCTACTCGGGACAGCCTAATTCTGTATCTGATGACGTAGAGGCTGTCACCATTGTTGGGAGTTTTCAGGAGACAGCTAATCACGTCAATCAAAAAGAAATACAATGGGGAGTACGTTTTTTCCCCTTAAGCTTCTTGTACTCTTTTTTTCTGGAAGGATACCTGTTGATACCTCATTTCAGGGTGGATATTATATTTGCGAAGTCATTATCTACTTATGCATTTTTCTTTCATAGTTGCTTGAAGACTCGCTCGAAGATCGCCTTGAAAAGGCGGGAGGTCTACTGTCTGATTCTGAGAAGGGACAAGGAGAAAGTAAAGACGGGGACATGGATGATGGTAGTAAGGTGATAAGTAGCTTCAACTTAGATCAGTAGTTTGTAAATTAAAAATCCCAAATTCACTCGTCAATTGATACTGTGTTCAGAAAAGATCCACCGAAATTGGAAAGCAAGGCTCTTCCATAAAAAAGTTAAAGAAGGACAAAGCAGGAAATGCAACAGCAAAAGTTGCACGTCAGGAGACCAGCATGGTGCTGCCGGCACCACGTGTGAAACCAGAACTTGCCTTGCCAGTAATGTACTTTCGAATCCCTTACTCATTTTTTTGTGTTAGGAACTTAGGATTTTATGAAAGAGTAATGGACACGCGATATCTATGCTATGGATGATACGTAATTGATTAAAGAAGAATACATAAAGTAGCTGTCAAAGACTTAACCTTCCTCTAACTTAGGTTAAGTTTTTTCCATCTCCATTTTTCCTGTGTCAGGTCTACGGATGTAGAGGAATCCATCCTTGAAGACCTGAGAAACCGTGTGCAGTTGAGTAGTGTCGCAATGCCATCTGTCAGCTTTTATACATTTGTTAATACTCATAACGGGTAATGTCCTCGTCTCCTCCTACTGTTTTATTACTTATTTGCAACTTGTTGCTCACTCATTTACCGTCCCCCCAGGTTAAACAGTGCATCTATATCTCATGATGGATCTCTGGTTGCTGGTGGGTTCTCAGATTCATCAATAAAGGTATCTTATTCTTGAATGGTTCTATATGTTTCCTTATCTTGTTATCTTACTCTGCAAAACGTCTAAGTGACAATAATGGTGTTCAGGTCTGGGACATGGCGAAGATAGGACAAGCTGGCAGTTGTATGTTTTTTCTATGAAACAAATATTTTTTTATAAATACATTGTTTGTGTTTCCATGAGAAGATGGACTCTAAGCTGTCTGGTTCCAGGTGCTTTGCAGGATGAAAATGATACAAATGATCAAATCGTTGGACTAAATGGCAGAAGAAAATATACATTATTACTGGGTCACTCAGGGCCAGTTTACTCGGCCACTTTCAGTCCTCCCGGAGATTATGTTTTATCTTCTTCAGCGGATACAACAAGTATGTATCTGTCCATCATTCTACATATCCATATACTCGCTCAATAGTTTGAATTTTTCTTAGTTACCAACCATGTATTCATAAGTGCAGTAAGGCTGTGGAGCACAAAACTAAATGCCAATCTCGTGTGCTACAAGGGTCATAATTACCCTGTATGGGATGCCCAGGTAGAATTGTTCAATTTTCACACATTTGTCTTACACAAACTGGAATTTATGATGAACATGCATTAATATACTCGTAACATGGTGCAGTTTAGCCCTTTCGGGCATTACTTTGCAAGCTGTTCTCATGATCGGACTGCGCGGATTTGGTCAATGGACCGAATACAACCTCTGCGGATAATGGCAGGGCATCTATCTGATGTTGATGTGAGCATCTCCCTCATCTTCATTGTTTGGATTTTAATTTCCAGAGGCTAAATTTAGGGACCGTTGAGTTGTTAACTCATGCGTGCATACTTTTCGTGGTTGTTTTGGTATGCAGTTGAAAGGCATTAGTTTACCAAGTCACAGTTTAGGAAGGCTTAGCTAACATTTTTCATTGTTTATTATCTTTTATTAGTAGCCATTTTTTTTTTGTTAACGTGACCCTGGCAATCAAATTTATAATCGTCCAGTTTATATTGATCTAGAGATTGTTATCTAATCAACTTGAAGTCATAAGCAAGCTTATGTTAGATTACATAACTATTTGGATTGACTTTAATAATATAATACAGCTGAGTTACTTTAGTTGCCATTTGAATAACTGTTATTGATGGGCCTTTCAATGTTCTTATCAAATGCATTTTATTTCAGTGTGTACAGTGGCATCCCAATTGTAACTACATTGCAACCGGTTCTAGCGATAAGACGGTCAGACTCTGGGATGTCCAAACAGGGGAATGTGTCAGGATCTTCATTGGACACAGGAGTATGGTTTTATCGTTGGCAATGTCACCAGATGGGAGATATATGGCATCTGGTGATGAAGATGGAACCATAATGATGTGGGACCTCTCAACAGCTCGCTGCATCACACCTCTCATGGGCCATAATTCATGTGTCTGGAGTCTCTCTTACAGGTGAGGAAGCGAGATAAGAAGAAAATTAGTTTCTTTTTATCATTCAGTTACGGAGATTATGGGTTGTGGAGATAACTATATAGGCTTAATATGTGTGAGGTCTTTAATGGAATGGCTGGCTTTGGTTGGTCAAGCCCGCTTGGAATAGTGAACCCGCAAACTTCATTTCCAGTAATCCAAGAACTACTATAATTTACAACTAACCTGTTTTTTTTTTCTGTTACAGCGGCGAGGGCTCTCTTCTGGCTTCTGGATCTGCGGACTGCACAGTGAAATTGTGGGATGTCACCTCAAGTACCAAATTGACAAAGGCCGAGGAAAAGTGAGTTTACTCCTCCCAAATCTGTATTGTTGTTCTCTGAATAGAGTATACTATGTTTTGTTAAAAATAATTTGTCATTTGTTGTTGATCAGAAATGGGAACTCAAACAGACTGCGCTCACTCAGAACTTTCCCCACCAAGTCCACACCAGTTCACGCTCTCCGAGTAAGTTATACTCTCTTTACTAGAATTAATGGCACCGGTTTCGGAACACCTTGATATTGTTTTCTTCTCTGGATTATCTGCTAAGTTTATCATCTTGTGCTTGTCAATTAATCAACTCATATCCAAAATCCTTGTGTTCTCATTTGAAGATTAATGACCACAGAAACTTAACTAGAACCAAAGTTTGAGGGTGTGTGCCTAATAATTGATCCGTTATATAGAGCCTTTCCTTCTTAGCGTTACAAAGCTTGATGATCAAATATGCCAAAACTCTTTTTATTTTTGTGTGTGTTTACAATGGTGCAGTTTTCTCGGAGAAATCTGCTGTTTGCTGCAGGAGCGCTCTCTAAACCCGCAAGCTGATGGAAACCAATGGGTAATCTGATATTTGCTGCTTTTGCATTCTTACGAAACTGTTTGTAGATCAGAAGAAATTAGATGTAGAATAGACTTCCTCTTATTACTATCAGTATCTCTTTCCAAAGATGTTGAGGTTCTTTCAGTAAACTACTACTCCCTATCTATGCAACCAAATCATAAATCACTTTGGAGCATGTTTGGTCTGTAGGATTGTCCAAAAAGTTTACCTTTTTTTTTTACTGCCATCACGTTGTTCTCTCTTAAATGCAAAAACTTTGGATTTGAATGATGGGTTATGGTGGAAAGTTTGATCGGGGGTTTTTTTTGGGTAACCCCGGACTTCTTCGAGAGTTCTGCCGGTTAACGCCATCGTGAAAATTTGGAAAAGACCAATGACCCTACAAAATAATACAAGAACTTGTGAAAGTATTTTGAAAGATATCTACTAATAAAGTTTTGGATGAAGACAGAATCTACCAAAAGTAGATCTGGTTTGATATGTGATTTGACAATTGTATAGTTTTGGAATTATATGTTGGCATGTGTTTTTATTTCTCTTTTTTTTTTTTTTTATAACCGTGGGTATCCCAAAAACTTTTTAAGCCTAAAAACTAATCTCAGATCTAAACCAATAAAGACAATTCGTGAGAACCACTAAACTACAACCACTTGATTGTTTTTATTTCTCTTACATAAATCTTTTTCATGGAAGTTCAAAAAAAAACTTGTAACCGGATGAACCAAGTTACATTTAGTATTTTTACTATATGACAATTACATATATTTTAATAAAATGAATTGTTGGGTAGAAACAAACACAAACGTTATACAGAAAATTTGAAATAGCTCTTGAATAATATATATATATATATATATTATTATTTTTTTAATATTGATGTTAATGAGTGAATGCAAGTTGAAGAAGAAACACTAAACATTGAGGAAAAGTTATGAAAATTAAGTAATCCGTCACCATCCGTTTAAAGTAAGATCCATTAATTGTTCTGTATCTTTTGATCATGATTGATGTAAATTATATCATATAATATTACGTGGAAATGTTTGTATACTCGTTGGGCAACCATGATAACCTTTGCCAATCCGAAATTAGGGGCTCCCTTAACCGAGAAGTAGAGATAGTATTATAACCTATAATACTACACCGAGATGTACATTAGGCCTTGACATTCGGATTGGGTTTGGGTTAGGTTTTGGTCGGGTCCGGATCCATCGATGGCGAAGTGGAGTTGGGAAGACCAGTGTCGTATGGCGAAGTCTTCATCAGGACGCATACAAGAGCAGATGGGACGTTCATTGATATGAAAGCGAAGGGAGTTGCCGAGACTTTTAAGAAGAAGAAGGAAGACAGATTAGCTGATCTCGGGACAGAAGATTCAGAATGTACTTCCAGTGTTCAGAAGCTCTCCATAGAAGAAGAAAACCAGATTTTTCTCGAGGTATTAACCTTTGCTCTCTGTAAAATTCTGTTTCTGTGTAAAATTTTGTTTCTGCGTTTTGCTAGCTGTTTTTCTGCGTTTTGCTATCTGTTTGTGTTTCTGCGTTTTGCTTTCTATTAATTTGTTTCTGCATTTTGCTATATGTGTTTTGCGGCTGTGTTTTAGGGATGTGTTTTAATGTGTTTTGTTATTTGTTTCTGTTATTATGGCTGTGTTTCCTTAAATCTTTGGTTCAGTAACTTTGTTTTTGTTTATGCAGTCAACTTTCACAAATGAAAGAGGAGAAGTCTACGGGATTGGGAACCTAGCTAGTTACATCAATGGGAAGCGGAAGTACCCATCCATCTCGTCTTGTTACACCAGCCTTGAACAACAGCTCGCCGAAGCAAACCGCAAGATAGACGAACAAGCAGCTCTCGCCGCATCGCGTGAGGTAGAGCATTTGCGGATTGTAGCTGAGCAACGAGAAGAGATCAAGAACTTCGATGTTCTAAAGAAGTACTTGAGCACCGACCCGAAGTTTGTCGCCTTTCTCGCATCTCAATCAGCAGATCCCGCCACTACGGAAACCGGTATGGATGATACCATTGATTAGCTCTGGTCCTTGTTTTACCTCTCTGAAACTTAATAGCTTTGTGTTGTTTGGTTGGGACATAAGTTCTTGTTTTGGTATGTATGTTTGGATGGATAATCTCTTTTGAATGCTCTTTTGAATGTTGGGTTGGACGTTAGTCCTTTTGAATGTAAACATTATCTTTTGAATGTGAATATTGTGTTTGTATGTGTTTAAAAGTTTCATATTGGTTAGTTCAACCCATTATCAAAGGAATTGGTTTTTAAAACTAGCAAACCATATTGAATTACAACAAATCGAAATACCAAACCAAACCCAATTTTAACAAACTGTACTGGACCTATCAAAACCCTATTAGTCGCTAAGCAGTCGCAAGATAGTCGCTAAATTTAGCGACTGATTAGTGACTAATTACACAGTCGCCCAAACGTCGCTAGTCAGTAGCTAATTCGTCGCTAAATTTAGCGACTGATTAGTGACTAATAAATACAGTCACCACACCGTCGCTAGTTAGTAGCTAATTAGTCGCTAAATTTAGCGACTGTTTGGCTACTAAAAAGATATAGTCGCTAAATTTAGCGACTAATTGGCGACTAATATGCGACACCGAATATTTTGCGTCATCAGCTCCGGGGGGGGGGCAAAGGCTTGGGCGTCGCATGCTTGCTCGTGCGTTTACGTTACGTAGCATGGCCAGCACACTTTTGTTGACCAGGTTGACCAAAACACACGCGCATGGCTCCTTTTGTTTGATGAGTATGTGAAATGATGATGCAAAGACTTCTTTTCATTTTTCCATCCTCTGATTAATTCTCCATTCCACAGCTCCTGTACAAAACTATAACAAACTCCCGAAAAATACTAAAATATATACAATTCTAGTTCTAAAAGTTCTAGCTCATAAGTAAATGATTTTATATCTAAATGCATGAAAATGAAAGTAATATATAAGAAAACTAAGTAGATTATGATATTAAAACTTATAAATTATGCATCTATCAACTCCCCCAAACTTATTCTTTGCTTGTCCACAAGCAAACAATCAAAGTTAAGATGGGAGAGAGGTTTGAAATTGAGAGTTCAAAGCTTTCAAAAGTAAATGTCAAGCATAAGTGGAAACAAAATCAAGACAAGCAATTAAGAGCCACAATCAAGCTTACTCTACTCCAAAAGAGTTAGCCATTCTCATCAACACAAACATCAAGTTCAAGTCCCAACCTACGCATGAATTCCTATCCTCATTCCCTTTAACATTCATTAAACAATGGTGGATCATGATTGTGCAAATCAAATGAACGCATTTGGCTAAGGGTAAAAGGTCTTGAGATAAAAATGATCTCAAATGAAGTGTGGGTTTCAAAAACAAAGGATCTCTCAAGAAAGGAATGAACTATAGCAAAATGCTAAGAGTAAGAAACAACTTATGCATACAAGGATAAATTCTCATTCTACCCAAATCCCTATGATGATCTTAACTCTTCTTCTAAACCCAAGATTCCCTTCCTAAGCTACCCTTTTCTTAAGGCATTTTTGCCTTCATGCCCCAACTTTGATCACTTCATTCTTCTTTAAATATTTAGGGGATTTCTTTTCTTTCTTAGCTCTCTCTTTTCTTTTCACTAGTCTCTTTTCTTTTTCTTCTCTTTTAATTCTTGAGCCAACTTTGGCTTCATTTCTCTCTTTAAAACTTGAGACTTATCTTTCAAAAACACTTAGAGCTATCAACTTTTCTTTTTCTTTTCCAATCCCCTCTTTCTTTTCTCAATCTTTTCCTTATTCCCTTTTTTCTTTTCTTCCCAATTCCCCCAAACTTCTTTCCTATCCTATGCATAGCCCAATGATGTAAGGCTAGCTCTACAATGAAGACCTATCCTTGTCGTTCCAAACTCAACACTTTTTGCCTAGTTAATTCAAGAAAAAGGCCTCTCATCTCTCACTAGAGTGTTTAGGCTTGAAGGAAAGTTTGGTTCAAGGTGGGGAAATCTACTTGGACTAACAAGAGAGTGGTAGAAAGGGAGAAGATAGTCCAAGTATGTATGAAGTATCCATGAGTTCACCTTTCATTGCACAACATGATAATTCAAGTCAATATTAAGAGTTCTAATAGATAGGGAATGATTCAAATCACAACATGTTTCAACCAAGAAGTGAACAATAATGCATGAGATCCAAGAAGGGTTCTTCCTTAATTTCAAGTTCACAAGATGCATCCAATAACCACATGCTCAAAAAAAAAAAATTTTATAAAGAACACAAGCTTTGACTCTCAAACTTTAATAAGTACAATCCTAAATGACTTCTAGACTCAACTATATGCTTTCTTTTTGTGAAATTTTTTCAAAATATTTCAAATTTTTATGGTTTTCTATGCCTTAGATGCATGAAATGAGACTCAATATGCAAGAAAGAAAGATAAGAGCACAAAACACATCATTAGCAACTAGTCTCCTCCCCCAAACTTAAATCACACAGTCCCTTGTGTGAAAGAAGCAAGGGAAAGAGACCAAAGAGAAAGGTAAAAATGCAAATTGAAACAAAGAAGTGAAAAAGAGATTGGAGTGAGTTACTTGGAGCTTTAAGTGGAGTGAAATGGGATGGAGGAATGGGAGGTGGAGCCTAGAGAGTTACTCTAAACTTGGATGAATGCCCGGTTCTTCTTCGATTTCGCCATGACCTTTCCTCTTTCTTTCTCCCAATGCCAAGACCTATATAGCCCAAAACCTGAAGAGATCTAATAGAGAGATCAACAATGACTAGGAAACTTAAAACATAAAGCAATATTTACAAGAGATAGACATGGGACTTCCTCCCAAGTGAGCTTGTTTTAAGTCACTAAGCTTGACTACCTTTTCTTTTAGTGAGGAGGTGGAGGAGTCTTAACCTTTTGAGTGACTGTCAAGACTTTGTTGAGATGCTCTTGGAGCTTGTTTGGATCAGCTTGGATCTCATGAGTAAGGATGGCTCTTGCACTTGAGAATGGCTTAGACCTTCCCTTGCATTTCACCTTGTACTCTATTGTCCCATCTTTAAGCTTCAGAGGGTGGAGAGTGAGAGTGCTAGGAGCTTGAGTATGAGTAGAGGTTGTAGGTGCTTTTCCCTTCTTCTTCTTTCTCTTAAGAGGAGCTTCCTTTTCTCCACTCACCTCCTCTAATGGAACACTTTCCAAGTGTTCACTCATCAGCTCTTTACTACTCTCTCCAACCAAAGCATCTTTCACAACTTGGTCAACCTTTGGAGAGTACAACTTCTCAACATTGTCAACTTGTGGCTCCTCAATCCTCAAATCTCCCAAAATGATTGATCCACAATACTCAAGCTTGACAAGACTAGCAAAAGTCCTTTCCTCCTCAAGATCAAGGTCACTTGTGATGGTTCCACAAGTGTTGATGGATGATGACTTCATTGGATAGAACACCTCATCATTCACCTTTGTGAGTACTACCATCTTCTTGTTGAAATCCATTGTTGCACCGGTAGTGTTGAGAAAATCTGTGCCCAATAGTAGAGGAAGCTTCTTTCCCTTCTTCATCTTCATAACTACGAAGTCAGTTGGGATTGTACAATCCCCAATCATCACCGGGTAGTCTTTAAGTTCTCCATATGGTACCTTCGTTGAAGAATCCCCAAAGGTGAGAGTAGATTTGTAGCTCTCAATACTCTTGATCCCCAATTCTGCAACCATCTCAAGGGATATGACACTCACATTTGAGCCGGTGTCGCACAAAGCATCCTCAATAATCAAGTGGCCAAGAGAGCAAGATAGTGAGAACTTTCCCGGTGCTCCTAGCTTAGGAAGGGATGTAGGAGCTAGCTTGGTCGTGGTTAGATCTTCTTCAACCGTGTCTTCATTCACAATTTTATCACAAAGACCAAGAAGAAACTCCTCAATGATGGCTTCTTCATCCAACTTATCATCCTTCTCCTTCTCAAGTGGAGAACCATAGGCAATGACTTCAAGTTCAGCTACTACCATTTCATGTTCAGCATTTGAATTGATTGTATTGCAATGGTTGGTGAGAGCAACTTTCTCTTTTTGCTTCTCCATTTGGATCACTCTTGAAGTCAAGGTCTCAAGTTTGGAAGTGAGATCCTTGAAGTTTCCGTCAGCCTTAGAGTGGATATCAATCATCATCTTGCTCAAGTCCATTGCACCATTTGCTTGCCCTTGGATGAGTTGTTGAAGCATTGCCTTCATTTCAAAGCCTTGATCCAAAGAAGTAGAAGCTTGAGCTTGAGGGTTGTAGGGAAACTCAGGTGGGAAACCTCCTTGTTGTCCTTGGAGATTTGACTTAGGAGCATAATCTTGTTGTTGATTAAAAAGCACAAAGCCTTGTTGAGATTGATAGTCTTTACTCTCTTCCCTTACAATGGTAGATGGCTCTTGGGTAGCTTGGAAGACTTCATATAAAAGATCATTAAGAGCTTCCAACTCCATACTCACTTTATCCTCAATGCCTCCATTAGCCATTGGGACCTTCTCAAACCCACCAACATAGTTCTCCTCACTTTGGGATAGATTCTCAACAAGTAACTCCCCTTGATCAATTGTGAGGTTCATAAAATTTCCTTTGATAGCTGCATCTAAAATCCTTTGGTGCTCTTTATTCACTCCATGATAGAAGGTACTAAGGATAACTTCTTTGTTGAACCTATGGTGGGGACAATCATGAGTGTAGCCTTTGAGTCTCTCCCATGCTTCATGAAAAGTCTCATGGTAATCTTGTTTGAAGCTCAAGATATCTTTTCTAGCTTGGGATGTTCTTTGTGGAGGGTAGAACTTTAGGAGAAATATCCTCTTGCAATCATCCCAAGAATTCACCAAGTGAGATGGCAATGAGCTCTCCCATTGGCTAGCTTTATCTCCAAGTGAGAATGAGAACAAAAGGAGTTTGACACTATCATCATCCACATCTTCAATCCTAATTGTGTTGCACAACTTCTCAAAGTAGTACAAGTGCTTATAGGGATTCTCCACTCTTGTCCCTAAGAACCTTAAGTCTTGAATCAATATAATCAAACTTGGCTCGATCATGTAAGCATTGGCTTTGATAGGAGGAGGATGGATCCCATAGCTCATGCAACATTGAGGAGTGTCAAAACTTCCAATTGTTAGCCTTTTCTCTTGGACTGGAGTGGGTATCAATGGGAGTGTCAAGGAAGCTTCATGAGGTTGAGGTTGTGGTGAAGTTGCTTGAGGTTGTGGAGAAGTTGCTTGAGGTTGTGGAGCTTTAGTGTTGCTTCTTTGATTGTCAATCTCCAATACCTCAAGTGAACTTGGTTTGTCATGTCTCTTTCTTTTGGTTGGGTACCTTTGAAAGCACAAGAGAATCAAGGAAACCAATTTAGTAACAACAAATGAAAGAAAGTTCATCATCTTAGCTTGAGATGAATGAACCAAAGCAAAGAGAAAGAAAAGCTTAGTATCAAAGACTTGAACTAAATAGGAATAGAAATCTAATTGATCAATCCTAAATCCCAAAATGGCAACGGCGCCAAATTGATAACAAGAATTTTGCAATCCTAGAGGTATCAATTCCTCTTACTTATCGTGTAGTAAGAGGTATCGAACCAATTTTGGGATGGGATTAAACCAATCGGAATGCACTAAACCCTTAAAGTCAAGCAAACAAGTTCAAGTTGTGAATCTAAAAATCCTAAGAGCAACTAAATGAAACAAACAAGTTAATTAAGTAAGCAACAAAAGACTAAACACACAAATTCAATGATAAAAGTAAGGCCAATGGGTTTAGGTCAATGAGTAGAGAAATCTAGAGCTATCAAGGATGCTTAAACAATCATCATAGATGCTAATCCTAAGCAAGAACACTAATCAATCAATTAATCCAATCTCTTGGTACTAATTACTTTGCCTAATCTTTAGTCAAGATCAAATTCTCATTTGTGAATAAAAACAAGGCAAGCATTAATCTCAAGTTCTCTTAAGCTAATAAACACTTTAGACATTCACTTTCATGAGCTAAAACATGTAAATTCCCATCAAAATTCAATCTAGCATTTCATCGAAACACATGGTGTGCAATAAAACCCAATACATCTAAATCAACTTAATCAATGTCAATCTAGCAATAGACACATTTAGATAGGAAGGATCAATAATAATAAAGCCCTAAGCATCCATGAATCACTCTAATTCACCCTAATCTACCTAACCCATAAGCCTCAAATGAAACTACTCACTAATCATACTTAGTCCAACAAAATTCATAAGAATGATGTTAAACATGATGATTAGTAAAAGATTAAAGAAAGGAGAAAAGAAATTAAACACAAATAACTCTTAGTTTAATAAAAGATTGAAACTTTCTTCTCCAATATTCAAAGAGAGGTTTTTGGAACAAAGAAAGCTTAGAAAATAAAAAAATTTAGGTTTTTAGATTTATATGGTGAATAGTGACGAACCGGGTCAACCCGGAACAAACCGGATGTTGACCCGGTTCAATTGGGTCAGATGGTCTTCACTCTGGTCAAAGGCAGAAGTCAACGAAAATCAGTTGGCTTGCGGTTTGGTTCTACCCGCAAAGCATACCGCAACGCAAACCGGCTCAGTTTCTTCTTTGGCTCGCGGTCGTGTCCGAACCGCAACGTGGACCGCTGGAGAGCTTGCGGTCTTCTTCTCCACCGGTGGCTCAACCGCAAGCAGCACGGCAACAAGACGGCGTCTTCTTTCCTCGGATGCTCGCGGTTCGTGCATGACCGCAACACTCACCGCAACGCATCACGGCCCAAGCTCAGCCATTCTCGCGGTTGGCGTCGCGGGCTGTGGACCTCCGCGCGTGGAGTCATCGTCGGGGGGGGGGGGGCTTTGCGTCATCAGCTCCGGGGGGGGGGGGGGGGGCAAAGGCTTGGGCGTCGCATGCTTGCTCGTGCGTTTACGTTACGTAGCATGGCCAGCACACTTTTGTTGACCAGGTTGACCAAAACACACGCGCATGGCTCCTTTTGTTTGATGAGTATGTGAAATGATGATGCAAAGACTTCTTTTCATTTTTCCATCCTCTGATTAATTCTCCATTCCACAGCTCCTGTACAAAACTATAACAAACTCCCGAAAAATACTAAAATATATACAATTCTAGTTCTAAAAGTTCTAGCTCATAAGTAAATGATTTTATATCTAAATGCATGAAAATGAAAGTAATATATAAAAAAACTAAGTAGATTATGATATTAAAACTTATAAATTATGCATCTATCATATGCATACATGGATTGGGACCATATATTGAGTTATTGAAGGAGGAAGCAGCCAAAAATGGAAAAGGTCCTCTCTCTCTCTCTATATATATATCGATGGTGGAGTTCCAATAAGCTAGCTTTTAAGTGTTTTGTGAGAAGGGTGTGCCATCAAACCAAACCTACCTATCACTCTCATCTTCATAGTACTTATGGTCCACTACTTATTATTACTAAAAAAAACCTAAGAAAATGTTCTATTGTAGGGTATTGTTTTCTTTGTCTATTCCTTTCTAATACCATCTACTTCTGATCCCTCCCATTCACATATATATAAGCTTCTTCCATAGCTATTGATAATATAGAAAGAGAGAAGAAATCATCACTTGGAAAAAAAAGTCTGCTCCCTTTTTAGCTTTCATGGGCACTTCGATGGACAATCAACTGCCTTCAGATCCCTCTTACCTACCTTCCTCATTCACAGCTTTTCAATGTCAAGATTCTCTAAACCAGATCCGAGAACAGGGTTTCAAAGACAAAGAAGCACACGTTAATGATTCAAGTCAAGAACATATCAAGCAAGAACTCAATCTCATCGACTGCATAGACACGAGTTATAACGTATCTACATCCAAGGAACAAAAGCTTTTCTCATGCAACTACTGTCAAAGAACTTTTTATAGCTCACAAGCACTTGGTGGTCACCAAAACGCACACAAGAGAGAGAGGACGTTGGCAAAGAGAGGGCAACGTATGGCAGCATCAGCCTCGGCTTTTGGACATCCTTACGGCTTCTCTCCAGTTCCTTTCCATGGACAATACAACAACATGTCTTTAGGGATTCAAGCGCATTCGATGAGCCACAAGTTAAGTTCATATAACGGGTTTGGTGGTCATTATGGTCAAATCAACTGTTCAAGACTACCTTTTTATCAACAACCAGCTATAGGCAAACTTTCTTCAATGGATAATTTTCATCATCAGCAGCATCAGATGACGCTGATGGTGGATCCTTCAAGATCCAATATGGTCGGTAGAGCATCGAGCAACATAGGAAGGATTCTAGTAGGGTCACCGACAACTCTTGAACAATGGCGACAAGACGGAGGAGTGTTAAACAATAACCAGGAAGAGCAACATAAGCTTGACTTATCCCTCAAACTCTAAGATTTTTCTTTCTTGATTCTTGCATTTAGTATCTTCTACCGTGTGTTTCATGTGCATGTTATCAAATAGTACCCTGGTCTTATGTGTATATTTATGTCTAGTAAAGATTATCTAATGTACATTATTTCACATATATATATCTACTACACATACATAAATGATTTCAGGTAGACACCCAATAAACCTTATCTAATTCCTATATAAAAAATATATATATATATGTGTGTGTGTGTGTTTGGAGTAGAGAAGATATTGAGATCTGTGGGAAGATTTGGTTTCATAGTCACAAGAAAAAGGAAATAGTATTACAAATATGAACATTGGTTTACCTAAAAGTTAGAACAATAATATCATTCTATTATTTTAAAAGTTGCTAACAAGACACTCAAACAGAACAAAGCAGGTTATAATAAAAAGAAGACAGTCGCTGTGTAGGATGATAGTGACACTAAAAGCAAAGAGTACTATAGAAGAATATTGAAAAATAATATCACAATAAAGCATCCAATGCCTCTCTTTGTTAGACCCTAAATTGGTGTACACTATGTCAATGAATGACCTTTTTTTGTTTTTTAGCCCTCGAGGATAACAACACTCGAGTGCGGGCGCACTGACACACACATGCACACTTATGTAGACTGATGCATAAAAGGTGAAACAATATAGCAAAGCAAGCGACTAGCTAAGTAGGTGTGAAAGAACTATACACTTTTTAAGAAACTAATGTTATGCTTTTGGTACTAACTCTAGCCTTGTCTATTCCTCCTGAAATAATGTGTAAAATAAAGAGAAAGCTCCAAAATTGCATTCTTTTTTTTTTTTGCTAAACATGTTAATATCATTATGAATATGAAGAATATCCGGGTATACATACTGCATAACCTAAAACAATTGAGATTTTGGCAAAAAAAGTATAAAAACAAGGAATCAATAAGAAGCTATAAATTTCTTTGGACTAGTAGAAATTATTGGTATAGCCATAGACCGGCCACCGATTTTCCGTGGCTTTTTTCAAAAGCCACAAAAAGCCACGGAATAGCCACGAAAAAGTTGATATAGCCACGTAAAAAATTCATATAGCTACGGAAAAAATTAGCCACGATGTTATAGCCACGGAATAAAACGTCATGACTATAACGTCGTAGCTATATAAGCATTTTTCGTGGTTATTTCATGGATAGCCACGAAAAATCCGTAGCTAATTCGTGGCCAATCCGTGGCAAACACTAAATGATCCAGAGAGAATAGAGGTTCGAGAACCTCTTTCTCTGCCTTCAAGCGAGAATGGTATTGCGGATGTCACAGTCTATACTTCTGAAAACAGAGAGCGACTTCTGAAAACAGAGAGCGGCGGGATGGAGTGACGGTTGTAAATGACGTTGTTTTTTTGTTTCCAGATGTGGTAGATTGCGTACTAAGCCGAGATTCTTTTAGTGGGGTTTTTAGTGGGTTTTCTTACTTTCAGGCTGACATAGAGGATAGGTCAATAATTAGCATAATGTCTGGCGAAATAGGAAGCATCAGAGTTGTCCTTCTCATGATGTAACAAACAATTTTTAGAGCCGGAGTCATTATAAGCTGAACCCCATACTAGTCTCTAAAACTCGCAGAAATCCAGATTTTTGTATGAAGACGGTCTACGTTTGATAATTCCACGTTTGAGGGGAACCGATCTACGATCCAGACTAATATGGCAAATCCTCAACAAGTCAGAATTCACTAACCCACAACTACTTGGTTAACAACGAACAATTTATTGTTACGGCCATATGAGATTATTTGAAGGTCGTGCATATTCCATATGTTAGAAAACAATATAAACAAAAGAGGACATATATAGATGTTGCTTTCATCACCAAAGACTTCACGTGGTTTTTCCAAAATGGTCGAAGATAATTGAATCAAATAAGTCTTTTTCATATCTTTTTGGCACCAGTAATAAACAATTTAGTCGAGGAAAGATATGCTCCACAGAGAAAAACAAAAACAAAATTCGTCAGAAATATTCAGAATGAACCCAAAGCCATAAGTTTCTTGTCAGAATGAACCAAAAGTCATACAGTTCTATAAAATAAATCCAAGAAGTACACAGGTAGACTAGACAACTACAAATCCAAAACATGTAATGTAACCTAACGAGTTATTTTCATCTCCTTGTATATTACAGTTTGGGCCCAAAACTTTTCATATAATCTCACTCGCACCTGCCTGTACACATTACAGAAATAAGTAGAATCTCATATTTGACTGATCAAAAAAACCTAAACGGCAAGGGAAGTTCCGGAAACGAGGGTGAATTAGTGAAATGAATGTCTATGGGTTGGGCCAAAAGGCCCACAACTGAAACGAGCTCAGCGAAAAAACGACATTCTGCAAAAGCTTTGAAGGCCCACTGAGGGCATTTGTATTCCTAAATCACTAGACTCCAGATTTATAGTGACACAACTTTTAAGACTGTCCAGAATCCAGATGATTTTGAAGATTTTGTCTTCCACTTCGTCAAGAGGATTTTAAGTGTTGCCAGTTAATTAAGGGCTCTGGTTCACCTACAATAGCTACGGTTGCATGTGTTAGCGGATGGTTACGACTTCTAACGTTAATAAGCGAATTGCACGATTGGTATATTGGTTGTATAAACCGTTGTGTTTGCAGGACATCTATTCTATCTAATCTATTAAAACAGAAAGGTTTGCCATGGTACATAAATGTTGTTCCCGAAATTTGCCCTTGATATTATTAGGATTTGTAACCTTCATTAAGGGTAAAACTGTAAAACAATTTATATTTGATTTATTATCTCTACAATCCATACAATTATTAAACATGTAGCCAAACAACCAAAATCTAATGGGTCCCACTTTCCTAATTAATTAAAATCAAAACAAATTAATTGATAAATATAATTAATAATTTATACATCAACTATTATATATAAATTAAGATTCTCTAATTTATGATTTAATTCAAAATATATTTATAATATATTTTAATATCTCTTTATTTTGTTTCAAATATATATATATATATATATATATATATATATATATATATATATATATATATACACACACATATTACGATTGATGTTTTTACGATTGTACTTTTTAGCAGGTTTTTCCATCAAACTGAAAAATATTTAATTAATTAAACGGGTTGAAAAATTAATTAGCCAATCTCGATTATAAATTTTCTATAAAAAATTCGCATATAGTAAATAATTTCAGTTGATATATTTTAAAATTAATAAAATATTAAAATGATTTCATACTCATATTATTCAAATATTTGAAGCGTCAAATTATGCTTTATGTTTGAATGAAGTTTTTAACGGATAGTTCCATCAAATTTGCAAATTATATATACGACTACAACATGTATTTTATAAAATAATATTTTAGATAAATAAAATAACAATTAAACATATACCACATAACTTTTACAATAGTTGTTTTCACATATATATATATATTTTTCCAAACTATGATCTTACGATACAACACAGATTAAAATATATAATGCGAAATCGTTATTTTAATCTTTTAATCCTTACGATATATCTCCTCCAAATAACACATAATTCATTTAAAAAAACTAAATTGATAACTCATTGTTTATAATGTTGGTTAAACAATTATAATCAAAATTAGATTACATAATTAAAAATCTAAACTACTATTAACAAAATGAATAAAAAGTAAAATTTGTAAAGAAAATTATACCCGCACTTAGAAGTGCGGGTCAAAATCTAGTTAAAACATGAAAGTTTTAAAAAACTAACATTGCCTTAACGTATTATTTACAAGACATGCCATTAGAAATTAGAAGTAATTAAATAGATTAATTAAAGATAATAATGTAAAACTAAATTATAATTAATTAATCATAATATCTTGAAATATCTTTCATTACTTTAAATATAAATATATATTTCATTTTTATTATACAAAATCTAATAAGAAATCTTTTTAATCCATTTTATTTTTAATTAACTAATTAATTTCGTAATTATATTATATATTTATATTTAATCAATAATGATAAGTATAATTAGATGAATTAATACACATTTATGTTTATAAATTATAAAATAAATATAAAAATTATAGAAATCTTTTTAAAAATAAAAAAGAATATATAACCCACTACTTTTTATCAAATATACACATAAAAGAATAATAAAAATATGTAATATACTTCATTTTCAAAAAGTGAATTCTATAAAAATATTCAAATTACTATTAACTAAACAATAATTTATATTAAAAATTAAGATAAAATTAAAAATAAATATATATTTAAATTTGATAAAAACGTAAAATATCAACAATAAGTAAATATTTATATTATTCAAATATATAATTGTCGGGTTAATTAATGATTATACTAAAACAATTTTTTAGCGGGTTGTTTTATACTTTTATAATTTGAATACTATAAAAATATACAACTTATTATTAATTAAACTTTAATCTATAAAATAAAAAAATTAAAGCTAAATATGAATATATATATTTATATATATTATTTTATATGATACAACTCATATTAGAACTTATAATGTGAAGTTATTTTAATCTCTTTATCTTTACGATATCTCCTTCCAAATAATACAAAATGTATTTTTTTAAATCTAAATTATTAACTCACGTTTTATAATATGGGTTAAACAATTATAAATAAAATTATATTGCATAAACAAATAAAAAATTACTAACAACAAAATAGCTAAAATTTTAAAATTGTAAAGAAAAATATACACGCGTTCTGAAAACGCGGATCAAAATCTAGTTTTTAATTAATTTATAAGTGGTTGCTTTTGGGATGAGTTTTTAATAATATTACACTATAAATAATTTTAATTAAAAAGTCAAAAATATTTTATTTTAATAAAATATAAATCACCAATTCAATATATTATGCATATCAAATAAAAATAAAATATATATTTAAAAGGTATGAATTTTTTTTATATACTATATGAATAGCTATGTATATTTTAATCAATATAATGTATGTTAAAAATAAGAATTTAATTTAAAAATATTTCATAGAAGAAAATAAAAATATTCTTGATTTTTTATTTTTTTAATGTAAATTTTTATTAGCTTTTAAGATAATTAAAAAAAAATCTAACTTCTGACAACCGTTCACCACCGCCCGCTATTGCAAATGTTTGTAGAAAGCAGCTTTTAATTTCGAGAGGCACATAACGGTTCAAAACAATAAAAACGATTACAGTAATTATTGTTCAAAAAGGCGGCCAACGCGGCCGATTAACCGGTGTATAGGCGTTCGACGGTGGTTGGCCGCCGCGATTTGACTCTAATCGGACAAGAAATCGGAAAAAAATTTAAAAATCAGTTTTTGTTGTTTTAACTCACAAAATCAACCATCTCTTGACAAATCCATCAATTTAGGCTATAAATACATACAATTATGGAAGAAAAACGGTAGAAAACAATGGAAAAGATGGGCGAAAAAATGTCTTTGGCGGCTCATAGGGTTGCAGAGAAACAAAGAGGAGGAAGATGATCATACAATTACTATTTTGCCCCTCATTAAAAGAAATTATCGAAAATCAGCGCAAAATCACGACTTAAGTATCGAACCCGCGACCCTAAGCTCTTAAAGACAGCTCCAACCACTACACTATGATACGTTTTTGTTATTTCTATAAAGGAATTTAATATATTTATATCAAAATCTGTATAAACATCCTAAAATTCCGCCCCGCGTAAATTCCGTGTACTCTCCGATTTTTTCGTTAGGCGCTAGGCCCAACTCCACCGCCCGACTAGCGCCTAACGAGTTTTTGACCAGAGATAAATACTAACAACCATTATCACTAGCAAAGGCAGCTTTTGCAGAAAATAGCGAATGAACGAATCAATCCATGTTATTTACTTGTCCCTATGCTACTTGGGAAATATTTGCTCTGCCTTGCTTTAGAGGAACACCATTTTATACTAATGTCCAAGATAACAGGGTGCTATTTGGCACAATGATGAATAAAATTGGCGAAGAATATATGAATCTTTCGGGAAAACGGCCAATTCCTCCACAAACTTAGGGCTAAAACAGTTTCTCATACATGAGATATCGAACCATGCCTAAAACTCCATAGACTAATCAAAAATTTAAATTTTAACCGTGGACTACTGAAATTTGGCCAGCGTCCCCAAATCCGTTAACGACGTTAACTCTCCGTTAACAGCGTTAAACGATTTTAAACAGTCATAAACTATTTTAAATAAATTTTTTTTTTACTAATACATCTTTCCTAAACGACGTCGTTTTACACTTTTCTAATTTGGGGATAAAAAAATTGAATTAGGGTTCTTGGTTCTTCCTTCTCCGTTTGATAACCTAGAAGAATGCATATGGGAGATCGGCTAATCGTCGGATATTAACGAGAACGGGCAGTAGTGGAGAGGCGTTGGGGTTATTCCTCCGGCAGTGGGAGTTGACGAGGTGATCCGATTTGGATCTGATTAATCTGGCTGGGCGTTTTTCTATCTACCACGCACTCCACCCCTCAATCCCTGTCCAGTCGTATGGGACGGATGTTACGATTTGGGGACGAACGAACCTTTCTTTTAGCTGTTACGTAACACAAACATGAACCCGGTCCGTCTTATTCAAAAGGTCATGTCAATTGGACTCAAGGAGGTAGAGGACACAGACGTAGAAGAGAAAGTATGATGAACAAGACACACTGATCACAACACAGAGCAATTCCAATTGGAGTAGGAAAAAAATAACGAAAAAGAAAAATGAGACCTATTCGACTCTTAATGGTTTTTCCATATAATAATAATGTAACTAAAACTGAAAATGCAACAAAAACGTTCTTAAATTTCCCAAGTCACTAAGATTGCAGGCAGAGTTGGTGCCACTAGTGGTCCAAACAAGGTTGAACTTGTTTGTCAATTATAACCCCCGATTTCATCTCTGTACATACTGTTAAGAGCTTTTGTTGGAATTAGGCTCTATGAGTCACCCACGAGCAATCTTCATCACCTATTCAGACACCAACCCATCAAACCCCTGCGTCGTATGCAACCAAAAGTAGATAGTCACTTGGAATTTGATTTCATCTTGAGAGCAAGACAAAATATGTTGTCCACTGAACGAGATTTCAAGTTTACAGAGGCAAATTAAGGATTCTACGTTGAATGATTATCTTACTTGAATGGAATCAATCCATAGGAATCTCCCGCTTTTCGTGTTTAATGCACAAGTACTCAGATATCAATGCCATTACAGCAAGTCCCGTGCCATTTACCACCCACCATACCATAGAAAAGGCCATCCTCCATACACCTTGCACAAGAATACATGTGTGATATAGAGAGTTGCAGAGAAATCTGGGCATTTCCATGTTCGTTCCACCACAAATATCATGTACACAGTCCTGTCATCAGATCTATATTCAAGCTTCAGAAAAGTACCAGATTGAGAAACAAAAGAAGAAGAAAAAACTCAGGTGTTTGGGTTCTAACCCTGCCAATGAAGTGAACAAGAATTTTACCAGAATTTATCAAACAGAGAAGGAAGAACCAAGAACCCTAATTCTATTTTTTTATCCCCAAATTAGAGAAGTGTAAAATGACGTCGTTCAGGGAAGTTGTATAAGTAAAAAAAAATTTATTTAAAATAGTTTATGACCGTTTAACGCCGTTTAACGGAGTGTTAACGTCGTTAATGGATTTGGGGACGCTGGCCAAATTTCAATAATTCATGGTTAAAATTTAAATTTTTGGTTAGTCTATGGGGTTTTAAGCATGGTTCGATATCTCATGTATGAGAAGCTGTTTCCTCCCTAAGTTCGTGGGGGAATTGGACTTTTTCCCTGAATCCTTTCTGTATGGATTTGTCTGGAAAAGTTGCAAATGCAGAAATGAGTTTCATTCCATCAGGTTAGTCCATCGAACATCACAAGACTTGATGGAAAAAGCTAGGGACGTGATCGGGCGGCCCATGAGCCATGACGTCGTCGGTTTTACAGCTTTTTCTTTCATATGATTATGGTTTTAAAAAATAGTCTATGGTATTTCTTTTTCGTTTATTAACCTCTGTTGACTATGTACAAAACAAGCTTTCAATGAAAGGTCTCTGACTATTAGCGCCAATCATAACCAACAACGAACACAATTGTAAATTATGGTAAACATGGCAATCGACAAAATAATTAATCACTATAATATAGTTCTATAATCGCCATGAGCAGTTGACTATAAAAATTATGTACACAAGTTGTTGGTCTTCAAAGTCGTTCTATGGCCATGACTAATTTATTGTGGAACTCACTAGATAGAGATAGTTTTTTTTTTAATGCTGAGATTATAAGAACTATTACAAAGATAATCTTACAGATAATACTATCTCCGTTCTACGAGAATCATCCACAATCACGATCAACGGTGTATATCTTTAACCACTTGACCACTAGGCCACAATGCTTCCACAGATAGAGATAATTTTGTTGACCTTTTAAAACCTACCTTTTTAGAATTAATATATACGAGTATATTGAACAAGCCAATTTCTGACTTAATATTCAATTAGCTTTCTAAAATAGTATAATATAACTTATTTTGTTGCTACAAAATAATATTAGTATAACTAATCTTTAGAATTTTGTGAAAAAGCTTATCTTTAGAAGAATGATCATGTACCAAATTACTAAATTAATATTCCGAGTCAAATGTTCATTCCAGTAGGTTAATCCTAATTATTTTGTTATTTTTAATAAAAATAATTATTTTGTTTAGTATATGATGCATTTCAACGAATATTGGAATATCTATCTTAAGCAATTTACAAAAGACGGCTAATTCGTCTGTGAAGAGTCCATTGATATATATTGTAGGACTCAAATTTATGGGATATATGAATCGCGGATTATATAGACGTTAAGGAAAGAAGAACGGAGTCGAGACTATGAAGTCTATTTTCTTAATTCGAATTATTACCGCAGTGACGGTTTATGTGTGATAATCGAATCTCAAGATAAAACCGATATCAAAACGATTTCGCAATCACTCGAAAATTGTTTCCAACGAACGAAAGTACTAAGATATATTCTCGAGACTTACTTAAAGAAAGGAGACGATGGAACAAAAGTATCGTAAACGATTCTGTATTTTTCGTGTAAGGGTATGTGAACTGAGAGCTTGAACTCGGTTTTTTATAGAGGAAGGCTAAGGAAAGGATTCCGTTTTGAAAACGAGCCGACCAGGAGGGACATGAGCCGTTGAACGTGCGCAGAAATCACAGAAGGTGAGTGGAGCTGCTTTCGGCGAGGTGGGGTACGAAGGATCATCGACAAGAGCATATTCTCCCGGTCCATCTACCAATTGATTTAATTAAACCAATTTGTTTAATTAAACCACTGAACCAATTAACCAATTGATTTTGGTTTAATGAAAATTTTCTAAAAAATAATACGTGCGGAGACCTATTACTAAGACCCGAGCCCGGTCCGGCACGGCGGCGACGCGCACGTGTGGTCTTTTCATCTTCTCTCACACACTCCATAGTGTGTTCCAAGCTATTTAAGCTATGACATGAAAATGTCCTTATTTATAGTAGTGGTAAATTTCTTATCTAACCAATGTGGGATATTTTATACATTTATTTTCTCATTAAAATGTGCCAAAATATTTTGGTTTTTATGAGCCTATTGCCCATTTCATATTTCATTCACACACACATATTTTATAAAGCCCAAAATTTTATTATAATAAATATGTATATATATATATATATTTATTTATTTATTGTGTGTTAAGTTCCCCAATGACAAGTCTATTATACATAAATATTTTGGATGATTGTTTTACACGAAGTTAGTTTATGATAATTGAGTAGGATAATATGGTTTATCCAATTAAATACAAATCAGTTTGGGTATTGTAATCAGTCTACATTTTTTAAGTGGTGAGCTTAATTATGTTGTCAACTTCACGCCCCAACAGGTAGTCATCGGTTGCTTAAAACGTACACAAAGACGCACCTCCTGAGACATGGCTCGTGGGCTTTGTCGATTTTTATTTATTTATTATTTACTTATTCTACCCTCTCTTTCACATTTTATTACACAATCACCCACAGGTGATCCATTGACATTTCTTTATAATAATGATATACCACAAATTTTGGGTGTTGTTCATATTAAAAATTTGTTACCTAATCAATTAATCAGAATATTCTGTCACAAGATGAACCGATGTAGAGAAGCAACACATAACTTTTTAGGTCTGAGTTCAGCTCCAAGAAAACTTATGAACATCTCAGAGAAGCGACCTCATGTTCTATGAAGTTCATGTATGTGGTTTTCTAACTCAACTCTGAATTATTCGTTTATAGTGAGGCTAGCATTAAAAACAGATTAGTATTTGTAGACCGGATGTAAAACTGGAATATAAGAGCATATACAACCGTGAACCCCCGGTTCTTAGCTAATATTTTATTGTTTTTTTTTAGCTGGAAAAAAAAAATCAAAAATCAAAAAAAAAAAAGTAACCAACGGGTCGCGCCACGTGGCGAATCTGGGTTTTAGACCACCTCTATTGGAGGTTATTAGGCAAAGTTTCTTAAGAAAAAATTAATAAAATATTATGGGTCCCACGTGAATAGTTAAGAGGCAAACTCTTAAAATCCTTAGTTAAGAACCTGTCTCTTAACTATTCACGTGACGTGGCGCATTCTTATTGGTTAATTTTTTTGTTTTTTTTGTTTTTGTTCCATCTATAAAAAAAAAAAAATAATTTCATCTGTAAAAAAAAAAAATAATAATAATTTTTTTTTAAAACTCCAAAGGGGAGTAACACCAATGTACATGCTTTAAAAAGTGCTCAAATAAGAACCTCTTTCTCATTCTCTCTCCAACTTTATACTATTATATTATTTATTTTTTAAGAATTTCCCCCTTAAGAGGTTCTTAACCAATAAAATATTAATATTGTGTATTTTGTTTGAATAAAGAATTATATTTTTTTTTAAATTTTTAAACCAATTAGATTATGACACATGGCATAAGAGTTTCTTATTAAGATCTCTAAGAGCACCTACATCAGTTAGAAACCCATTGGGGTTCTAAAACAATTTAATATTGATATTTTTATTTTACTTTTATTAAATAATTAAATTCAAGTTTTGCAAAATAATTAAACCAATCACATGAGGACACAAGACAAATGAGTTTCTTATCTAGATACTAAGGGTTCTTAAAGAAGATACCCAATGCTCTTATTTAGAACCCCATTTCACTCTCTCTCATACTTTTTCAATTTTTTATTAATTTATGCATTAGATACTCATGTTAGAACCCCTTGTTGAGGATGCTCTAAGAGCAGCTCTATTGGTAAGACCCAAGGTAAGTCTCTTAACCCCAATTTTTTATTATTATTATTATTTTTTTTAAGGCGAAAAAAACAAAAAAACAAAAAAAAAATTTCGACCAATTGTAACGCGACACGTGGCGAGACGATGCTAGAAACATCTCTTAAACAAGGCACGGAAGAGACGGTTTGTTATATAAAATGTGGGCCCCACGTGGGACCCACATTATTTTAATACTTTTTTTTTAAGAGACCCACCCTTATGTTATCCCGATGGAGCTGCTCTAAGGTTATTAAAGAAGAACTCTAAGGTTCTTAATAAAAACCTTTTATCTCCTACTTTTTGTATTTTTTATTAGTTTTATGTTAAAAACCTTTGTTAAGAACCTCTTGTTGGAGATGCTTTAAAAACCCCCAATGAGATGCTCTAAGCGTCCAAACAACTTGTGTTTTCTGCTCAGACCCAAAAAAAAAAGAAGATTTCATTTATTCTTTTGAATGCCCTTATACGAAGAATATTTGGGAAGATCTGGTGAAGAATCTATTGGGGAGACGATACACTATGATATGAAATGATATGGTGAACGAGTTCCCAAATTTTTCGGATGATCGGGTACAAGATTTCTTATTCTATTATATATTTCGAACTGCTATTTATAATATTTGGATAAAACAAAATAACATGAGACACAGTGAAAAACCGATTAATGAGACACTAATAATCAAATTTATTGACAAAACAGTTCAAAATCAAATCTTCTTGATTGCAAGATAAGAGGACTTGAAATTTGGAGGGATTTTACAACTTAAGTTTTTAATGAAATGAATGTTTTTTTTTTGTTGATTCACAAAAGTATGAAAACAGTTTGTGAAAATGATTTTTTTTAATCTAACATTAAAAAAATCGGAATTTGTTTTACATATTATATTTTATCCAATCAATCTAACACTTATATATGATGTATATACTTATATAATATTATATATACTTTTAGTATATAATGTTATATTCTTATCCATTTATATGTATAAAATATTAATATTTTATTAATTATCCATTAAAGTCAACTTTCTGTTACTAATATTGTGATGGATATATGGATTAAACTGGAAGGTTCATGTGATTTTCACCGTCAAACAGCCATTGAAACATCTAGGCAGTCGAGTTTTACCATTTATACGACTAGTTAATTTTTTTTTTTTTTTTGTCAACAATTTCATTCCATGAGCCAAAGTATTAAAGTATAAACGGGCCTAAGCCCAACAGGGAATCAAACCGAACTAAACCAACAAAGGCTCACAAAGTCCAACTAAACCCTAAAGAGATAAGGCGCCACGTGTCGAGCTTGGAGAGACGTTGGCATGCAAGGGGACGCATCGGAACAGGAAGCACCGCCGGAGCCAGGAGCAGGCGTGGAGGAGAACGCCGCGAGAACCGCACCGGACCAATTCGCTGGAGGAGCCGAGGACCATTTGCGGATCTACACCTCCCGAAACCACCGAGAAATCACCTGCATACAAAGAAAGCGAACTCAAAAACGCCGCCGGAACCAAACTATAGCCAAGGAGACGTCTTTGCAGAAGGGATTAAAAATCCCATCAAGGACCACCATGCGCTTATCCTCAAAGCGGTGGAAACAAAAACGATATTAATCCGAGAGAGACGGACGGACGGGAGCGAAAGAGAGACGACCCAGGGATTGAGCGGTGAAAGAGAAAGAGGGAGCGAGATCGCCGGCGAAAACCGATAAGAACCGGAGCAAACCGGTGAGTTCCGATAACGGAAAAGAAATAGCCAGCCATGACAACAAAATCGGACTTATTGGAAAGGGAATAACGAAATTTAAACACCCAAAAACCCGAAAATAAACAAAGCGATCGAAGAACAACAAGAACAACCTATAAAGAACAGCCTCGATCGAAGACGAGAAAACAGGGGAAAAAAGATCGCGATTCACAGAAGATAGAAAGAAGTAGGATGAATCGAAATCAGAAAAAACCCCAAAACGAAACCGCTAGATCAATCTCGAGACCATCCTTATGAAAGATTAAGTCGGCGAACAAGGAGGAACGAGAGAGAAAAGTTCTCTCTAAAACAAGAGAGGGAAAGCGGTCCTCCGACTAGTTAAAATTTAAGTGCACTTTTTTGCACTCGCCATCAGCTCTCAAGTAGTCCACTAGTCCTCGTTGGCGTCGATGACGTGAAAAAACTAATTGATAATACTGGGGCAAAACGTAAAAATGTAAATTTAGAGGGACTAGAACAATATGTGCCCTAAACAAAAGGGTGACAGAAAGCAGAAAAGAATGTATAGCTTTTAAAAGATGAAGGAAACATCAGCAGAAGCTTCTCTCTCAGATTGACAGAAGAAGCAGAATAATCACAAAAGAATAAGATTCTTTCTCTCAATTTGTTTTTGTTTTTGCTTTCTTTAAAACCTTAGAATCTTGAAGGTCTTTCCTTTCGTCGGTTAAAGAAAGATGTTATGTAGAATGGTGGTGGTGACTGGCCGGAAGAAGAAAGCCGGTTCGGTTCCGGTTTATCTGAATGTGTACGATCTCACACCCATTAATGGATACGCTTATTGGTTAGGACTCGGGATCTACCACTCTGGTGTTGAAGGTATCTCCTTTCTATATAAAAACTTGAGTTTTTCCAAAATTTATTGGTGGGTTTTGGTAAAAGTTCATAACTTGATGAATCTGGGATTTAAATTTAGCTACTTTTTGGAAGGAGATTTTGGATTCAGCTTAAGTTGTTTTGTTGAAGTAAGAAACTTTTAGTTTGTAGAAATTGAAATTGACCGGTTTCGATTTCAATAGATTCCAAAACTGGAAACTTTTTGACCCATTTTTGGATCAGCTCTTCTGATTTTATCTGACTTTTAAATTGATTTGTGACAAACTTATTAGATATGTCTGTCCAAAAAAGAATGATGTTTTATTATTGGGATATAGTTGTAGTTTTTTTTATTTGTTGGATTTATATTTGATATTGTATTATAATCAATTGTTTGGTTAGTTCATGGGATTGAATACGGTTTTGGAGCTCACGACCATTCAACAACGGGGATATTCGAGGTGGAACCAAAGCAATGTCCAGGTTTCAAATTCAGGAAATCCATTTTGATTGGAAGAACAGATTTAATTCCTGAAAAAGTCCGTGCCTTTATGGAGAAACTTGCGGAAGTGTATAGCGGAAACACTTACCATCTCATCACAAAGAACTGCAATCACTTCTGCAACGACGTTTGTGTCCAACTGACTCGAAGATCTATCCCTAATTGGGTTAACCGTCTTGCTCGGTTCGGTAAGAAGCTACACAAAACAGAACATTTACTCTGTTTTTGTAAAAGCTCATAACTTTTATGTTTGTAGGTTTGTTCTGCAACTGTGTTTTGCCGGCTGAGCTGAACGAGACAAAGGTGGTGAGGCAGGTTAGATCAAAAGAGGAGAAGATTCCTGAAGGAGAAAGTAAGAAACTTAGGAGCAGATCAAGTAGATTTCCGCCGGGACCTTCGCTTTCTTCATCTGGTTCTTTAAACAGGAGTAGAAGAGGGGAAAGGAGAAGACAATGTCTTCCTCCATCACCACCTGTGAGTGCTTAGATTCTAGTCCTAGTAAAATCTTACTCCTTTTTGTTTCGTAATTCGATTTGGTAGTAATGGTTTCAAGAAGTTGTGTTTATGTGAACAAACATTTTATTGATGGTAATGGTATAAGATCTTTATATTGCTTGTATTCTGAACTAAGAAATTTTAAAGTGAAGAAGTCAATTCAAGTCCATTGGGTAAGGAGCGTTATAAGCTTAAGTGGAACTTTTTTAGGACAGACGAGTCCATA
Source organism: Orychophragmus violaceus (assembly GCA_030180135.1). NCBI lineage: Eukaryota > Viridiplantae > Streptophyta > Magnoliopsida > Brassicales > Brassicaceae > Orychophragmus > Orychophragmus violaceus. The sequence goes on from CM058232.1 coordinate 5,276,079, forward strand.
TTATTCTTTAAGATTAGCATCTTCTACCTCCATTCCTTCCGGCAGCTTCCATTTACCAACATCATATCCATACCCATACCAGGGCACATTTTCCTTCCGCTACCAAATGGTAACAGCTCAAAAGTTTAGATCTTTATAGTCCACTAGTTATCCATGAACCTCTTGATTAGGCTTGAAATTTTTAACCAAACCGAGCTAATCGAACCAAACCGGTAAGTTTAAAAAAGCGATTATCGAACCGAACTGATCGGATAACCGATTTTTTATTTAAATCGATTTTAACCAAAATAAATCGATTTTGTTTAAAATATATTAAAATTTCTGAATCCAACCGAACTATACAAAATTACCGAAAATACTTGATTAACCGAATTTTTTTTAAAAAAAAAACACAATTCAATTAGTTTCAGTTTATAATTTGATAATTGAAACTAAACGAAAACCGAACTGAACCGAATTTCAACTCAGTTAATTTCAGAATTATGTTGAAAAACCAAACTAACCAGAAAATCGAATTATCTGAACTGGACCGACCCAAAGAACCGAACTACGAGCCCTTGAGGATGAAAGCTTATGGATCTTTCTAAGCGCTTGAATTCATATGAACAGCCCAAATGTTGACATCGATCCAAACAGGCCCTTAGTGGGTTCATTATTTATCTTGACCATGGACCAGCAATTGTAAGATTAATTAATAAAAATGGGTTTGCACGAAAATAGACATAAAATCCCAACTTTTTTTTTTTTTTAACACTGTTTATTAATCTGATTTGGAACACATTACATCATAGAAGAAGTTCTAAAGATGAAGAACAATGAGAAGCTAATGGTCTTTCCACAAGGAAAACAATTGATAATGACACACTAGCAAGATCATGCCGATCTTTTTCCGAAACAAGATAGAAAATCAGACGTTCTCAATCCTACACTAGCAGGCGGACTTCTATTTTTAATACCTTTTGATAATTCTCATAATAATGATAGATCTTCTTCTTCAATTGCTTTGTCAATTTTTCCGGAGAAGGCTTCTCTGAAACTACCGTTGAAAAAACTTGAACATCAATAAACAAATCAAATTGATAATTAGGATTGGCAAACATCCAAAATCCAAGCTTGAGAAAGAGAGACTGCGACCAGTGCAGCAAAGAATCTTGTAAGAATCTAAAAACCACCGGCTTCCCGAAGAGGTATGTGGCGGACCAAACCAATCAATAAACCAGAGTTAAAAAAAAAAAAAAAAAACTGTGGCGGAAGAGTTTACACTTAGGAAGAGGGTGAAGGAATAAGAGTGAATTGCAATATTTGTTTGAGCTCATCGAAATAGAATAGATCGATACGAAAGAAGGTAATGCCCATGTGGTATTTATTTAACACACGTACATGCAGCTTAAATGAATGTCGAATTATGAAAGGGGCAACATTCACGTATATGTTTTAAGCCTTTAATAATAAATAAATTAAAACAATTCACGTATGGGCATAGGTATAAGTGTATTTTTATTCATTTATGGTAAAGGAAAGAAATACCATAAAATGCCATACCCCTATGTCTAATAGTAAGAGAGACTTAGAAATGTGTTAATATTCCATGGTTCGATTTTTCCTAATGATAAAAAATTATTATCGTGTGAAAAATCTGGATTTTGTCTAGACATTTAACATGACAATCTAGCTAGTAAGAGGTGATCGATTATAACATTAATCAGAAAGTACTTCAAATTCGAAATAAAAAATGGGATGTTATTTAGAGTGAAGTCTATTCTATAGCACATCAATAAATTTCTAACAATACTGATCGGATCAGCGGATATAGTGTATGTAAAAACAAATACCATAAATCAACAAAAATAATACACTAACCAGAAAATATGCACACAAAATAAAACAACGGGGAGTTGGATGTTAGACCAAGTACATCGCTCGTCTCTTAAGAGATTTTGGCACGGTTTAATAGGGGTTTTGTATTAAAATTAAATGAGAAAGGGTTAATAAGCTAAGGAGCGGTCCTTATTTAAGGACTCTAAAATACCGGTTCCTAACTACGTGGCGTCTTCCCATTCGTCAATTTTTTTTTTTCGCGTTGAAACCCTCTGTCTGAGCCAGTTGGTTCTAGAAACGGCTTCATTTCTCCATGTATCGTGCTTGAAGGCGATTCTGAGAGATCCCACCGCGAACCACATCCGGCGGATACAAGTGCGGCGAGTGGCTTCAATCCGATAAGATCTGGTCCTTTTTCTTGATTTGTCTAGGTATTTTGTTCTCAGGATCGATGACGGGCGTGGGAAGTATGCGTTTATTGGGTTAGGATTCGCTGAGAGGAACGAGGCGTTTGATTTCAAAGTCGCGTTGTCGGATCATGAAAAGTATGTGAGGAGGGAGAAAGAGAAGGAGACAGGGGAAACGAGTGAGAGCGATGATCACATCGATATACATCCCGCTGTTAATCACAGATTGAAGGTATACCGATCTCTTCATAAGCTTTCCGAATTAAGATAAGATCAATGCTTGAATCTGATCACTTGTAGAAACCAGATTGAAGATATGCATTGAAAACGAAGTTGCCAAATTTAGTATGAAATTGATTCACTCAGATGCGTTTTGTAGCATCATTGGCATTGCACTAGACCTGCTCTTGCATCGTTTGCAATTGGTTGAAGCCTAAACCAATGGTTGATTTTGCATGTGATGCTGATGGTTTTCCAGTAGCTTGGCTGTCCATAGAAAGGTTTATGATCAAATGTATTTTGTTTAATTGTTGTAACAGCTCATTTTTGCTCTGTTTGTTATCTGAAAGTATCCAACTTTTGTGTAGTCTAAGTGTTCGTTGGAATGTCTCACCTAGAGGCTCTGTTTAATCCGGTGATGATTGTTGCAATTGTATTCGGTTTAAGCAAGTAACTTTAGCTTCATAGATTCAGTATGTAACCGAGATGAGATTCTTGGTGATTTTTTAGTTAGATGTGTTGTGCCCTCATCTAGATTGTAGATTGTAGTTAGTATATAGAGATGTTTAATGGTTTTGTTTTGCTGATACCTGATAAGCTCTTCATCTACATTGGAAGAATGATCCTTCTTGAGTCCATGCCTTTATTTAGTTTATTGATGCAACAATCGCCTTGTTGTTTTCTTTGAATAGGTATGCGTTCAGGGTTACCTAAGTACGTACCAGTGAATCTCAAAGACATCGAAACAGCTGGATTTGAAGATGGAGATGAACTGTCACTGAAGACATTGAAGCAAAAGGGGTTTGATCAATCCTTCAGGAAGGGAAAGAAAACTCCCTCTAAAGGTTAGTGTGTACACTTGAGAGAGGAAGAAACAATTTCTCATTTGCTCCATGCATTCATCTTTTCCCTATTAAAACGCTTTGATTGGTCATGGATTTCAAATTTTGGGTACCGGAGAACTAAGCGTGAAGCTCACTTTCAAAGCTCGTGCATTCTCAACATCATCAAAAGAAAAGCTCGAAGCTTTAGGTTGTACACCTATATAGCAAATGGTAAATTGCAAAACATATAGATAACATCATCTTTTACATTTGTATAGGTTTTACATATAGATAACATCTCTGTTGATTTTTGTTTCAATAAAATGTTTGAAAATATAATTTTTTTTAGAACCCCAACTAGGGTTTATCAATGGAAAGGTAAAAATTACAGAAGTTCTTAACTATTCATAAATAACTAAAATATTAATAAAATATTGTTAAGAACTCCAAAATGGGGTTCACCAATGTTCTTGCTCTTAGAGCACCCACAGCCGTGTTACCGGCGTGGGTTCTTAACTATTCACTTTTTTTTGTTTTGTTTTTTTTTTTTTTTTTAAACTGTCGAAAAAAAAAAAAAAAAAAAAAAAAAAAAATAACCAATAGCATCGCGCCACGTGGCGTGAATAGTGTAAGGATCGATCCTTATATAAGGATTTTAAGAGACAGTTTCTTAACTATTCACGTGGGTCCCACGTGAATAGTTAAGAAACTGTCCCCTTAAAGACCCCCAATGGACATGGTCTTAGAGCACAAACAACGCAAGGCTCTTAGGTGGGTACCTTAAAAAAATTAATAAAATAATGTGGGTTTCACGTGGGGCCCACATAAATAGTGAAGATACATGATACAAAAATCCTTATATAAGAACCGTATGTAGACTGTAGCGGCTGACGTGTCGACACCCTATTCGTCCTTTTTCTTTTGATTTTTTTTTTTTTTTTGCCACCTGAAAAAAAAAATAAAAAATAATAAAAAATGAATTTTAAGATATCCATGTGGGTAACACGATTGTTCATGCTCTTAGTGAGAACACTGAAAATGAGTTTCACCACATAAGGCCATGCTTTGGTCGTTTTTTCGAACCAAACACCTTCACATGAGAATCTACATTTGCTCAACACCATCATTCTCTTCGCCATTATTGTCTTTGACCACTTTCCTACTTATTTTTTATTTATTTTCTATATACATATATGTATAATTTATAAATTTATTGAATTTATATACGAACGCATTCTAATCTGTAAATCTATGTATATATCTATCTCTCTCACAAGATTCATCAGGGTAAAAGATGTGGTGAACTAGTTGTCAGCAACTTCAACAACTTTGATAGTTATACGATATATCCTCTCCGTGTCACACTTTTTGGATACCTATTAATCAATAAATAAAAGGGTGAGTTAAGTTAATATACATCATTAACCAAAAAATTAACTTTCTAACATTAATAATTTTAAAATTAACAAACTAACAGAGAGAAACAAATTTCATGTCATCTACATCCTTTTTATTTTATTTAATTACACAATTGCCATTAACCACTATTTATCAATTACAATCAACATTGTTTATACGTTAACAAAAATAACGAACATTTATAGCATGATAACAATATTATCCTCTTTATGTAAACAATTTTAACACATATTATTTAAAAAAATTCTATGTTAGCATGTTATGGATAGCGGATATTATCGTTAGCATGTTATTATTATAATGAGTTACCAAGTTAAATCGATTAACAAATTAGTTATCAGATAATAAATTATCGTGTTTATTAAGTTATCGTGCTAACTTCAGTTTTTATATATGATAACAATAATAGATAACTGTTAGAAGTTAACAAAATAAAAGGGTTGTTTAGTAATTTATCTAGTGTGAATACAATTAAAATTGTGTCAGAATTCTACACCTAATTATGAAAGTTTATGTGCATATGGAATCATATTTCCCTAAATAAAATAAGTTACTTATCAATAAAAGTTTTAAATTTACTTGCAATCATTACTAGATTAAAAGAACCGTCGAGATGAAAATAACTCATTAGCATATCTTCTCGATCTCATATAGATGTTAACTAAATTTTATTTTAGATTCTCAGAATTATGATTCTGCGACTAAAAATGTTTGTCTCCCAATCTACATTTAAGCATAATTTGTGTTTCCATAAGTTTGTTCGTTTGGATGTCGTATAAACTAGTTATGGGGAACTGCAAACCAAAACAAAAAGACATGCATGTCAGTTATACTTCTTTAGTTTCATAAAGCTATTTGTTTAAGGTTTTCAACATATATTTAACAATTTTCTACAATATCTATATACATTTTAATGATTAATTAATAGATTAATTATTCCATTAATATTAAAATTAATTAGTAGAAATAAAGTAAGACATGTTATACAATTTTGCATCGAAAATATAAAATATCTATTTCTGTCAAGAATTTTTTTCCCCAAAACGCATACTATATTAACAGAGGGAAGAAGTACATATCTTACAAATTAAAATTTTAATAATTCTTATTTTTTTTTTTTGCTTAAATAAAGATGAAAACCCAATCGTAAAACATATACCATGGGAATGTTTTCACTAGTAATTGATTTGCAGAGATTAAGTACCATGATGAGAAAACTATGAAAGATTAACTTCGTCATTTTAAAATAATCTTATACCATGAAAAACACTACCTACACATACTTGAATGAAACAAGAAAAAAAAATGAAAAAGACTTATGCTTAGCAGGATCATATATGTCTAAACTCAATAATCTCTATTGCATGTTCCTATGATCCTATCAAATGTCGTAAGTAAGATTAATGCACAACACATTTAGCTAACGATGTTTTAGGAATTAGCACAAGAACAAAAACCTTACATATACGTGCAGTAATTTTGATTAAAGTTGGGTGAACAAAATACATTTTCATGCACTAACAGGAGGTAAATACAAAGGCAATATATAGACAAAAAAAAAAATTCATATGAATCCGAATCTCTTACCTTTTACCTATTTATTCTTTATTTGGTGAGTGCAGTGAAGTTTTTATCGGGAAAATAGAAAAGGACCTTCCTCAAAGGCAAAAAGGGTCGCAGAAGTTCAAAGAAGTGATGATGATGAACTCACAAGCATGCCCATTATTTTAATTAAATCTCACCTTTGCTGCTTCAAAATGCTTTTAGAAAACACAATAATTAGAATAAAACTACACTTTTGTTATAATTCCCTCTTCTTTATTTATTTTTCTACCTTTTTAAAAAAGTTGTGGGGGGGAGACAATTTCCAAACATGTACGTAGATAATAGTTTCTATCATCGATCCAAATAATATCACGTTGAGATTCTAATTTATCTCAATTATGTTGTTTGAGAAATATTCTCATATAACTGGTTATTTCTTTTCTTTTATTTGATTAGTGGATCTCAACAAGTATTATAGTGGCTGGCTAATAGATATTGTCACGTACTTTAAATTCACTATAGTTTTTTATATAAAGAAAAAGATATTGTCACTCCACACATTTTTGTGGTATAATTTTAATTTTATTACCAAATCAAAAAGTGTTTTTACACTTATCAGCAGCATCCAAAAGATGATAAGAAAATCTCATCATATCAAAGTCGAAATCTAACCAAATCATAATTTATTTGATTATTTATATCATAATCATAAGTTATACAATATTATATATCCATAGCTTACTTTGTCTATTTTGAGAATTGTTTTTTTTTTTTGCCAAATATTTTTTTTTTTTGAGAATTGTTAGATTGGTATTTCATTACCTATAGCATGCAAATAAAATAAGGGACAAGAAATCTTTTTGGATCCAAATAATTCCTAACGTTAAATCATTTGTGTGCTGCTGCAATTTAGATGCATTGCATGTGTACAGTTTATATCACAACAAGCTAGTTAACCATAGTGAATTTTCATTCGCTTAGTTCAATTGTTTTTGTTTTGTTTTGGCTTCTTGCTACCAACTGATATCTTGTATATGCAGGCAAGGAGAATGGATCGATCGGAGTGGATAAGCTACCATATTGTAGTGCATGGATGCGTAATGCTTGATCTTTCACTAGGGGTAGTTGGAAAATATTTGGTTTTGTAGAAATGATGTACACCACAAAAAAGTTAAAACTTCAAAAAAAAAAAAAAAAAAAAGTTAAAACTTCAAAACAACTATCAATAGTTGGAGGATAAAAAAGTAGTTTCCGAGGATGGAGGATGAAGAGAGATACACAAAAAATGATGTATTTTTGGTCGGGAATGAATGTTTTTTTTAGAAAAAAATTATTTAGAAAAAAACTATTTCCGTCAAAACCAAAATATATTAGTGTCAAAGTGTTTTTTTTTACTAAATAGTTGATGCTTCAAAGTGTTATTGACGCAAAAATTAGATTTTTATCGATTTATGTCTTTTCGTTTAATGAAAATCCGTAGTTGATAGAATGTTGGTATTACAACTTAGCATTTTTAATAACAATTTGTAAATTTGTACTATTGTGATGTGGATGCACATAATTTTTGTAGTGATCTTACACCCAGAAACAAACAAACAATCCAAAACCGACCATTGTATTCCTATTTGAATATATACATAAGTGCTAGAAAATATTTACATATTTCTCGATTTTAAAAGTTAGATTTTGATGGTCGTGTTAGGCCGCATGTATAGGGACACTTTTTCTACCTAGCAGCAATCCCAAATTAAAAAGAAGAAACAAACGAGATGGAGAAAAATAATTTTATCCGACTCCCGTTTTATCTCGGGCTTTTTGTCTATAGTTTCATCTTAGCATGTCTTTGCTTTTTGGCATTTGGATTTTTTCTTTAATAGTCGACCAAAAAAATCTACTTTTTAATAATAAAATTTACCTAAAAGAGAAGAAATAAATTTTAAAAAATGAAAGAAAATTAATGCCCACCGTTGAAAAATGAGAACATGCATGGAACAAAAACCAAAAAGCTAACTACAACATTTTGGCTGCAACTGGAATGCTATTTTTATGAATGGAATGATGTGGGATTGATTATTCCTGATAATTCCATAAATATGCTACCAGCTATATAGGAAAACAAAAGATTTTGATTCTACACATTCATGTGGGATAAAGAAAAAAATTTGTGAATGACGTTAGAAACTATTCATGATAAAAAATGTTCATGAATAAAAGGGATAAATGGAATGGAATAAATGAATTATCCCATTTTTTTCAATTCGATTCCATCTTATTCATTTAATTCCATGTATTCCTAAAACAGAAAACCAGTTACACCCTTTCAAACCCTTACAAACTCATATATCTCTCTCTTCTTTGGATATCTTTCTTCCCAATGTTGTGTCTTTTCACTACATATGATCCCACTTATTCACACACGAACACAAAACATTAATATTTTGTAGACGATACTCATGATGATCCAATTGGTTCACATGGAGAAAACGATGCGAATTAAGAATTTGATAACATATTTTTCATATAATAAAAATACTATACATTACATAGCATATGATCGATTGCTCTTGTAGAAACTAGAATGAGTGTTTCAAAGAGGCCAATTCAGATCAAAATGTCTTGAAATTTGCCTTTTTCTCTCTTAACGACGCCGTCTGGTTGAGGGAAAATTAAATTTAAAAAAATTACTCTAAAGCGGCCGGGCCGTTTCTCACATGGACTGAGTAGGTGAAACAGAGCAAAGCTCAATGGAACCGTAATGAATCAGCTCCTCGATCATCTGCTCGATATGATCTTCCTCCAATGGCATGAAACTCTGTTGCAGATTCTCGTTTCCATCTTCCCACTTGATCTCCGCTACTCCTCCCCTGTTATAATGGTTCCCGTCGGCCGTCACATTCATGACAACGTCAGTTTCTGATATCGGCTGTAATCTCACATTTTGAGTTTGTGCTTGCGTCTGCGTTTGAGTCTGTTTGGTCAGCTGAAGAGAAGCCATGTAGCATTTGTGGAGTTTAGCGGTGAGAGTGGCGGAGAGTAGCTTGGAAGAGGAAGAAGGAACTGCGTTTGGGTTGTACGGGAAATTGGTACGAGCTCTCGGGCCACACATTAGCCTCGCCGCCTCGTCGTAGGCCCTTGCCGCATCCTCCGCCGTCTCAAAAGTCCCGAGCCAGATTCTCGTTTTCCTGAAACAATAAAAATGACAAATTAGCCACTATGTCATTGACTAATTTTAAGAAGGGAAGAAGAAAATAACAAGGGTAGTTTGGTCATTTTGAGAATGACTTACAAGAGAGGGTGACGAATTTCGGACACCCAAGAGCCCCAATGTCTCTGTCTCACACCTCGGAACCGTTGTTGTGGTCGTGCCATTAGAATGAATATAGGGTTCAGGTGAGTTTTAGTGTGTTAATCAATCAAAGAGTTTGTGGGAAATATAGCAGAGGAAAGTGATGATGGAAGTGAAGGAGTGTTTTTGGAAGAGTCAAGGGTGGCTATATAAGTACTGTTGGTCTCATGAGAGCAAGAGAGTGAGAGATGCTTTTGTTGTATGATTAGTTCTTAATTTATTAACTGGCAATCAATTTGGTCCTAAATGGGACCCATACCATTACCAATACGACCAGAAAATCTCATTGATTTTATACATCAGTGAGTGAGAGAGATAGAGAGACCTATGCTAACATATTATTTTTATGTATTTTTAAGTGAAATTCGTTTGTTGTATTCGTAATTGCCGCGACATGGGCAAATGGATTGACTATTACTTTCACATATTGTATAGTTTTAATGAATTTTAAAAGCTTATAAACAAGTCTGTTAAACAAACTGTATATCGGGAACTAAATAGTTTTCTGGACGATGTTTTTAGAAAATATTATCGTACTTTCATTTGAAAGAGGATAAGACTTATGCCCAACCAAATTTATAAACTATATATATACATATTTAATAGTTTTTCTTATAAGACTACTTTCGATAATATCTTTAGTTCTATCCTATGTTAGTATATCCTAGTTTATTAGTGGACGTTTATTTAGCTAAAAGAGCTATATATATATATACATATTAATCTTTTAGGGCTTTGATTCCCAATAAAAAAATTCGAATTATGTTTCCGATATATTCAAACTTTGTATTTTGCGTATAGTTTTGTATGTTTAATATAATTATTTTTTAAACGAAAAATTATATATAGTGTCAATTTCTTTTATTTTCCACTGGTGTACAAGTTGGATCCAAATTCCTATATTTTCCAGTGGTGAACAAGTTGGATCCAAAGAGAATTTGGCTGCGGTGAAATTTCAAATCCACTGTACACATTTTCACATGGGTTCGATCATCACAACATGTCTGTATATCATAGATACTGCCAAATTTTTCTAGATTTTTCCCCAACTAATTAATAATAACATTAATAATTGGAAGAATAAAATAGTTTGATGAGTATTTGGGACTCTTTCATCACCTTTTTTTTTATATTAAATATTAATAAAAGATACAACCCGTATAACGGGAATCGAAAGCGGATATTCCGGCGCCGAACAACCGGACAAAAACGGCCGATTACAGAAAAATTGAGATTCCCCTAGCGCTGCTATACGCGTGAAGCTACAGAGCCTAAAACTCCTACAAATGAAAGAATCCGGCGATGAGGTGGGAAGAAGACTGTTGAGCATCACACTCACTCTCCGGTGGGCTAAGCGAGCGTGTCCCGGCGATGCACATCTAGAGATCGCGTTTGCCGGCCAGCCCAAAACCGGTTTCCAGATCCGGTCGTCATGCACCACCACGGAGATCTCGCTCCCGGAGTTAGTCCCGCGGCCACTTAAATCGACTACCTCACCAAGCGCAGCCGACCTCACCGCCATCTTCCATCGCTTCCGCCGCAGCCTCGGTTCCCCTACAACTCCCACCGACTCGCACAACCTGCAACCTCAATCCGTTCAAGATCTGCAACCACGCAGATGAGGATACGCTTCCGGAGAACCACCATCTCCTTCAACACCTCGGCTCCGCCATGGGTTCCTTTGACACAGATGCTTACCTCCGACCGAGAGAAGAAATCGCCTCTCTAGACTCCGACAGCACACCGACAAGCAACCGGCAGGCTCTCTCCGTCGTCCTCCAATGGAATATCCCCTAACCGCGCCACGCCGTTGAGCCACGAAGCCCTGGAGCTTCCGCGACGCTTTCTTCTTCGAAGTTCCCGCCTCGCATCTCGGAGAAGAGGAGTGTGCGTCCGTCGTCGGCTCCGTTTCACCGCTTCGTCGATGAAGCTCGAGATGTGACGTAACCTTGGGAGGTTTTCCCGACCACCGACGTCGACCGCCGGTATCGAGAAGACCTCGGCGAAACACGAGAACGATAAGAAAACCTAGAGAGAATAATTTGGGGGCGCGTGCGACTTAAACGCGTCTATTTGACCCTCTTTCATCACCATTCTTCGCCCATGTGAGGTTTCGATAATGACTCAATCAAACACCAAAACCATCTTCAATATTATCTAGTATTTTATATTTTTGTTTACTTTAGGTTATTAGTGAAACAAACATTAATGTTTTGGCATGACTTCTGAGGGTACAGCTTACTAGATGGTAGTGAAAGGAATAATGATGATAATATAAATGCATTATATACGATATATTGATTTCATGTTGTTATTATATGATACTTTTGCTAAAATATATGATACTTTTGTAGGGAATGTCACACTCTATAACCAGTTCGTCTCTGGATTCTTATATATATGGATGTATTTATTTTTGGCCATTTTTCTCTTTTGTTCTATAAGTTTGTAAAATTAAATTAAATGATTCATCAAATAAGTAAAAAGATCTTGTAAATTATATTCAGTCGCAAGTATTTAAAACTTATTTTTCCAGTTCAGACAATATATCATTTTACAGTCACTAGTAATTGGAATAAAAGTGATACTATAAGAATATAAAAGAGTGTGCTGTTAGAATGGATCCATCGAAATGACTAGTGCCAACATTATTGGGGTCATCATCAATCCAGTAACAAATTGATGGAGGATTGCTAGACCGCTAATTATGACCTACAGGAAAAACCACTAGAACGTCACCAAATTTTATTAATAATTGATCATTTTAAACCCTAATTATTAATCATGTCCGTAAGAAAAACGTTAAGAAAAGGAAAAGAAAAGAAATTGTCTCTCTAGAGGCACGTATCAGTGCATGATCGATTTTGCCAAATGGGAGTATAATGATGTACAAAGATGACCATTATACCTTTTAATCATGTTTAGGATTTCTTAGCTTAGATTTTTGACTGTATAGGACTATAGGTCGATCGAGTAATGTATTAAGCAAAATCATGTGGGAGTGGGAAGCTCTAACATAGACCGTTTTTGTTTAAGTTTGAATTGCTCATTCTGTCTATTTGCTACTGTTTTAGCACGTGTGAGTAGTGTGTTATCCTTCTAAGTTTCAAGCTCCATACTTCTGAAGATAAAGATAAATCAATATTTATCTCCAAATGCATGCATGGCATGAACAAACACATGATTAAGTTAGGTTTTCATTCAAATAGATTCTAGGTGACAAAACATATAAACTGTACCTGATGTAAATGTAAATAGATTCTTACGAAAATTCAAGGTTGCTAATTTAAAAAAAAGATTTTCATATAAACTCTTATTAAGCAGAACTTTATGAATATGAACTAAGGGTCTAAATGGTTGTGCATCTAGCTAGATGATAACGAGATTTTTATTCCCTTGAGAAGGTATTAATTCCTTAGTGTTTATTGTATAGCACGAAGTATCAATCCATTCGAGATGTGATTAAAACAACAAGAATGCACTAAATCCAAGCAGTCAAGTAAACAACCAAGTTTTCCTAATTGCAATCAATTTAAACAGACAAATCAACAGAAGCTAAATAGACAATCGAATAAGCAACAGAGAAACAAGTAGACAATGAATAAACTCTTAACAATCAATGATAAAGCAAGGCTAATAGGTCAAGGTCAATGACTTGGACTATCTAAAGCTAGCAAGGATACTAATTCAATCATCAAAGAAGCTAATTTTAAGCAAAGAACACTAAATAGTTGACTAATCCAATATCTTGGTACTAATCACTTTTCCTAATCATAAATCAAGATCAAATTATCATTTTTGAAATAAGACAAGGCAAGCATTAATCTCAAGTTCTATTAAGCTAATAAACACTCTAGATATTCATTTTCATGAGCTAGAATATGTAAATCCCCATAAAGATCATATCTAGCATTTCATCAAACACTTGGTGTGCAATAAAAACCAAAGCATCTAGATTAACTTGATCATGGTCAACCTAGCATTAAGAACATCTAAATGGGTGAGATCAATCATAAACAAGCCCTAAGCATCCTTGATTCACTCTAAATAGCCCTAATATACCTAACCCATAAGCCTTAAGAAGACTACTCACAAATCATGTTTAGCCCAACAAAATCTATAAGCAAGATGTTTTTTTTTTGATAATCCAGGGGTAAATCCCAGACCAAACAGTCCAGACTAATCCCATGAGCCCAGTCAGGCCGCATGCCAGCTTCACCTGGGAGGGTTTTCCCTGGGCCTTTGGCCCAGTGCCCGTGTTAGGTGTCCAGAGGAGATAAAGTAGTTTCCGCATGGGGAGAATCGAACCCGGATTGTGGTTGCCACCACAGGCCCGTCCTGCCACTTGGACTACCTCGTCCGGGCATAAGAAAGATGTTAAGCATGATGATTTGCGAAAGATTAAAAGAAGGAGTAGAAGAAATCACAAAAGAAACACTTAGATTAATAAAAGATTCAAACTTTCTTACCAAAACATTCAAGAGGATTTTCGAAACAAAAGAAAGCTTAAGAGAGACAAAAAAACAGGTTTTTGGGTTTTATAGTGAGCAGTGACGAACCGGGTCAACCGGGACAAACCGAGTGTTGACCCGGTTCAAATGGATCAAAGCTGGTTCGCTGGGAAAAGTATCGGTTGCAATAACCCGATACCGCATGCCGATAGAAACCTTGAGGAATGTATTGGTTGCTTTAAACCGATGGAGAAAACCGATACATTCTCCTGTCGAAAGCGAGCTTCTGGGTCGTGGAAATGTATCGGCTTCAAATGCCCGATACGTCAAGCCGATACATTTCTTCGTGACTTTAGAACTGTTTCTATCGGTTGGGGTCTGGCCGATGTACCAACCCGATACATTTTCCTGTGGAATTCGTGGGATTCATCTTCATTTGTATTGGCTGAGTTAAGCCGATGGGCTCAACCGTTACATTCTCCTGTCTTCTTCAGATTTGAGCGAGCATTTCCATCGGTCAAGACAAGCCGATACGCCATGCTGATACATGAGTCTGACTTCTCCTTCTTCATTTCATAAGCTCCATTCTTGCTCCTTAGCCATACATAAACTTCATAGCACCTACAAAGCATCCAAAGAACACTCTAAGAACAAGAAAATATGAACATCCTAAAGCTAAGTGCACCTAAACTCTAAATACAACAAAGAACAAGAAAAGAATGAATGCAAGAAGGATCAAAAACATGAACTAAGGACTATCTTAAATGCATCAAAATGCAACAATATCAATAGAGGAATGAAATCCAACAGAATGACCAATTATGCTAAATTCCTCTAGACACCATCAATTTAATATATTTTTTTATAGTTTTAGTGAAATAATGTGGATCCACTTTTTTATGAAAAAATTGGAGTTTCACTGAATTTTGTTCCTCTCTTCTTTAGTAGAGGAAAAATTCAGCGTAACTTTACAAAATTTACCAAACTAATTTCACTAATATCTATTCTATTTATTCCACTAGTGATTAACTATTTACACCCTAGTAATTACATCATTTTTATATACTTTGGAATTTCTAGGGTTTTGACCTATAATTTTCCTCGGTGCATGGAGCCATCAGTTTATGATATCAGGTTTAAAGCGTAAATCACTCACCCCAAATGGATTCAAACTAATAACTTTCTTTATCAAGGAAAACTACCACGAATTATTTGGTAAAAGATATTTAAAATCAATCCAACCTGCTGGAATCGAACCAGCGACTTAAAGATTTGTTGTCACATATGTGATTACTGAGCTGGTCATGAATTCTTTAAGCGGTCACGTATTTGTTAGGTGCAAATAAGTATGTTCGGTAAAAATCTATGGATTAAAGGTTTATTTTATTAGAAAACAAACTAAGACTCGCGAATTAAAAAAATAATGAGAGATCGTCGGTAGACGAACTCTCTTAAAATTTGAGATATGTTCATCGCAAAAGTGAAAGCATTAAAATACACAAATTTGAAAAGATATGTTAATGAACAGTGAAACATTCTATTTATAGTAAATGCGGTCATATTTTTGTACGAGCCGTTGATTTTTTGTCGAATTATAGCGATTAGACCATACTCGGCCAAGCCAATCACGTCATATTTGTTAGCCAATCCGAGTAAAAATGGCGAGCCGAACCGAGCAGAGTTGGTCACCAGTTGAGCTGAGCATTCTCAAAGTAAAAGACTTTGTTCGATTCATGGGCTGGCTTATTTGATGTTTTTGAACCGATCATAATATAGAAAATATGTTTGGATCGAGCTAATTGATGAATATTAAACTCATATATAACAATATATTACAGTCTTCTGTTGTACCAACTTAGCTAAGGTTGGATAAGATTAACAGTCTTCCGCTCTACATCATTTCATTAGTAAAATATGTCTGAATTGTTTGTTTTTGTAAAATAGAGGGGTCATCATATGTTTGGTGGATCACATATTACATATCTTAATTTGGTTTTGTCGACATTGGAGAGAAAGAGAAAGTTGAGAACATACACAAATTAGTTGTTTGGGACTACATACAAAGTTATGGGAAAATTCAGACAAGTTTTAATGAATAAATAAGTGGGGGCTAGGTCGTAAACGCGTGACGAGGGACCCATTACGACATATATAAACATGGGTGATGAAAATGGGTTGATCGTGATTCATGTCCTTTTCTGCATTCAGCTGTAAACTATATTACCCAAATCAGTCTATAAATATAATAAACTAATTTGTATTACAATTATTCATCTCAATAGTAAAATGGTCTAGAAACTTTGGACTGTTACACTGTTACTTACCAAGTGATGAAAGAGAAGCGGTCATTTGAAAAAAAAATTAGGTTTTGTTTTGTGGTACCTACCTTGGAGTCTCTACCACTACAGAGAAACTATAATATTCACATATTTATTCATGGTTATAATGCAAATTTCATAATTATTTAAGCAATAGTTACATATCGATCGCCAGAACAAAATTGTAGTTATTGATTTGTAGATATAGTTTAAATGTGGTTATTTGAAACTATGCACTCTTTCATGGTATAGTCACAAATATTTAGAAATATAATCTATAGCTGAGATGTCACAAATATTTAGAAATATAATCCTTGTCTATATATAGCTGAGATGTGCTATTTACAAATTTTTAGTGTACAATTATTTATATGCTCAGTTAGATCAGGGAACTATATGTATTAGGCATATTGTTTTGTGCGTTTAAACCTAGTGACTTTCCATGCGAATAAATATGACATGTAGATAAAAAGAATCATATCAGATTTTTTTAGATGGATATAAATACATGTATTGGTGATTGAATAACGCGTTAACCAACGGTTTCATGATGTATAAATATAGATAATTTGAAGTATACCGACAAAATGTAATTAATACTTATTTTAATTGCAAGAAACAAAAATTGACAAACAGATTAATTATATAACTATTTAGTTTCTATTGTGAATACTATAAGGTGACGTCCATATCAAAAGACCGCCATTCTCTCGTCCCATTCTACACTCAGTCACATGCAAATATGGAGGGTCCATTGAATCCTCAACAAAAGGTCATAACAAAATTAATATTCTATAGAACAAATGTTATTTTGAAAATAAATAAGCATAGTCATATACTCATATATATTTATTCTCTTATTTAATGGTAATGGATGAAGTTTATTCAACATGGACTTTTGGAGGTTTCAGAGACGTTGTTCCTCAGCTTGCATACACACACATGCAGTATCTTTTGGTGTTATCTATGCATTCTTATGATCTTGGTACAAGAGGATCTAGTCTATGTTACAAATTTTCCAAATTATCATCTCGAAAATTGGGGGTCAAAACAAAATATTTACATATAGTGGTATATTATATCAAGTTTGTTTGCCTTTTTGTGTATGATGTCGGAATAAAGAGAAAAAAAAACTCACAGAAATTCAACTTGATATTTATCCTTTTATATTTCCCATACTTTAACGGTTAGTCATATTTACCTGTTACCAACTATCATTATTTGTTATCTATACCTTTCACACACACACACACAACTGAATTCAAAGAGTGATTATAAAACAATAATAACACTACAGATATAATCGATGAATTTAAACCGAAGACTAACAAGGACATAGTCACATAGAGTCAAGTGATTTTTGATAATATTAGTTTTTTCGTTTAATTACTGCAGGTACCTAAAACTCTGACTACCTCAATAATTGTGTTTTTTGTTGTCGCAGGTATATGCAATTAAACATTGCGGTTAAATGCTGCGATTGTGTCATAAATTTTTGAACGCTGAAAAATTCAACATTTATTCATAGATACATACGGCTGTGAGAATATTATTTTTATTCGTTTGGTTGTTGCATGTACATGCGGCTAAACTTTGCGATTAAACAAAACGGCTTGCGACTACAACGACGACTACATCTTCAAAACGAACAATAACATGTAACAATGGTGATGGCGACAATATATACGAAACGAACAACCTGCGACAACACACCGAATAGGGCTATTATCAGTGTGTCTTACTCGGATTCAAATGTGTAACCGAAGACTAACAAGGACATATATAGTCACATAGAGTCAAGTGATTTGTGCTAATATTATCATTGTGTCTTGCTCGGTTTCAAATGTGTATGTTACATGTTAGCGATGAAACAAAGAGTTAGAAGTGAAGTAATATAGTTGGAGAAAATTAAATTGGACGCGGTTTTGGAGCAAAGTAAGAGCAAGTGAATGCTGCTAACATTTGACTCCAAATTGAAAGAGACTTTTGTCACTCCCATTCACCGCACTCCATGGGATTTTTGTTCCCTCCTTATCTCTTCATCCGTTAAAAAGTTTTTTGTTTCCCTCCGACTTTAATACAAATTGCTTCTATATGTTAGCCACAAAACTTCTTCTGATTATATAAACAAATATTAATGATTTATAATAATTACTATTAAAAATATATTTCCAAAGGCTAAGGTTTCAGAAATAGTCTCTGATTCTTTGAACAAAGCTTACAAGTTACAAATCATTAGTTAAAATGTTTGTGAGACGTGATAAATGTTATCTCTGTTCCAAAACCTATCTCTCGACTCGTTCGTTCCCATGTGCTTTCTGTTCATTTATATTATTTTTCTACGCCTAACAACAACATCGACTATACGTTTTCATTGGCTCATTCTGATATTAAATTTTAAACTTCAAAATATAATAAAAGTTCATATCTATTCACTCTGAATTGCATGATCTAACAGAAACAAACACACACACACATGACACATGTAGATGCATCTATAGAATCATATGCAGTTGTTCATGAAAATGAATATATGATTATATATTATATTTTATTACAGAATACTAAAACAATATTAAAATTGTAACACCCGTCTCCCGGCGAACCGGAGACGCGGCATTAGGACGCCCGTTGAACCGGATTCGGTCCAACCGGGACGCCAACTCAACTTGTCCCAGGTCCCAGGCGCCTCCTTCTTATTGAAATCCACCAATAACGTCACTCGATCAATCAAACCTGCATCCGGACCTGCGGGGAAAAAGAATGGAAAAAGGGAAGAGGCCTGAGTAATTGTTTCAAACACAATCACCCAGTGAGGACGGACTTAAGGAGTCCGCGATCCCGCTTACACTACACAACTACGAAACACAAGTCCTACGCTAATAACACCTTGCAAACAGGCCCGAAGGCTTCATCACACAATCTACACCCACTCGTGCATTCACACTCATGGGCCCCCTTCCTTCGACCCGTAGGCCCACACATTCCTTCTCATATCCTTCTCATATCCTTCTGGGGGGCTCGTCAAACCCCCGACGCCTTCTCAAGGGACGCATACCCCGGCAATGTATACGCCCCTGCCACACAACACCCTTTCGGGGGCCCTACCACATCTACCAATCATATCCATCACACACAAACAACATTTTCGGGCTCAGCGATAACCTAGCAGTTCTATGTTCCACAATCAATCACATCAGACGTCTTACTATCCCTACGCTACCTAGGAAAGACACTATTAGCAGAGGACTATCGTCCGGAATTGAAATAGAGTAAGGGAGATAACCAACGGTCCTCACCTTAGCCAAAGAAGAGGGCAAAACGGTAATTTAGCAGCCCCATTAGCCCGAACGGACATCGGATCTGGACAAATGACGAGAAAACGAGTGGGATAGGCCTTCGTTTCGTTCGAATCGGGTTTAGGACGGTCAAGTTATGGCCCACAAAGTTTGGTTGACTAAAAGTCAACGGTCAGGTCAAAGTCAACCGGTTGACCCGGTCAACCCAGACCCAGACCCAAACCCAGAATGAACCAGGCCCATTTGCCATAACCGGCCCAATTCCTAAACTAGACCCTAACCGAAACTAAACCGAGCGAAATTGAATTGAACCAGAAACTTAAAGGAAAACGGACTAACCAGGAATTAGAAGCTGAAATGGAATCGAACTGGACTGGTTAACCCACACGAACCGGTCAACGCCTGACCCGGTCAAGGATCCGACCCGAACAGGTCCGACCCGACCCGACCCGACCCGACCCGACCCGACCCGAACCGGTCAACCGAGTCAACTCGGCGACGGTCCGGCGGTGGCCCGGCGGCTCTCCGGTGGCCCTCCGGCGGTGGAGATCCGACGACTGTCGGTTCTCCGGTCACGAGCTCTGCTCGAATTTTTGGAATGGTGTGAGAAATGAGGAGCCCCTCTCCTCCTTTTATAGGAAAAGGAACTAGGGCTTCCCTCCTTAATGAGTTGGGCTTTGGGCTTTGGGCTTGAATTAGAAAAGGAAAGCACATTAATGAGGTTAATAATGGACTTGGGCTTGAACTAACTGGGCTTTTTCTTCTTTTTAACAAAATTTTAAAAGGGCTGGGCCAGGGCCCTTACAATTCTCCCCCCCTTAAAAGAATTCGTCCCGAATTCTGTGGCGGAAGATCTCCACTGCAACTCCTTACCAAACACACTCCGTAGATTTCGCTGACCAAAACTGACTTGTTTGCTTACTTGCTTGAAAAGAACTTGGCCTTGAATCCTGAAGACTGCTTCTCCCCCCCCTTATTTCCAACCACGCTCTGAAGTGTCCTTCTTCTTGGTGCCGATCCAACAGTAGCTCCCAGAATGCAATACAAACGCCACATGCTACCGCCCCTGTCCATTAGGGTTGGTCTCCAACGTTTAGAAACAACACTCATCCCACGAGTGGTTCTAAGTCTCGAATTCGATGCTCCGATTCCAATCCCATTCTCCTCAACGGTTTCCATTACCGTGCCACAATACATCATCCACTTCCAAATGGATTCTCTATGACGGTTTTCCATTACCGTGCACTATGACGTTGACTGTCACCCAAGCAGACATCCTTGCTAACCTCTGTGACCGATGCAGCTAACCATGTCCATTATGGCTATCTGGCTGGTGGGGAACGACCCACTTAACTCCTGATATGCTCCAATGCCACGCTTCCGCTGCGCACTCTGATATCCAAACCAGCTTCCAATCTGACTTCCATGTCAAGGTGTCCTACCTTGTGATCCAGATGTAGTGCTTTCCAAACTTCATCCTTTAGGTTTCCTTCCCCATTAGACTTGCGCTCCTTTGCTATTCCTTGCAGCTTCTTGCCAATCCTCCTTAGTGTTTTCCTAACACTTTCCCGTTGGATTTCCATTTCCAATAACCAGCTTTGTCCACTTGATCTTGCAATTGCAGAAGTCCGGCTTGCCAGGCAATTCCAAATGCCACAACGCCACTTCCCAAAGCGCTTTTCCATCTTGAGGAACTCCATTAGCTGCTCCAGTAATCTACAAAGAACTCCAGGGCAGACCGTTTCCTTTCCGGTCTTACCGTTGAATCTTGAGCCTGCAGTACCACGAAGATCTTCTCCAGCTTCCAGCTTGGTCAATCTTCAACGAGCCCCATAACTCATTGAAGTTGATGTCGCAAACCGATTCCAAGATTCCTTACTTGGAACAGATTTGGATAGCCTCCTGCTGCTCCTTATGATCCAAGCAACTCGAGCAACTCCCGACGCTTAATCCAGTAGGAACACCGCCACTTCCAAATGGACTCCTTGCAATCCGGTCTTTCCATTGACCTCTTGCAGCTCCTGTAGCACTCCTTGCAGCTTTTGCAGAACTCCTTGCATAACTCCTTGCAGCTTCCCCGATGTCTCTTGCAACTCTTCTAGCACTTCCTGTAACTCTTGCAACTCTCTGCTACACTCCCGCAGTAGTCTCGCCGGTGAATGCCTCCACATCCTGATCACCCTCACACGCTTGGTTGAACAACACTCTGAACAAGCGATGACCCCAACACACACCTCATTAGTACTGACTGCCCTGTAGACGCACACCACCACATACACCCCAACATACACCTCAATAGCACACGTCACGACATACATCTCGGCGCATTTCTTAAGGGCAGTAGCACCACTAAGGTTGAAGACACTGACTCCAACCTGCACGGAGAAATTCTATCTAGACTAGGACCGGCGTGGAGAACAATCTATAATATAGTTGGTGCTTGAAAAAGCCTTTCGCAATGTAACCATTTTATAAAATTTTCGCAAACGCTTTTGAAAAAGATTGAAAGCAAGGTTTTGTAAAACAACGAAAGCTGATCTCCCTGGATAGGACTGGGAGACCTTTAACCTAGGCTCTGATACCAAATTGTAACACCCGTCTCCCGGCGAACCGGAGACGCGGCATTAGGACGCCCGTTGAACCGGATTCGGTCCAACCGGGACGCCAACTCAACTTGTCCCAGGTCCCAGGCGCCTCCTTCTTATTGAAATCCACCAATAACGTCACTCGATCAGTCAAACCTGCATCCGGACCTGCGGGGAAAAAGAATGGAAAAAGGGAAGAGGCCTGAGTAATTGTTTCAAACACAATCACCCAGTGAGGACAGACTTAAGGAGTCCGCGATCCCTCTTACACTACACAACTACGAAACACAAGTCCTACGCTAATAACACCTTGCAAACAGGCCCGAAGGCTTCATCACACAATCTACACCCACTCGTGCATTCACACTCATGGGCCCCCTTCCTTCGACCCGTAGGCCCACACATTCCTTCTCATATCCTTCTCATATCCTTCTGGGGGGCTCGTCAAACCCCCGACGCCTTCTCAAGGGACGCATACCCCGGCAATGTATACGCCCCTGCCACACAACACCCTTTCGGGGGCCCTACCACATCTACCAATCATATCCATCACACACAAACAACATTTTCGGGCTCAGCGATAACCTAGCAGTTCTATGTTCCACAATCAATCACATCAGACGTCTTACTATCCCTACGCTACCTAGGAAAGACACTATTAGCAGAGGACTATCGTCCGGAATTGAAATAGAGTAAGGGAGATAACCAACGGTCCTCACCTTAGCCAAAGAAGAGGGCAAAACGGTAATTTAGCAGCCCCATTAGCCCAAACGGACATCGGATCTGGACAAATGACGAGAAAACGAGTGGGATAGGCCTTCGTTTCGTTCGAATCGGGTTTAGGACGGTCAAGTTATGGCCCACAAAGTTTGGTTGACTAAAAGTCAACGGTCAGGTCAAAGTCAACCGGTTGACCCGGTCAACCCAGACCCAGACCCAAACCCAGAATGAACCAGGCCCATTTGCCATAACCGGCCCAATTCCTAAACTAGACCCTAACCGAAACTAAACCGAGCGAAATTGAATTGAACCAGAAACTTAAAGGAAAACGGACTAACCAGGAATTAGAAGCTGAAATGGAATCGAACTGGACTGGTTAACCCACACGAACCGGTCAACGCCTGACCCGGTCAAGGATCCGACCCGAACAGGTCCGACCCGACCCGACCCGACCCGACCCGACCCGACCCGACCCGAACCGGTCAACCGAGTCAACTCGGCGACGGTCCGGCGGTGGCCCGGCGGCTCTCCGTTGGCCCTCCGGCGGTGGAGATCCGACGACTGTCGGTTCTCCGGTCACGAGCTCTGCTCGAATTTTTGGAATGGTGTGAGAAATGAGGAGCCCCTCTCCTCCTTTTATAGGAAAAGGAACTAGGGCTTCCCTCCTTAATGAGTTGGGCTTTGGGCTTGAATTAGAAAAGGAAAGCACATTAATGAGGTTAATAATGGACTTGGGCTTGAACTAACTGGGCTTTTTCTTCTTTTTAACAAAATTTTAAAAGGGCTGGGCCAGGGCCCTTACAAAAATGTCCATTCGGAACTAGCCTGGGTATAAGTATAGGATAGGACCAACCAGTCCGCGAACTAAATTTATAGTGTTTTAAGTGTGGCGGTCCCGGTCCAGCTTGTGGGCCGAGAATTCCCGACACAGCATATTTAGTTAGACCTCTATTTATTAAGGTTAAGATGAAACCTAAAACCTTTTCTATACTCTTACAGTTTTACCGACCGACCAAAAAGCCTCAACTAGTGGGAAAAAGAAAGAAAAAAGGACATCATGTGTTTGACGAATTGGGGGAATGGGTCAAGGACGAAATCAATACGTCTGCGATGGGCCTAGCCCACTCACTAATTGTTATACAGTCCATTTTAAATCCGCATACCTCATTTCTCCTTGGTTCTCTCCTATGCTTTTGCAGTCCTGGCTCATCTCTCTCGTGAAGTGATTATCCTCCTCAGTCCTCACCAATAAAAATATGGATTTGGTTAATCCTGAGATCAGAGAGTGAGTCTATTACAAGTTGAATTTTTCGGTAGTTTTTATGGATGGAAAGAATCATGAAGTGTTATTTAGGTATAGATGATGGTAGTGAACCAAATTGCGTAACGTATATATGAAGCAAATCTTGTGAATTGTTTTGGTTTCCAGCAGATTTATAAGTTATCTTGTGAATATATTATGTAAAAAGTATTTTACACATATACAATGGTAAGTGGTAACCCATGTAGCAGTGGGATAGCATTTTGCTGTATACGTAACGTTTCAGAAACAGGTACTTCGTAGGAACGGCATGAAGATGTTTCTCTCACGTATCTAATAAATAGAAAATAAATTGAGAACGATAGTTATTATAGGATATAGAGATAATACTATAAAACATTTTCAAAACATAAAAAATGTTTTTGATAATAATTAACTTATTCTATTTTAATGAGCTTGTAGATCTTTCTTTACATTTGAATATAAATATGTTTTATAAATATGTTTTATCGTTATATTTTTCACATTTTTATATTTTTAAGTTTAATTATATTTCTATAAGATATAATTTTGTATATATTAAATTTATGAATATATATATATATATATATATATATATTTGTAGATGTATCTATATCGTATCCGTATCTATAAATTTTTAGTTTTGTCGTTTTCTTTTTCCGTATCCGTTTTTGTACCCGTTTTTGTCTAGATGAAACATAAATGAGAACAATGGTTGAGTAAGAGTACCTTTTTTGTCGACTAAAATTGCACTAAATGGGCCAAAAGGCCAAGTTGTACAAATGAGCTTATACATACAAAATTGAGTAAAGGCTAAAAAACAAAATGGGCCAAAAGAGTTTATGAATAAGCAAGTCCGCACAGGTGTCACGAAAGCCACGATACGCGACTCAGGTAAACAACGTGTCAACCAAGGAAGAGTACCGACATGCAATCAGCGGTGGACGGCGAGGAAACACCACCAGCGATGCACACACCAAATCTTGTCGGTGGCCATATGCCGATCTTTACTCCCGCTTAGATGTCGCCAGAACCCACACTAAAGCCTTTGAAATCAGCTACGGAAATCATCTGCAAATCAGTGAAGCCGAGGAGGCTCCGTCGTCGGAATACCCCAATATACTGAGTATTCTTTTGTCCACCTTCAAGCTCATCCTCGAAGAGCCAATGGAAGCGTCGAAGATATTAATCCAAGAGAATCACCTATTGAAGATGAAACATGACGAACTTGGGCCCAGGCGGAGAAGAATGACGAGAGAGAGATTATGAAGCTCGCCACGGCGAGGAGTTGGAGGGATCAGATCGAAGAGGTAAGGAGACAAACGAATCCGATTCCATCACTTATTGTGCGGTAACAAACCGCAAGCCGAAAGTCGCACAAGGCGAAGCAAAAGTCTGGTAAGTCGCCGGAAAACCAAAAGGCGGGATGACGCCACAAAAACAAAAACCAAAAAGAAATATTACATATAGATAGCCGGACCACCGACATAACGCCGGTGGCCGGAAAGATCGGAAATCGTCTGTGGTTTCGCCTAGAAAGAGGTTAGAGGAGAGAAGAGACAATTTTCAGTAAGAGTATCAACCATACAAATTATCATTTTTGGATCATTTTTGCTGGGTTCGACGAATAAATAGGCCCATGATGAGAAACCCATGAGGAATTTGTAAAAAGCTGTTATAAGAGCCCAAAGTTATAAAAGATGTTCTGTAGAGATGGGAGAGGAATCGTTAACTATTCCCGGAATAATTCAGCTAATTTATTGTTTTTGATCGAATCTTGAGCAAGTAAAAATTAGGATGAACAGTGTATAATTAAAGTGCCATGTCAAAGCATCTGTCCCACTTAATTCTCCCACATCTCCACACGTACTAATATTAATATTAACAATTGAATTAAATATTGAATAATCAAATCGTATATTAATAAAAAAAGAAAGAAAAAATTATCATTATCTCACCACTCTCACACCCAAAGTTTTCTTTTCCTCTTTTCTCTCTCTCAAACTGAGTATCTTTCGCTTTTGTGTCAGTGTGAAATCTGAAATCGGAGATGGTGACGGTAGATGACTGGACGAAGTCAGCGATGAGAGATGGAGAAGTGGTGGCGGAGATTCTGGTTAAGCTCAAAGAAGCCAAAGTGAAGCATGTTCTGTTCGCGAATCCGACTGTAGCGGCACTCCGGTGGGGTACCCGGCAGCTACGGTCGAGAAAAGAAGCTGATTCGGTTAGATATAGCCCAAGTACACCGCTCTCTTGGAGCGGAGGTTGCGGTGGCTCTTCTTCTTCATCACCATCTGCTTACCTCGATGGTTACGAAGCCACCAGTCGTCGTCTCACTGGCTCACTTCCCGTAGGATCTAGATCCAAGGTTCGTTCTCAGTTTTTCGATTTCTTTCAAAATCTATCATCTCTGTTTGTTTCAAAATCTTCCTCTGCACTTACTTTTCTCGCCGGACAGAAAAACATCTCTTTGTATTAAACTCGAGTAAAGTAGTTTTGTTTCTCCGTTCAATGTTCCTTCCTGCTTTGTTTCCCGACAAAACTCCCGATATCTTTTGGTCTCTATCCCTCTTCTTGACCAAATCACCCTTTAACTAAAAGCACCAAGTGTTTAATGGGAGAGGGTATTACAGTCATTTCGTAAGGCGGCTCAACAGAAGAGTATGCTTGTTACGTCGCCGTTTTACTGTTTGTCTGTTTCACTCCTTGTGATTTGAGTGGTCTAGCATGGATAATAATAATCCGGCCTAATTTTATCGTTGGTTTGTTCTTTTAATAAAAATCTATCAAACATTTGGATTGGTTTATTTTTCTCCGCAATATTAATGATAATAATCACGATCTGGATTGGTAAATTTCAACTGTTTGTGATGGGCCGCGGCCGGCCTATTAGTTATTCTCTGCATCGTAACAGTGGACCCCTATAGTTCTTTTGGTTATAGACTTGTTTTTATGTATATATATACCAAGATGATATTTTGAAGAATGACTTTTTGTCTTCTATAGAAAATTTGCTAAATTATTTAAACTAAATCTTAGAATTTAATGTCAAATGGAGAGTTTAGGGTTTAGTTATGTTGTGTTATTATGTTATCAACCTTAAAGACAAGACGACGCGTTATTGTTATGGGACCCTTTTCTCTCAAACATTGAATTTGTGTGAAGACTTCATCTTCTGTTTCTTGTGACTCTTTAACTCTTTTCTTTATTTATTTCCCCCCCTTTTATTAAATGATCCTTGTTCTTATCGCAGATTCTTGTAACCACAGACTTGGATTTTAGTGTCAAGAGATTGCAGAGCAAAAAGGTGCATAAGTCTTGAATTATTGACCCACTCGATATGCTTCAGAATTTGCAAACAACTTGAATGTGTTTCTTTTTATATGAGCAGGACACTGCATCGCTCAGATCAGCATTCAACGAACGAGGAGACATACAGAACAAGAACTCCAAGAGAATGAAGCTGAACACACAAATTTCTACGTCTCTCTCAGATTGTAATTTGGCAGAGAATGAGGACCGCAATGGGGACGGGAATTTTCTGCTACCTGACTTGAATGTAATGCCATGTGAGGAAAATGGTGACCACTATTCTTCTTTGGGTGTCGAAACAACACTATATGGTATAAGTATTCTAAGGTGAAGGAACTCACTTAAACAATTACAAAATGGTTTGAGTAATCTTATTTTTGATCAGAGTGAACTGATCTCTTCATCTTTCGGCTCGGCTTTTTGAAAAGTCTACCACGCAAAGAGGAGCTCAAGGAAACAAAGACAAAAGATCTTCTGCGTATAAATTCTATATAAGATAAAAGATCATAATCAAATGTGTAAGATTAAGAAAACAATGAGAAGAATATAAATTATTTTGTTTGCTTCTGTGTAGTATGAACAAAAGGAGTCATTTTGTAATGTTTGTCTATATTAGCACAAGGGGCAAAAGGGTGTTCTTTGATGACTCTTCACTTAAAAAAATCTAAACAAAAAAATATGGTAAATAATTAGTCTCTTTTGAAAAGGAGAAAGAAAAAGACACAAGCGAGTAACATGGAACCTAAACGTCACTTTCAACAACCATTATCCATTTGTAGCATGCAACAGAGAATCTTAGAAACCTAAGCAAGTCAGGGGAATCAATCTAACACAATGTAATGGAAGGATCCGTTTAACTTAACGCTCCCACACTAATTAACTTTACTCAAAACAAAACCATATTTTAGCACTTCACTTATTTATGAAAATATTCTTCCATGAAGACATTCAAACATGTCTTCTACAACAATGGGATTGGTCTGCTCAAAGCCCATTTCAGAGCCTTGAAAACTTTGATTTAGCCTTGAAAAAAAAAAAAAATCAAACCCAAAATATGTCCGATACCGGGTCAATAAAAGTTCTTATATCGACCCACAAAAGAAAAGCATATGGGGCCTTGAAACGACCGTAGCTATATTTAAGAGTACAACAAAACCCAATTCAATGTAAGAGGATGTATCATCATAGATCCATCAATCATAAGTAACAGTAATACATTTGGAACTGGACCGTCGTCTACGGCACCAAAATCCATTGTGAGACTGTTACATACTTATCATTTTTCTGATACTTTCAGCTTCAGGAAATATACAGTTATGGGCCGTATTCATCCTGGTGTAATTTAAAACCCACACGTTCAATTTATTGATAATGTTTTGCAGCATCTATCCGATTTCATGCTCCACATAATTTTAACCGAATCAAAATATGCTAGCTATCAACTATTGGTTTTATATCATCCAAATTTTAATTTCTCTTTCGGTTTCTCATAACCTAGTTACATCCTTGGTACTAGTACTACCATTTCATATACTACACACTTCATAGACTGTGAGATCGTTACATACTTATCATTTTCTGGTGCTTTCAGATTCAGAATCTATATAAAAAAGTTATGGGATGTATTCTCATAGAAGTCTAGAACCAGCTGGATGTCTTTTTTTTAAATCAAAGAACCAGCTGGATGTTTTTCATTAATAGATTATTGCTTATCTTTCTTTCCGATTTTAGGTGGAGAAAGTGGCCTAAGATACCCAAATGTGTCAAATTGAGAACCAAAAGTAAGCAAGCAATGTATGGGTATGACCAAAAGGCAGAAGCATTGAGAATGAAAGAAGAGGAGAGTGGAGGAGTGGTCCTGTCTCAAAAGAATTGAATAACACTTACTTCTCTTTGCTTTTTCTCTATTTTTGGTGGTCCACTTTCCATGGAGAACAGTCTAATTTGGGTTGGCTTTTAACTTGAGGAGCATACAAATACATCTCTTGTTCCTCTTGACATCCATATATTTACTCAATGCATATCTTTACAGTCTCTTAACATTCCTTACCATTACATGTTCCTATGTAACTTCGGTTGGATAATTCCAATAACTTAAGTTAGAAGTTATCTTTAGTAAAATGTTGTTTATTAAAGATAAGATTTAAGAAAGATTTCTTTTTATCATTAGGTTTAGGAAGTAGCCTAAAACCTATATAAATAAGAGGTTATAGAGAGATGTTCCATAAGGACTCAATAAGAGAGATTTAGTTTTGAGAAAGTTTCTAAATCAATAAAGAAGAGTTGTTCTTTATACATTGAGTTTCTTTCAACTTCTACTAGTTAGAACATTTGTGATCAATAGTTTGTGTTCCTCTTGATGGCTCTATCATTTTCACTGATTGTGAAACTTACTTATTACATGACTTGACTTTGACAAAGGGTATATGAGTGTTTGTGTGCATGGTCATTTAAACCCATCAAAATTATATTAATGTTTCTGATTTGTATAGATTATCTACAAGGTTTAATTGGAAATCTTTGTCAGTTAGTTACATTTCTTCTCCATCTCTACCCCACAAAAACTAATTAGTTTGACAAAATACAATAGGTTCATCCACTGTCGGCAAATTAATTCAGATCTCCATTCATTTTATTCTTACAATTTAACACACATTATACTTGTACATATATAATCTCTAATAGTCGATTCGGCTAGTAAAACTTAGACGCCGTTCACTCCTATATGTTGATGATGTATCCAACCAAAACATCTCGATATTGTTCGTTTCTAAAGTTGGATTAACCACTCGTGTACATCACTCCGGACATGCGAACCAGACCGAAAGGAACACTACAACAGTAAGGTAATCAGTCGATTAGATGGTTACACTCAGTTTGAGGTCCAAGGTAACCATTTTATTAACTATTATCCAACTGTACATTCACTATAAATGTCATTTGGATCCGACCCTCGCTACAACTACATCCGAGAAGAAGAATCCTAGAGGGTTCCTTGGATGACAATGCAATAAGTGAGAGTTGTCAATTCGTGATGAACTAGGTTAAGAAACATTTCATGAGGCACATGATACTAAGAAATTTGTGCATGATTTGAGTGATGAGACTGTACTTAGCATAAATTAATCTAAGGTTTTAACCTCTCTCTCTCTCTCTCTCTCTTTTACATTGTCAGGTTAACCTGATCTTATAATCTTAAAAGAAAGATCCTTGTAGGAAGTTGTGTAGATGTGTTCAGCTTTAAAGAAAAGAAAGAAGAAGGATCAAAAGGTTGTGAAAATGACATACTTCCATTTTAAAAGTGTAAAGGACTTATAAGCCTCGATCGGTTAAGTACTCAAGATGATGATTCAAAGGCAAAACATTTTGGATAATACTTGTAATTAGTTTACAAAACTTAAATCATCTCTCTATAATTGAAAACTTAGGTCTCAAACTAGAAGACAACATCCCTTATATTTTATGTATTTTTTGTAAATGACAAAAAATAAAACTCAAACTTATATTGGTTGGAGTACTAATTCGTTGACCGAATGAAATACCCCAGTTTTTTACAAAAAAAATTAACATGACCAATCAATCAATTTTTATTAGTATAAACTAATGTTTTTTTTTGGCAACAAAACTAATGTTTTAAAAAACATACTAGATTTTGACCCGCACTTAGAAAGTGCGGGTTTAATTTTCTTTACAAATTTTACTTTTTATTTATTTTGTTAATAGTAGTTTAGATTTTTTAATTATGTAATCTAATTTTGATTATAATTGTTTAACCAACATTATAAACAGTGAGTTAGCAATTTAGTTTTTTTTTTTAAATGAATTATGTGTTATTTGGAGGAGATATATCGTAAGGATTAAGAGATTAAAATAACAATTTCACATTATATATTTTAATCTGTGTTGTATCGTAAGATCATAGTTTGGAAAATATATATATGTGAAAACAACTATTGTAAAATTTATGTGGTATATGTTTAATTGTTATTTTATTTATCTAAAATATTATTTTATAAAATACATGTTGTAGTCGTATATATAATTTGCAAATTTGGTGGAACTATCGGTTAAAAACTTCATTCAAATATAAAGCATAATTTGACGCTTCAAATATTTGAATAATATAAGTATGAAATCATTTTAATATTTTATTAATTTTAAAATATATCAGCTCAAATTATTTACTATATGCGAAGTTTTTTATAGAAAATTTATAATCTCGATTGGCTAATTAATTTTTCAACCCGTTTAATTAATTAAATATTTTTCAGTTTGATGGAAAAACCTGCTAAAAAGTATAATCGTAAAAACATCAATCGTAATATGTATATATATATATATATATTTGAAACAAAATAAAAAGATATTAAAATATATTGTAAATATATTTTGAATTAAATCATAAATTAGAGAATCTTAATTTATATATAATAGTTGATGTATAAATTATTCATTATATTTATCAATTAATTTGTTTTGATTTTAATTAATTAGGAAAGTGGGACCTATTAGATTTTGGTTGTTTGGCTACATGTTTAATAATTGTCTTGTTTGGAAACATGGATTGTAGAGATAATGTTATATTCCCTAATTACCCTTAATGAATGTTACAAATCCTAATAATATCAATGGCAAATTCCGGGAACAACATTTATGTACCATGACAAACCTTCATGTTTTAATTTATAATCGAATTATTTACTATATGCGAAGTTTTTTATAGAAAATTTATAATCGAGATTGGCTAATTAATTTTTCAACCCGTTTAATTAATTAAATATTTTTCAGTTTGATGGAAAAATCTGCTAAAAAGTACAATCGTAATTGTATCAATCGTAATATGTGTATATATATATATATATATTTGAAACAAAATAAAAAGATATCAAAATATATTATAAATATATTTTGAATTAAATCATAAATTAGAGAATCTTAATTTATATATAATAGTTGATGTATAAATTATTCATTATATTTATCAATTAATTTGTTTTGATTTTAATTAATTAGGAAAGTGAGACTCATTAGATTTTGGTTGTTTGGCTACATGTTTAATAATTATTTTGTTATATTCCCTAATTACCCTTAATGAATGTTACAAATCCTAATAATATCAAGGGCAAATTCCGGGAACAACATTTATGTACCATGGCAAACCTTCCTGTTTTAATTTATAATCGAATTTTTACTATATGCGAATTTTTTTTAGAAAATTTATAATCTCGATTGGCTAATTAATTTTTCAACCCGTTTAATTAATTAAATATTTTTCAGTTTAATAGAAAAACCTGCTAAAAAGTACAATCGTAAAAACATCAATCGTAATATGTGTGTATATATATATATATATTTGAAACAAAATAAAAAGATATTAAAATATATTATAAATATATTTTGAATTAAATCATAAATTAGAGAATCTTAATTTATATATAATAGTTGATGTATAAATTATTCATTATATTTATCAATTAATTTGTTTTGATTTTAATTAATTAGGAAAGTGGGACCCATTAGATTTTGGTTGTTTCTTGTTTGGAAACATGGATTGTAGAGATAATGTTATATTCCCTAATTACCCTTAATGAATGTTACAAATCCTAATAATATCAAAGGCAAATTTCGGAAACAACATTTATGTACCATGGCCAAACTCCAATTTTTTAATAGTATTGATTTTTACCATAATAATTAACGATTTCCCTTTTGTCAGATTCATACGACAGATCATAAATTCTGAAATCTTGCATGGAAATGTTTTTTTTTATAAATGTTCAAAAAAAAAAAAAATGTTTTTTTTATGTCAGAACGAAATTGATTTTTACCTTAAAGAAAATAAAATGTTTTTAATTAAGAGTTTTGAGTGAAGGAGGGAGGGGACCACTTGGCAATAGGTAAACAGTTGGCTACTTAAAACCTTCTCACCCCTCACCACTCACCAACAAGTAGACCCCACGCGCCTATGGTCTCTATATTAACATATTTACTTTTTTTCTTACAAATAATATGTTTTGTTTAACATGTTTTATTTTTTAAGAGATAATTAGCTAGAAAACCTAAAAGAGAAGCAGAACTCAACGACCAACTCCGATGTGACATAAGACTTTGTAAGAGTTGTTAAAATGACAACTCTGCCCTTCTTTTACTGTTGACAGATAGATACAAGTTGTCTTTAGTTTTTCATTTTTTTTTTGCTCTGTCTTTTTTTGGTCTAAGAACTTTGTCTTCTCTCTCTCAAAATTTCATTCTCAATACTTTATGTCATAATCTAGACGATGGTTTAGTTTATAAAATCGGCCAAGCCTCATATATGATGATTACGAACTAATTACTCATTAATTTTTATGGTGTATATACAAGTTATTATTTATCATATAAAATATATAATTTATTGTTAATTACTTGGTTTATGCGCTAATAAAATTTGTTATCAATTGTATTTTTGCAAATATTTCTGAAACATTAATCATAGTTAATTAGATATATATTTTATGATACACGTTAACTTAATTATTAACCAATTAATTTTTAGTAAATTGTTGAAATTAGTATGTATGTACTCATTAAACTGACACACTAAATTAAATATATGTTAACACAGTTATGCATGTGTTAACTTAGACGTGTTAACAAAGTTATTAGCTACTCTATTAGCTTTATTAGCTAGTTAATTTTTAGGATTTGTGTTCATGGTATAAATATTTTCTTAACTTGATAACAAAATTGTTATTGTTTAATTACCATAAAAGTATTAATTACCACAAACAAGCAGATCATTCTCGACTGCTCCAATCCATTGACATAAATCCCAGACCCCTTTCTTCCCCAATTCAGATTAGAAACCCTAATTTTACAGAGCAAAATAAAATTGAGTAATTTCACAAAACTACAAGAGCCAGACAGAGATGTTTATCAAAGGTTTCGCCTTATCCTTCGGTTGCAGAGAGTAGAGTCCATTCTATGAAACAACCGTAGTCGACGTTGTTTCATCTCTCCAGCAAACCCAACACCACATGTAAATTAAAAGCATAGCATGTCAGAACAAGTGAAAAACCAGAATAAAAACACAATCGAGAGAATCGCTAAACCTACCACAGAATCGCGAATTCACAAACTTGTAAGCCGATTGAAAAATCCAATCAGAAATCCCAAAAACCAAATGGCCAAAAATCTCTGAGGAAGAAGAAGTGTGGTGCGGCTAAGAAGAAGCAAAACATGAGCTACCTTCCACTTCGCTCTATCAACACGGAAAAATTGTACTTGGCGAAGATTTCAATTTTTTGCAAGGCATAGGCATGGCGAAGAAAACAAGAGTGGAAAGAAAATAATTGAGAAAATAATAATGAGAAAATAATAATGAGAAAAAAATGAGAATCAAGTGAAAATCTATGTGTGAGTAGGAGTATACTTGGTATTAAAATAGAAAGTTACAGTATTTGTCCATTTGTTTAAATACAATGAAAATTTTGTATATACGGTGCAATTTTTCTATTTTTAATTATATTTTTTCTTTGTTAGGGTTAAATCCGGCCGTCCCTTTACGTTAAGCCGGCGGCTGTCAGCCTAAGTCTGAAAAAATCTAGGACTGGTCCCCATGTTTATTTATTTAATTTGCCTTTTTATAAAAATAATTTGTCGTATTTGTGGTTTTCTTCGGAAAATTTATTTTTATTATCTTTTCTTTATACAGGTTGCATCAATCCAGATGTACGGCTGAGATTCTCTTATCCCGAAACGCATGCTATTGCTTTGGGGGGACCTAATGTGGTCCAGGCAACCTCGTATTGACGCGTGTCCTTTGTTTTTTGGCCCACGAGTACCGACGTGATTTATGGTCCCCTCTCTCTCACCATTTTTTTCTCCTTTTGCTAGTGCTGGGAATCGGGTCAGACCCGACCCGCCTGACCCGACCCGCCGCGGGTTTGAAGATTTTTTCTTCACAATTTTTTTACCCGCTTGACCCGCAAAGCTAAAATGTTAAACCCGCACCCGCCCCGCTCTAAAACCGCGGGTTTGCGGATGACCCGCCAAAAATTGAAATAAAAAATAAAAACCTGTTTAAAAACCATAAAAACCTGTTCAAATCAGTACATAAACTTCAAATACATAAGTTTAATCAAGCAAACACATAAGAAGCAAAGCTCCAAACCACACTAACACATAAGTTTCATAGTCTAACATAAGCAAATACAAATTACAACCAAGTATTCCAACAACTTTCTTCTGAGTTGTGAACTTGTGATCCATGAGCTGCTCACTTAGGTAGTTGAAGCAAAAGACTCGGGCAGGCTTCCTTCTTCACCATTGGTTCTCAGATTCCATTATTCAAACTCCCTGTTACATCAATTACACAGATTTGTGAGATAGAGATAAAGAGACATCGAGACAGAGAGACATAGTTACATAATTAGAGATGTATAAAGAGACATGGGGACAGAGTTAGAGCCATATATGTCGTGACATGAGGACATAGTCACATAGCAACAAAACAAATATATGGCGTGAGTTAGAGCCATGAGGACAGAGTTAAAGACAGAGACATGGCCACATATTAAGAGCTGGATCGAGACATAGAGACATATACATTGTCACACAGAGACATGGAAATATGGAATCCTCAGACATGTAACTCGAGACACACAGAGACATAGAGTTATAGAGAAATCAGACATGTAAATCGAGATAGAGAGAGACATAACGACATATATATTCACGTATAAAAACCACCATACTTGTAGATCGAGACACACAGAGACAAAGAAACATCATCAGACATGAAGATCGAAAAAGACAGAGAGAGAGAGAGAGAGGGAGAGACTTACCCAAGTTTGCAGAGAATCGCGAATAGAGGAACCAGAGAAGCTGTAGATTGAAGAACATAATGAATTAGCATACATATGTGAGTCGTGAGGAAGGAGAAGCTGAAGATTGAAGAGAGAGAGAGAGACTTACCAAATTTGCAGAGTAGCAGCCGCAGTACACTCGTGAGGAAGGAGAAGCTGAAGACATAATGAATTAGGTTAGGTCACACTTCACAAAACAGGTAAACAACACACACTTCAATATTAAAAACTAAAAACAGCAATAATAATACAATAAAACAGCACACATTTAATCAATGGAACTTAAAAACTACATATATAAAAAAAAATTCACAGTTTAAAAATCATGCGGGTACCCGCGAACCCGATTTCTAAAATTGGTAAACCCGCACCCGCCCCGCTAATTTTAAACGTAAACCGCAAACCCGCAAAATATTTTTTTTTTTTATAAAATCCGACCCGCACCCGCCCCGCTGCGGGTCAAACGGGGCGGGACCCGCGGGTTTATACTCAAATTCCCAGCACTACCTTTTGCCCTTTAATTTCCTTTACCACCGGCTATTTCCGGTTTTTGGCTTTATGCCAACCGGTTATCTCGGCGTTGCAAAGAGGGAGAGTAATCGTGATATCTTCCACTAATTTATGTGGGTAAAAAGGTGTGTTGGAACCGTCGAATAAAGCAGAATTATCAAAGAAAAAAGTTTAGTATTGATGGTGTTGGGATTGTAGTAAGCAATTCAGAAAAAATTAATGTGTAGTACTTGATTTAAATGATAAAAATAACTAACTAACATCAAAGTATCAAACAGAGAGATATGGGAAGTTGTTATTTGATAGTATTTTCCATCCTTATTTAATTTCTTCTTCCCTCGCTTTTACTTCCTCCGTTTCACAAAGAGTGTCATTCTAGCATTTTTCACACATATTAAGAAAATTATGAAAATTTCTACTTTGTCCTTTATTAATACACTAAAAAAGTTTCTTTCTCTAATTAATAAGCTGAAATATTAAGGATAAAATAGAGATTTGTTTTAAAAATCTGCATTGGAAATGTATAATAACACTCTTTATGAAACAAAAATAAAGACCTAGAATGACACTCTTTGTAAAACGGAGGGAGTATAGTTGAAAATATAGATCCTTTTATTACACACACACACATATATATAT
Source organism: Orychophragmus violaceus (assembly GCA_030180135.1). Taxonomy (NCBI): domain Eukaryota; kingdom Viridiplantae; phylum Streptophyta; class Magnoliopsida; order Brassicales; family Brassicaceae; genus Orychophragmus; species Orychophragmus violaceus. Next base: position 5,313,619 of record CM058232.1, read on the forward strand.
TAAATGAGAAGTGATTTGAGTTTTCATTCTTTCAAAATTGTTGATAATTTAATCGGTCGTAATGAAATTATGTTCTATTATTAAGTTAACCTTCTTTTATTTTCAAATATTCAGATAATTTAAATTAGTTCTATATTATCTTTAATTTATATACAATTTTATTACTTATTATATTTTGTATTTATCTAATAAGTTTGTGTTCTATATATTTTTTTTTTGTCAACGTTTGTGTTCCTTATATAAATTTTAAATTTGAATCAATATAAACGATAAAATATTTTATTACTAGTATATATATATATATTTAATATTTATTTGTCATATTTTGCCGAACAAGCACTTTTTTTTTTTTAAATTAGACATTAGTTGATGATGTAGTGACTTCGTTACGCTCTAGGAGTGACGAGGAAAGCACGCTCCAACCTTTACGGGGTTGGCTACGTATCGATCGCTTTAGTTTTGTGATTGCTTATTATAGTAATATTTATAGATTTGAATTGTTAAGCTTTTCTGTCATTATCCATTGGCATTTAAATATAAAGATTTGAATAGACGGATATGTATGAGTCACTTGTAGAATATTCAATGGATAATGTAGAATTTTGCAATATTTAAAACCTTTAGATTTAAATAAAAGGACGAAAAATCAAAGGCTAGCTGGACCAACAACCAAGTCGAATGATAGGATCTCTTTCGAATAGAACAAAAAAATGAAAGGGTGGAGCAGGAGACACATCAAAGAGAGACGTAACTCATTCGACACCGACGTAAAGAAAAAACGTTAGTCGTGGTCAAGTAAATATTTGTTCGTGGCACTAAAGTTTTTAGATTTTTTTTTTTTAATTATAATGTTTAGCTTTACAAAGAAGTGATAAAAAAATAGTAAACATATACTAGACTGATCGGATTTTTTTAGGGTGCGAAAGACTGATCAAATTTAACATACGTTTTATATAAAAAGTTAATTTAATAGCAATATCAAGCTCCTTTACGTATCAAAATGTTATCATATATTCATATATAATATCATTCATACGTCATTATCCATATTCAAACTTGCATATGGAAGATCTAACTGGGAAATCACTTATCGAAGGCTCAAAGGTAGCGAGTTTCATCAAATCACCGGAAGTAGCGGAAGCAGTGGCCATTAGAGAAGCTTTGTTGGTGGCCAAGAACATGAACTTCCAGCGTATTAGGATAGCGTCGGATGCACGAAATGTTATCGGAGGCCTCAACAATCGTCGAGCTCATAAGGATGCAAAAAAGGTTATAGAAGATATTCTGTTTATCTCTGCTTCGTTTGCGAGTGTTGGCTTCATCCATATCCCACGTTCTATTAACGGGATAGCGGATCTTTTAGCAAAAACAGCCGTAAGGTCCACGACCGTAGGCTTCCCCTCTCTTGTAATCGTTTAAACTCTTTTTGAAATGAATTTTCCAGGACCAAAAAAAAAAAAAAAACTTGCATATGAATATTATTGTTAAAACAAAAGGTATCGCCATACATTCAAAAACGTCAAAATATAGTACTAATAAATCATACAAAAATATGTAATTAAATAAGAACATTTAGGCATTTTTTACAGCTGCGACGTTTGTATTTAAACTGTTTGATCACACATCGATCTTGTAGTCTAATAATTTATTACCATTGTATTTAGGGTATAGTATAAAATTTACATATGAGAAAAAACTGTGAAGTGTACATCTGCATGTGGTCGAAAGCTTCTTACGTGAATTTTGCTTTTGAGTTTTTTTTTTTTACTACAAAAGTACTAACAGTTTTATTACAATCTAAAAAACAGTTTTTATTACAATCGTGATACACTTTAGTCGTGCATGTTTTTGTATCAGATTTTTTTTTTTTTTTTTTAAAAGACCGACAGAATTCTAGGTCTTGGATCTACAATTTCCATAGATTTATAAATATTTTTATGTAAATAATAAATAAAACGGACAGGATTATCATTTTTTTGTGGTCGGTTAAATTTATTATATATTATTTGTGAAGTCGAATTATTAGATTCGATGATGTGGATAATTTTTGATCTATCAAAATTATGATGTCATTGATTACATGACTTTAATAAAATATTTTGATAGGTCGAGAGTTTTTTCTGCATTAAAAATAAATCAAAATTCATTTTGGAAAGTTTTTGTTTAAAATAAATTAAAATTCGACAATTAAACAAATTAAATAATTAAACGTGGTTTCCTAAACTTCCGAATTGTAATCTTAACTTCTTCCCATAAATTTAGATTACAATTTATATTTATTTCATACTATATTTCCTTATTTTTCAAATTCAAACTAAAGTGCAACCTAAATTTTAGCAACTAATAAGTATCGACAATAATGAGCGAATTTGAAGAATAAAAAACTCATAGAATATTCTAATCTTCTAATAGAAGATTTCGAAAACTTAGTACAACACTAAATTCTTCGATTCTTATAAATAGAGCATCTATCACGTTCATAGATGTTAAAATATCGAGATATTTCTTTAATTTTGAAATTGACATTGTTCTAATTTTGTTTTGTGGTTTTGATGAATTTGCAGAAATATTTGCAACCAAGCCAAACGATATTTATTTATTTCTTACAATTTACATTGTTCTAATCATTTTGTGGTTTTGATGAATTTGCAGAGATATTTCATACCAAGCCAAACGATAGGTATTTATTTCTTACAATTTACATTGTTTTAATCATTTTGTGGTTTTGATGAATCTGAAGCTTTTCATACCAAGCCAAACGATAGGTATTAATTTCTGTAGGTATATCATTGTTCTAATCATTTTGTGGTTTTGATGAATTTGCAGCTGTATTTCATACCAAGCCAACGATAAGTATCAATTTATGTAGCTTTTACATTGTTCTAATCATTTTGTGGTTGTGATAATTTGCAGAGATATTTCATACCAAACAAACGATAGGTAATTATTTCTTATAATTTACATTGTTCTAATCATTTTGTGGTTTTGATGAATTTGCAGCTATATTTCATACCAAGCCAAATGATAGGTATCCATTTCTATAGCTTTTACATTGTTCCAATCATTTTGTTTGACTTAGTATGAATTTGCAGCTATATTCAGAGGCGGATCTACTTGTTAATATAGGGTGTCACATGACACCCCATAAATCATGATATAATTTAAATTGCTCCTAAAACATAAGGAAAATCTCTATCGCGGCAGCTCCTTAGTTCGTTCCGCGTGCAGAGCATTTATGCTTTTTCGTTTTTTTTTCTCAGTAATCAAGGGCATATTTGTAATTTTCGCATCGTCTTCTTCATTTAAGTTTTCTGCAACCCTAGATCTGGCCGCCATGGACAGATCTACCACGAGTTTCATTTTTTTCGCGTTTTTCTTCTTTTTTACACATAAAGCTTCAAATCGTACAGTTTTAAATTCGAAATTAAGCTTGAAAAACCCAAAAAATGAGTTTTTTTTTAATAACCCGATTTTTTGGCCGACCAGGCCAAATCCCGGCGGTTCGGTGCCGCCCACCACCTCTCCGGCGACTAATCGGACGTGGGCGGCGCGTTTTTGAACATGGGTTATTTCACAGTCTTGATAGTTCACTTTTTACCAATCACGCTTTGACTGCATTTTTTCTTTCTACAGCCTTGAAAGTCAAAATTTGTTTTTTACTCTTTCTGCTGTTATTATTTTTTTTTTTTAAGTCTGCAAAGCGTGGCTTTTAAACGACTGTTAAAATTTTGCATCTAATATTTTAAAACAAAAATGATTAATTAGTGAATGGGTTTACTTGTAAACGTTTTTATGGGAGAAGAGAGACATGATTTTTTTTTTAAGTAACAAAAGAAAACTACTTTTCGGTAGAAGAGAAAATATAAGCATGAATCTTTTTTTTTGGTTAAACCAAAATCAAAACATAAAAAATAATCAAAAGTTCAATATTTTATTATTAATAAAATAATTTTTTCTCATAGATATAGCTTAGTATATTTATAAATTTCACTATAATTAGAAAATAGCTGAAAACTATAAGTTATACGACGATAATAATATATAAATTCTATTACAATATTGATATATATATATTTATATTTTTATAAGAAAAATATTATTTAAAGTACATTCACAACTTATACAGTTTTTGTTAACAATCAGGCTTTAAAAAAAAAAATTAAAGTAACAGTCACAGTTTTCACAGCCAAAATCTCTACAGCCAAAATCTTACAGTCACAGCCTACAGTCACAGTCCGTACCAATCATAGCCCTAATTTAGATTGTCCATGTTCTTTTATACCAATCATTATGTGCTAGGTATTGTGTTCTTTTCATTATCAACTGTCAAATTAATTATGAAATTTCATTAAATATTTTTTTTTGTAGGGATCGTGTCACTAATCTTTATTTGCTAGCTAACTACTCACCAAACTGTTGGTTAAATTTTACACAGAAAAAGAAGATTAACCAGAAAGTCAATGAAGTATTAAAGAGAAGGATAATATATATAATATTGTTTTGTATGTTCTTTAGAGTTCACATTTGTATACATTTATTGTTGCATTACGAAAACATATTTGAATAATAAAATTGTGTGTTTCCTACTTTATCTCTCCATTTAATTATTTACTTTTGTTTTTTTAAATTCTCCTTAATAGAATAATTTTTTTGACATAGTAATCCATATATACAAATTTGATTACGGTGGTTAAGTTAACCAATATTACTCGCTGAATTGTCTTCTCGATGAATTAAGTTATTACTCAACAAATAGAAAAAATCGTGAGCACAACCATAAGTGACATATTCTGTATATGCCCCGTTTTAAGATCTTTCATACTTTACAAAAAAAAAAAATCACTGAAGTTAACGTATAACAATGTCATATGACTCATATCCGTGCTTCATTATTGATTGCATGTGTTTTTGTACAATTTTGTTTGGATGTTATCAATATTTTTATTATTAATAACCATGGATACAACGCTTTACTCAAAATATTTTAATTCCTTAATTAACAACATAATTTATATTCAAATACTCTGTATCGTAATTCAATCAATAATTATGAGTTGAAAATTATTAGTTAACTAAGCAAACCAAATATTATATTCAAATTTCAAATGCGCAATTAAAAAAAAATTGATGGAGTCAAATCCGCAACATATTTTTAAAATTATAATAGAGCTACTTGGTTTGGATCATTCTCCAAGAGTGCAATATCATTCATAATATGATTGTTTGAAGATTTGAGAATTATATTGGAGCGTAATTGCGCATTTGTTTACATAAAAAATGAAGATTTGAGAATTATAATTGAGAGTAACCATTGAGACTCTGATTAACAAAATGACAGTTGTACAATATATGTTTATTGTTTGGATGATTACATGTAGAAAATATCCTAATATTACAAAGGACCTCACTTATTCTCAGTTACCAACTAAGTTTACATGAATATCAAAAGAAATGTCATGGAAACCAAGGCAGAGAAAGCAAGGAAAAATGATTGGTATGATTGCCCATGTGAGTCCAACTTGCGGTGAGTTGTATTATTTAAGAATACTTCTAAACTATGTTAAAGGACCGAAATGTTATGAGGATATAAAGACATTTGAAGGAATTGTCTACCATACATTTAAATATGCATGTGATGCTCAGTGATTGCTAGATGATGACAAAGAATTTATTCTAGCAATTGAGGAAACAAGTGAATGTGCCAATAGAAATTATCTTTTGGATTATTGTTCAGATGTTTATTACAGATAGTATTTCTCATAATTTGGTTGTTTGTAATGCAACATGGGAATATCTAAAAGAAGACATTATAATTGATGAAAGGAGGAATCAACAGAATCCTCGTTTGCTATCTGAATGTTTACACTTTATTCCTTTCTCACCATATATTATAATTGTTTCTTCTATACTTTTTATTTTAGCAAATACCTCATAAAAATAAAATATTTTCTAAATTGTTTTTTATCATGCAAATTTGATTTTAAGTGATGATCAAAGGAAAAACATAGCATTGACAAGAATACAAAATGTTGGAAAGTTATGGTCGATCATTCACTAAATGGCCTAAATGCCACTGCCACAAGATTATGAAGAGTATAACGGCAACCGTCTTATAGATGACGAGAGAAATTATAACCGTGAGGATGAACGAAAAGAAGAAGAGAGACTTCTGGGCATGATAACAGATGAACAAAGAATAGTATATGAAACTATATTGGAAGCAGTTGTGAATGATAAAGGAGGAATGTTTTTTTTTCAATGGGTTTAGAGGTATAGGCAAAACATTCATTTGGAGTTTATTAAGTGCGTCTATTCGTTCCAGAAGTCTTATTGTGATAAATACTGCTTCAAGTGGAATTGCTGCTCTATTGTTGAAAGATGGGAAAACAACACATTTAAGATTTGCAATTCCGATAAATCCAGACGAGTTCAAAATTTGCAATATGAAGCCATGATCTCATCTTGATGAATTAATGAAATTTTCTAATATGTTAGTTTGGGATTAAACTCCTATAATGAATAAACCTTGTGTTTTTAAACTTAGGCCGAAGTTTGCGTGATACTATCAGAGAAAAAGAGGACAAGCCATTTGGAGGAAAAGTAGTTATTTTCAGAAATGATTTTAGACAGGTTCTTCTAGTACTTTCCCGGGGAAGAAGATCAGAAACAATCATTGCAACTTTAAACTCTTTGGAACTATGACAATCATGTAAAGTTCTAAGACTTACCAAAAATATGAGATTGCTTGGTGGAATCAGTGATGAAGACCTGAAAAGTTGAAAACATTTTCAGAATGATTATTGGAAATAGGTGACAACAAGATTAATTCTCCAAATGATGGAGTAGTTGAGATTGATATCCTTGAAGATTTGTTAATAACTGAGGGTAATAAACCAATCGAGACAATAGTTAATGAAGTCTATGGTCCAGACTTTGTTAATTCAACAAGTGGACGAGTATTTTAAAACAGAGCTATACTAAGCCCTACCAACGATAATGTTGATGAGATTAATGATTATATACTTTTCAAATTGGCAAGTATATATCCTCCTTGCTTATTGGTATATTTTAGCCACATTGAAGATAATATGGTCTAATCTGTTTAGTTTTATTTTTATAGGCAAAGAAGTAACATATCGAAGCTCCGACGGTAATTTCTATAACTATAGTACTTATATAATTAAGGTGGCTGATATTAGTAAAAATAATAATTAAATTCATTGTGTCTAAGAAACCCTAATATCATAGTATTATATATTTTGATATTATCTTCTGATGCATATCATTGCTATTTTTCATTTATAGTGGAAACTATAGGTGTTTTTTTGTGAAATCGTTAGCATCTTTGGTTTTTTTCCCATATTTTATATATCTTAATTTTAGTTTAAAACATTTTCTGTTTTAATAAACAGTTTTACATTTGTTTCAGGTAATTCTGGTCGTTTAATTTCCTATAGAAATTGTGCCTATTGTTCTTCTTTTTTCACAAGTTTTCTTTCGTCGATGATGTCGGTTTGGAATATCAACAAAACGAAGGTAAATTTCATACATGGATAAAATGCAATATTTCTCAATATTTGTTTATTAATCTTATTTTCATCTGTTATAAAATCACGCTTTAATTAAAATTTGTATGGTTTGTAATATTCATATATGTTTTTATCATAAATAAAATAAAACAATACTCAATAAAATGTGCAGTAAGTATGTGTATATATAAATATGTGTATATATTTGTTTCCTAGCGCGATAAAAATACAGCGCATGGTCCGCCAGTTAAATCTGAGCGTGTTCTCACGCGTTTATGCATCCAGATACGTTGCGTCTGAAAACACAACACGTAGCAACTCCTTTTTATAAAAAAAGGAAATACATTTACTATTTCTCAACGATATACTATAAAATAAAACACAGTCGATAGGGGCAACGACCTTGCTCCACCGTCCGATCTCAATGAATCCAGTCGCCAGTCACAGTGGACGACTCAGATTAGTCCATGACGACCTACTTTCTTTAATTATATTTTTGTTGTGACCTAATCTTTCTATTTTATTAATTAGTCACTAATTTTTTATATTTTATTTTTAGACTTTAGGTGGACCACAGTGATTGGAAGTGGAGAAACCTTTTTTTCTTACTTGGCAAAAGAAAAAAACATTTTTGTCAACCATAACTAAAACTTATTTTCAAACGAAACGTTTGTCATGATATAATTTATAAAATACTTTGGCATATATGAAAAAAATAAAATTAAAAGAGAGAATAAAAGGTCTTTCCTCGATCTCTCAGCTCTGTGCAGTCTGCACAGCCTTACATATATACTCAGATATACATATACATATACTACCAATTTTTCTGTCACTTTTTTCGATTAAATAAATAAAAAGAAAAAAATATTAAAAAAAGTTTTCTGTGGATTGATGATGATAATTGAAACATGAAACAATCGTCATAGAAAGCAGAGATTCAGCTTCCCTCCCTTTCTTTATCTTTCCCTCTCAGAAACAGGAAATTTCGAAACCACAACAAAAGATTTTTTTAAAAAGTCAATCAAAACGATGGCGTTTCATCACAATCATCTCTCTCAAGACCTCTCCTTCAATCATTTCACCGACCAACAACACCAACCTCCTCCGCCGCCGCCTCCGCAACAGCAGCAGCAACAACAACATTTCCAGGAAGCGACGCCACCTAATTGGCTCAACACGGCGCTTCTTCGCTCCGATAACAATTTTCTCAACCTTCACACAGCCACCGCCAACACTACCGCCGCAAGCAGCTCTGATTCTCCTTCCTCCGCCGCTGCCGTCGCAGCTAATCAGTGGCTATCCCGTTCGTCTTCCTTCCTCCAACGCAACAACAATAACAACAACAACGCCGCAGCTGCCTCCGGTGCGGCTGTTGTCGGAGACGTCATCGATGATGTAACCGGAGGAGCCGAGCCGATGATGAGCGGAGAGATGAAGAGCGGCGAGAACAAGAATGACGGAGGAGGAGCGGCGGTGGAGGGAGTTGTGAGCTGGCAGAATGCAAGACACAAGGCGGAGATCCTCTCCCATCCACTCTACGAGCAGCTTTTGTCGGCGCACGTCGCGTGTTTGAGAATCGCGACGCCGGTTGATCAGCTTCCGAGGATTGACGCCCAGCTTGCGCAGTCGCAGCACGTCGTTGGGAAATACTCCGCTTTAGGAGCCGGCCAAGGACTCGTCGGCGACGACAAAGAGCTTGACCAATTCATGGTAATTCAGCCCTCTCTATCTCTATTTTATTTATTTTCAAATCAAATTTCTTTATTTTATTTTAACAGAAATTACGATTTGGATTTAGCTTCTTTGACTAGAAATCTTGGTTTATTTTAATTAGAGATAAACAATGGCGAAGCTTTTTAATTAGAGATATGAACCTTCACAAACATTTGGAACATGATCTCTGGTGGGACAATTAAGCAAGTGAGAGCTTATGATATAATAATAATGGTGATTGTTAAGAAATGAAAATTCCAAACCTCAAATTCAATTGTAGTCATAGTAATAACTCATGTGGAATTTTCTCTGCTCATTCATAGATCAATTTTTTGATTCTTTCAATATTTTACACTTTTGATTCAAAACTTCTAAAAGGAAGCACTTGATGTAACATAGGCTTTTGATTGAATAAATTTTACATTCAAAAAAAAAAATAATAATAACTCATGTGGAATGTATGTAAAAAGTTACGATACATTTAGAGGGTTTCAAATTAAATTAATCTGAGGTATTATTGTGTGTTTTGATCTGTTTAATTCATCTTTTTGTTGTTACATATATAACACAGACGCATTATGTGCTGCTTCTGTGCTCTTTCAAAGAGCAACTACAACAACACGTGCGTGTTCATGCAATGGAAGCCGTGATGGCTTGTTGGGAGATTGAGCAGTCTCTTCAAAGCTTAACAGGTGAGAGAATGAATCTCCATAACGTACTGTATTTGACAAAGACAAGCTCTTTTTTGTTTCATTAAACCATGTGTTTGTTGGTGAGATAGGAGTGTCTCCCGGTGAAGGCATGGGTGCAACAATGTCGGACGATGAAGATGAACAAGTAGAGAGTGATGCTAATATGTTCGATGGGGGCTTAGATGTATTGGGTTTTGGTCCTCTCATTCCTACTGAGAGCGAGAGATCCTTGATGGAACGAGTTAGACAAGAACTCAAACATGAACTCAAACAGGTAATATGCAAAACCATATCAAGAACTTGTACGTTCTTCTCTGAATTTAATCTGCTATTACAAGATAAGATTATTCGGTTTAGATATATATTACATGGACTGAACTATTTGCTAAGCAATAAATTTGAAGACATGAATGATGTTCTAACAAATGTAGAAGCTTTGTTTTGGTGTGATTAAAGGGTTACAAGGAGAAGATCGTAGACATAAGAGAGGAGATACTGAGGAAGAGAAGAGCAGGGAAATTACCAGGAGACACCACCTCTGTTCTCAAAGCATGGTGGCAATCTCATTCCAAATGGCCTTACCCTACTGTCAGTTTTCTTTCTCTAACTTCTTCCATCAATTGAAGCTCCCAAGTAATAATAGTTGATCTGAATGCAGGAGGAAGATAAGGCGAGGTTGGTGCAGGAGACCGGTTTGCAACTAAAGCAGATAAACAATTGGTTCATCAATCAGAGAAAGAGGAACTGGCACAGCAATCCATCTTCTTCCACTGTCTTGAAGAACAAACGCAAAAGGTTTTATTTTCCTACAAAATACATAACTGAGACCTATCAACATTCAACTCAAATCTGAAACTTTTGTTTGCGTGGATGAAAGCAATGCAGGTGACAATAGCGGAAGAGAGCGTTTCACGTAGCGAGAAGAAAATTGAAGTGAATTTGGGAGCTTGATTGGATGGGATTCATATTAGAAAGTTGGCTATACAGAGAGGGGGACAGTATTAGAAAGTAACTTTTTGTGAAACTACAAAATAGTATGTAGTTTGGTTTCTGCGATTCCATATATTTATTTAGTATAAAGTACACAAACCAAAAAGAAGAAGATGATTCAGGCTTTTGTGTTAATGTTTTAGTTTTTTTTAGTAGGGTTGTTTGTCTGCATGAGTTTTATTGTGAACAATCAGATACTCATCATCAGCATAATATCTTGTGAATAAGATAGTGAGCGGAGAGCATTGGGATACACAGTTTCTATATAAACTAGTTGGCTTCCAAGTTGAAGAAGTGCGGTTTATATTTGGCGGTTCAAGTGCTTGTTCTTACAAAATTTAAAATTGCATTAACTTGGCTTTGAATAAAATATCATGTAGGTTAACTTTATCTATATAATAAGGTTGTTCCTTTACTTGCCGTCGATGACAACGGCTGACAGAGTTGGCTATTTTTGTGGCATAGATTGTACACGTTCGTGAAGAGGGCTGGATGGCTCATTCCCCTTGTTTGAATGGGGTAATAGGAAGAGTTCTATCCGATAGGCAAAGTAGTGGTCTTTTTCTTTCCATTACGGGCGACAAGAACAAATATTGGAATGGGAAGAAAAAAGGTTCGGTTTGTAGACAAAACTCGTCATGGGCTTATATCTTGTAGTCATAGGAGAGCTGAGCCTTGTGTTGGCCCAGTTTTGGTTCATTTAGTGAAACAGTGTCGTTTGAGTTGTAACCGGAAATCTCCTTCTTCCTTTGACTGTCGATCTCGGTGTGGGTGGCTTAACGAGATGCTAGGGCTAATGTTGATATGTACTCTTAGGGCCTTCTATTCCAGTGCTGGTAGTTGAATAAGGCCATGCCAAAACTGAGGGTTGGTAACTGTTCGTTTGTCCGCCGCCGATAATAGCGATTAGTGGCAAATTCTTATTCATTTATTTATCGTTGCCACAGACGACAGCCGCCAATATCCAATTGCAATGCAAATTTTTGATGCTGATTATTTTTTTAGCATTAGATGCATGAGTTGACGGCTAATGGTAAATAAACGAACAAAAATCTATCGTCAGCCACCATCGCCAACGGCATGCAAATGAACATAGCTAATTATTCCACACATCCATTTTTTAACTGTCACTAAGTATATGATTTCCATTCAATTTTGTTTTATTTGTTCTCCACCATTATGATTAGTCTAATATACTTGAATCCTATAATATACGGATACTTCAAATATATACCGTCTCCATAATTGAAACAATTCAAAGATGGAAAAATTTGGAGACATCTTAAGAATCTCTTGTTAGAAATGAGATAGGAAAAATGATCGAAAATTGAATAAATAAAAATTTAAAACGTTTTTAGACGATTCATTTTCAAAATTAGTATTTTCATATAAAATTTAAACACCTTCTAATTTGTTATGTTGAATTTGAATGTGATTTTCTTTATATTTATATATTAAAAATTATTATATATTTATTTATGTATTCCTCTTAATAGCATAAATAATAGTATTTAGCTTTATATTGTTGTAAAGTATTATCCTCTTAGGATATTCTCTTAAAAGATCTCAACAGATCACAAGTGTCTTGTGTATATCATACCCGTTAACCCGTATGGCCGTATCCATAATTTTTTTTATTTTATCGTGTTTTTCGTCTCTATTTCCGTATCCATTTCTTGTACATATATCCGTATTAATCCCATCTAGCTTAAACCACATTAACCACATTTATTCGGTACGCTTGTGCCTCACATCGTTAATCCATCATTATGACACTCGTGTTATTGGCTCAATATGTAAATGGAAATTTTGCTTATGTATTCTTGAGCTTCTCATAATGCCCAACTCATTTGAACATTACTCATTCGTTTGATAGATCATTTCACATACCTTGCCCAAAAAAGATCATTTCACATACCTTTTTAGTTTTTACCATAGCTCTAGAAAGATCGACTTTTGAGTATATATTGACTAAGTTCGGCAAATTACACACACCAACTTAATTAAAATAAAAAGTATTAATGAAGTTTAAATGTGTGGTGTGTATCTTACTTAGATAAGCACACATATGTATTGGGATTAAACATCGACCAAGTTACGCCTAAATTAAACACGAAATTATTATTACCCTTTGTATATTTTTCTATTAACATAAATAACAGGATCATTAAAAATATTACAAAGGAGACAATAAAATAAAAATATCAAACTTTTATAACAAGCGGAGCTACAAACCTCTCCGGTGAAGGATTTTCGCCGCCGTCGTCAAAATTAAGACTGTAATTTTTGAGATCATAAGTGAAATCCACATCCCTCTTCATCTTTTTCCTTCCATTGCTGCTAAAACTTCTTATAAAGTTTTTCCATTTTGGCCCCGCAATTTTCTCCGAAATCTCTTTTAGCACCTTAAGTTTCCTGCTCCACCAATTCTCTCTTTTTTCCTCCTGCAAATGACCGCTCCAGCCACTGTCTCCTCCTCTTCGCCACCGGAACACACAGAATTTACGGAGATACACACACCCATAACACGCCGCCGTTTCTTCGTAATCATCAGAGAGTAGATTTTCTTGATCTGTGGCCATGATAACAAAGAGTGTTGTTATCTCTGAGAGTTTTGGTTAGTGAGTGAAAATATCAGACAGGTATATTATATAGACAGCTGAGTGAGATTAAGCCATGTGGCATGTCGACCGTTTGGATTGAGTCTCTCATTGGACTGTTATTTCGAAAAGCGTGACGGTGGTGTGAGAGGATCAGTGGTATAGCTGGCTAATCATGAAAGACAGCTGTGAAGGCGGGAACGAAACGGTTGCTTTCTTTTATTTGTTTTTTGTTTTGTCTTTATGGATAATTATGAAATGATAATGGGTCTGAATGGTGACGTAATAGTAAAAGCGTTAGAGGCTTACCGCTTTGTTTGTTACCAATCACGAAAACGTTATCAAAGCTACAGTAAAAACGGTTACTCTCAGCTTTTTCTTACCGCTTTCTCTAACAGCTTTTGCTTACAGCTTTCACTTACCGCTTTGCACTATTCAACCGCTTACCACTTCCGCTAACCGCTAGTCTTACCGTTCCGCTTTTGGTCACCAATCGGACCCAATGTTTTAGTAAATAAGTTTGGCGCATATTATAAAATATAAATATACTAAGATTGCGTTATATAGAAAAAAAGTGAAAAGGTTGACAAAAAAAAGGTGAAAAGTACCTACAATTATATTTATTATAAATAAAAAGTGAGCGATTTTTTTTTTGAAACTAGTGTAAATTAAGATGATCTTAGTGTCCGATAATATATAAAACTTGGTTATGTTATAACTTATAAACGAGACACGGCTGAATTTTGTTAGAAGATTTATATTGAACTAGATTTTGACCCGCACTTAGAAAATGCGGGTTAAATTTTCTTTACAAATTTTACTTTTTATTCATTTTGTTAATAGTAGTTTAGATTTTTAATTATGTACTCTAATTTTGATTATAATTGTTTAACCAATATTATAAACAGTGAGTTAGCAATTTAGTTTTTTTTTTTTAAATGAATTATGTGTTATTTGGAGGAGATATATCGTAAAGATTAAGAGATTAAAATAACGATTTCGCATTATATATTTTAATCTGCGTTGTATCGTAAGATCATAGTTTGGAAAAATATATATATGTGAAAACAACTATTGTAAAAGTTATATGGTATATGTTTAATTGTTATTTTATTTATCTAAAATATTATTTTATAAAATACATGTTGTAGTCGTATATATAATTTGCAAATTTGATGGAACTATCCGTTAAATACTTCATTCAAACATAAAGCATAATTTGACGCTTCAAATATTTGAATAATATAAGTATGAAATTATTTTATTATTTTATTAATTTTAAAATATATCAGCTGAAATTATTTACTATATGCGATTTTTTATAGAAAAATTATAATCAAGATTGGCTAATTAATTTTTCAACCCGTTTAATTAATTAAATATTTTTCAGTTTGATGGAAAAACCTGCTAAAAGTACAATCGTAAAAACATCAATCGTAATATGTGTATATATATTTGAAACAAAATAAAAGATATTAAATATATTTCAAATATTTGAATAATATAAGTATGAAATCATTTTAATATTTTATTAATTTTAAAATATATCAGCTGAAATTATTTACTATATGCGAATTTTTAGAAAATTTATAATTGAGATTGGCTAATTAATTTTTCAACCCGTTTAATTAATTAAATATTTTTCAGTTTGATGGAAAAACCTGCTAAAAAGTACAATCGTAAAAACATCAATCGTAATATGTGTGTATATATATATATTTGAAACAAAAAAAAAGATATTAAAATATATTTCAAATATTTGAATAATATAAGTATGAAATCATTTTAATATTTTATTAATTTTAAAATATATCAGCTGAAATTATTTACTATATGCGATTTTTTTTAAAAAAAATTTATAATCGAGATTGGCTAATTAATTTTTCAACCCGTTTAATTAATTAAATATTTTTCGGTTTGATGGAAAAACCTGGTAAAAAGTACAATCGTAAAAACATCAATCGTAATATGTATATATATATATATATATATTTTTCGAAACAAAATAAAAAGATATTAAAATATATTATAAATATATTTTGAATTAAATCATAAATTAAAGAATCTTAATTTATATATAATAGTTGATGTATAAATTATTCATTATATTTATCAATTAATTTGTTTTGATTTTAATTAATTAGGAAAGTGGGACCCATTAGATTTTGGTTGTTTGGCTACATGTTTAATAATTGTCTTGTTTGGAAACATGGATTGTAGAGATAATGTTATATTCCCTAATTATCCTTAATGAAGGTTATAAATCCTAATAATATCAAGGGCAAATTTCTGGAACAACATTTATGTAAGCATCTAAATAAACTAGAGTGACTGTAACTGTAAGTAAGAAACAAAAAGTGATAAGACAAAACCTAAAAGGTTGGCAGCCTGGCAAATGATGATTAGCCGTTGGGTTAAAAGGCAAAAGTGGTATGGAGTTTTGTTAGACCAAACAAGTCACAATTTTATAAGGTTGGCTGTCCATGTTGTCCATGTTGTATAATCTTAGGCTATAACAATGACTCACTAATCAGTAATCACCCCCAACTAATCATAATGTTTGTGTCCTACTAATTAACATCATAACATAGATGGCATTGTGGACATTTTTATTGAGTACGTGTACCTTGCTATTTTACATGTAGCAAAAATAAAAAAATTCATACAAAACTTGACTACCCTCTGAAATAGTGATACTCTACATGATTTTTTTTTAAACCTGAAATAGTATTAGCACAAAAAAAAAAACCTGAAATAGTATGGTAAACAAGTGAATTTTAATTTTTTTTTTTCCCAAAGAACGAAAAACAATTAATTGTGAATTCTTGTTTAGAGTGAACTGGATTGATTAATTGTTTTTCATTCTTTGATGATTGTCGCCAACATAAAGACTTCCCAGATGGTTGTCGTTGTCGGAAAGGCTTCCATGTTCTTCTTTCTTTTCAAGAGCGGCTTTTATTGCTTTTTCTAGTTGTTGTAGAGACAGTTTCTTTTCCTTTTCTAAGTCTTGCTCGGTGTCAAAGGAGATCTAAAGTTGTCCTCACAATCGCTTCTCAGTGGCATTCCGTCCAGGCCCGGTTCTGAACCAAAACCTGTGAAACATTGGTGTAGGGCCCCACAATTTTGGAAAAAAATCAGGGCCCATTTTTATTTAGATTTCTATTTGTTATAATGGAAATATTGAAGAAGACATTAAAAATCTCAATTTAATTATAAAAGATTGACAATATGGACCCATAGAATTTCTACAAAAGGAAAACATGGGGATAATTGCCTTAAAAAAAAGGAATACGTAAGAAAATTCTTTTGACAAAAAAATACATGAAAAATCATAATTAAAGAAATTTGACATTAGTTATTAGGTTAGTTGTATTATAAAACACACAACTTACGCCGTCCAAGAGACTTGCAAAATAAATCGAGAGTGGTTTATATTAAGGTATGTAACTTTTTATATTTTATGTTTTGTTTATGTGCTGTTTTTGATTGTCACCAGTTTTAGTTTTTTTAAAAGAAAATTGTGTTCTTATATTTTCCAGTTTTACTAAAATGAATTCAAGATATGAAAGTGGAGCTAAGAAAAGGAACAAGAAGAAAAGAGAAGAAGAAAAGAGAAGAAGAATTGACAAAATCTATGTCTGGTTCTATGTTAAGGTACATCAAAAAACCAAAATCCTCTGAGACTGATAATGATAATGAAATTGATAAAATTATTGGGATAGAAGATGAACATTGTGAGACTTCTAATAAAGGAGAAGAGGATATATTTAGCAAAGAGCACGAAGTAAATGATAATAGGGTTGATGAAGATAAAGAGGATGTCCATGAGAATACAGATGGTGTGAATTTCAAAGAACATGATTCTTTCGTTGATGTTTCCGATCCTGCACATTGGGGAAAAGTTGATCACACGTTGAGGGATTTTTTGGTTACGATTTTGGTCCTTTAGCAAGACCATCTCATGATTACAATTTTCCCAAAAACATCACTGGAAGACACTTTTCTCATAAGCATTACAAAAGGCGTATGAAGAATGGAGATACACAAGAAAGACAGTGGTTGGTCTATTCAAAAAAATCAGAGAAAATATATTGCTTTTGCTGTAAGTTGTTCGGAGGAGATAAAGACACTACCCAATTAGCTAGCACCGGATTCAAGGATTGGAACAATGTTCTGATAAGGCTTAGTCAACATGAAAGTAGTCAGTGTCACATTATGTGCATGAGCCAATGGATGGAATTAGAGTTGAGATTGCAGAAAAATCTAACAATTGATAAGCATGTTCAGGAAGAAATCAAGAAAGAGAAAAATCACTGGAGAGAAGTTTTGTTGAGATTATTTGCACTGGTGAAGACTTTGGCTAAATGCAATATAGCCTTTCGTGGAAGCAATGAAAAGATTGATCATGATAACAATGGAAATTTTCTTAGCTTTATTAAAATGCTTGGAGACTTTGATCCAATTATACGAGAACACATCAAGCGAATGAAAGGAAGGGAAACTCATTATCACTATCTGAGCCACAAAATTCAGAATGAAATAATAGCAATGTTGGGATCTGAGATGAAGCTGATGATCATTAAGAAAATCCGAGATGCTAAGTATTTCTCAGTCATTCTTGATTGTACTCCAGATATTAGTCACAAAGAGCAAATGTCTCTTATTATCCGATGTGTGGATGTCTCAGAAGATTCAGCCCAGGTTGAAGAAGCGATTGATTTCTTTGGGATCATCCAACGGTTGTACTGTTTATTTTCGCATTCCACAACTAGGTGGGATATATACAAGAAAATGGTAGGAGGTCCCACACTTAAACCCTTATCAGATACTCGCTGGGAAAGTCATATTGAAAGTATTAAAGCAATAAGATTTCAAGCTCCAGAAATCCGAGATGCTCTGTTATACTTGGCGAAAATAGTGATGATCCCCAAACCCGGAGTAATGCTGAATGTCTTGCAATAAGTGAAACACACGGAATTGGGGGATTTGAGTTTTTGTTTGGTATGGTTATATGGTACGAAATTTTGGCCGCCATTAATATTGTAAGCAAGATTTTGCAGACTGAAGATATTGATATTGATGCTGCTATCACTCACCTGAAGGGGTTAGTCTCTTTTTTCAGAAGTATAGAGAAACAGGTTTTGAAGAAGCAAAAGCTGAAGCAAAGAAAATTGCAGTTGCTATGGATATCGAACCCATTTTTCATATCAAAAAGAAGCGCTTTATCAGGAAAAAAACACATTTTGATGAGGATCCAAGACAAGTTGTTGATGATAATGTGGTTGTGAGCGAGGAAGAGAGTTTCAAGATAGACTTTTTCATCAAAATCATGGATCAAGCTTTAGTTTCTCTTCAAGCAAGGTTAAAACAATTCCAAGAGTATGAGAAAAGGTTTGGTTTTTTGTTCGATCTGAGAAAGCTCAACTCAACAAGCGATGATAACTTGAAGGCATCATGTACCAACCTTGAAGTTTCTCTTAGGCATGGAGAACGTTCAGATGTCGATGCAAGAAGATCTATATTCAAGAATTAATAGATTTTTTATTAGTTTCGGGGATATTGTAATTTTTAATTGCAAACTTGAGTTTTTTTAAAATAATTTAATATTTTATTTTATATTATTTAGGGCCCCAAATTTTAGTTTCGTATTGGACCTCCTATATTTCAGGACCGGCATTGATTCCGTCATGCCTTATCTTGTTTGCTTTATTTTCCTCTTGGTTATTCTTAGTGCATGTTGATCAAAGATGTTGTTGGCTGATGTTGCAGAGGGAGGACGGGTACGTGCAATGCCAACCCAAAGATAATAAATTTTGTTTATGGTCCTAAGAAAATATAGAAAAAATTTATAAATTCTGCAAAAATGTAATGAAAATTTTAAACACAATCCATGTATCATAATCAACTGATTATATGGCTTATGCCATGGACTGGCATTGGGTAGGTGAAAGGTCTCGATAACTGGTCTTGGTCTATCTTCCCCATGTTTTCAGCTTCCCCCTTCCCTCTTTCTTCATGTTTGTAGAGACTGGGCACATCACAAGTACTTGCTATCTTTCAGATACTTGCTAGCTACTCAGCCCGGTTGTTCAGGTAATTTAATTCGTTACTTGTACTTGACTCGTTTGAAACAAGTATTCGTTATATCAAATAATCGAAAAAATTAATATCCGTAAATAATTTGATCCGGCTTGTTATTTGTTATTTTTCACTAATGAGATTTTTTTTATTAAATCTAATATCAGTGTCTGATTTCTATCACATTGCCAGTGAGTAACAATTATTTTTTAACGAGTAATAAATATTTTAGTAAACGAGAAACGAGTAACAAATAATAAGACAAATAACGGGACAAGTACTAGAAAATATAATGATACTTGATATTTGATCCATATTTGCAATTAATAAGATTCGTTGATTCCGGCTATCGAATTTGGGGTGTATAGGTTTTTAAAACACCATCTCTTGTTTTGTGTTTTCGGGTTTTGATCTCTCTTTCTCAGCTTTTATCTCCTTCGTATGAATTTGTTTGTAGTGTTTGTTGTTATATAATACTCCCTCTGTTTCTCAATATAGGAGGTTTTATCAAAAACACACATATTAAGAAAACTTAACTTTTTCTCTTTTAAATAAAAATATCATTTAATATTCTAGCTTTTCAAGATTTCCAAGAAACTTCTTTCATTATATTTTAACTTTTTAATTTTTTATATTAAAATAAAGTGAACTTTTACCTTGAAATGTGAGAACCTCTTATATTTTGAAAAAAGACTAAAACTCTAAAACCTCCTATATTGAGAAACGGAGGGAGTACTAGTATTCTGGCCCGTGCGTTGCACGGGCTAATGTTTATGTATTTGACGTCGGCTATTACTTGATAACGAAATATATGTTAGAGTTGACATCAACAAAAAGTTTAAATTAAGTTGTTGTTGTATTAGAAAAATTGACTTGTGTTCATATATCTCGTTTTGACTATCTTACAACAAAGCAAACTCAAAAAATCTACAATAAAAAGATTACTATGTTTCCCGTCCCTATTCAGATTTTGATCTAATCCCCAAATTAGAGAAAACCTTTTTAATTGTGTAAGATAATCATGTTTACCTTACTAAACAACATATCTGGTCGTCATGGCTTAATATATGAATTTATTAGGAATCTCTGGCCAAAAACACTAACACTTGTTGTGTATGCCAAGGGATATATGGTGCATGCATTAAGGAACACTAACATTAAGGAACACTAAAATAACCATGTTTACCCTTACGTTTTTAATCCGAAGACATCTAGCTTCAAGTATTGGGACAAAAATTGATCAAAAGCTTATTTTTCATTGTACAGTATAGTTATGGCAACTGTCGGACGACATTTCACCTCACATGTGCTAGAAGTGCTGGCTTTCATATGACTGCTGGTGGGAAACTTCCTCATAAGACTTACTGTGAGAAGCACATTTTTTCACATAAGGCAAAGGTCTTATTCGTCATCTCTTTACTTATATTCGAATGTGATGATTTTCTAAAAAACTACAAATTTGATGTATGCTTTTCTCAGAAGGAAACTTGATGTGTTTCAGGTTTTGCAGCTCTAATAAGTGCAGCCAGTAGCTCAGGAAACAGGACAGATGAAGTTACAGAGAAAAGCCAATAACATGAGCAAGAAAACAACTTGTGGAAGAACTTGTCCAATCGATGCTTTTTTAGTTGTATCCTTAACTTTTGAAGTGTTATGTTTTTGCTTCTAGATGATAGTATTATACTCTACCAATGAAATCGTCATATAGTTGAAATCATATTTCTTTAAAATATGTATAAAAGAACATATTATTCAGAACATGTTCATCATCATTCAAAGCGAGTTCACATACTGAATATGCAGTCAAGTTCGTCGTTTAAATTTTGAAAAATCATATGTTAAACATGTATTGCCTGTAAAGAATAAAGAGATATGAAATGAAAAGAACAATTGTCTAAACAACACATATAGAGATCTGAACAATTGTCTAAACAACACATATATAGATCTATCTTTTTACCGTCCACTATAAGCAAATGCCGTCCAATTACACATGGTACACAACATTTCACTTACACAAGTTTGATTATACTATCTTCCTTTTTATGATCCGAAGCTCATAATAATATAAAAAGAGAGAATGATATTGTACAACAAACTTGTTTACCTTATCATCCACCGGAATCATATCAAGACCAGTTAGAACTCCGGGTCTTTCCGGTTTCTCAAATCACCAAATCCGAGCAATTCTCACTTTTATCTTACACGGTTCGTCGGTTGGAAAGAAGCTGAAAAATCGCTGTGAAATCTAGAGGCATTTGAAAACAGAGAAACCATCATCATGAGAACAAAATTTGATAAAACACAGAAACTTAATATAACTCAATTTACCTTTTGGGAATAGAAGCTATAAATGCAGCAACTGATATGGAGGAAATAGCTTGTTCTTCTCTCTGAGATAACGGAGAAGAATGGTCTCAGGAATGTTTTTACAAAAGAAATTTTTTTTTATAAAGGTGGGAGATCGTGAGATGTCCCTCAAGAAAAGGAGCTGTTAGATAATGAGGATCTTATTAATAAATTTGTAAATCATATGTATTTATTTTGGAAAAATATTGTGAAATTTGTGTAGTCATACGTAAAAAAAACAAATCAGATTAGTCAATGACCTTTATTTGCTTTTCATTGACTACTGATTTATTCCTTTTCAAAACATATTTTTGTGGCTAATATGTTATTTGTATAATACGGCTAACAAAATCAGGATTTACCTTGGAGGATGCCTTCCATTGAATTCATGAGCTCGGCTTGCTGCTGCTAGTAATTGGGTTTAAGCTCTTGATTAAGAAGAAATGAATGAAATTGTTAGATAACAAAGAGTAGTAGCCTAAATTCGGTGTCCACCAAAAATGCAGAATATGTTACCTGCAAGACTAAGGAAGAACCGTGAACTATTGAGGATCTCCTTGCCTTCCAGTCGAAATATGATATTCTTCCTGCATCCAAATGACATATTGGGTTTGTCTATGCACGATGTTTAATCAAGTTTGAAGAGAAAAACGAATAATTATTAATAGGTAATCCGATGCTATTCCAGAATCCAACCAACCTCATTAAATTCATCAACTTTCTGCTTCCTCAGACAATGCAAAGAAATGGAGATCGTGGGATTTCTTCAAGTTCAATTTAGGCTTCAAAGCTAGAGATTAATTATATTTATTAATTCATCAAAGATAACTGGAGATATGGAAAGAAATGGAGATCGTGGGAGGTGGGCATGGAAAAATCCGGAAGAATCTTCGTTAGAAATAACTTACATGTATATGATTGTATATCTAGATCTTCTGAATTCATTCTTTTCCAGAAACTATATACGAACATAACCCATAAACCTGAAATCGAAACAAAACCCAGAATTCACCGATTAGAAAACATGAACAGATATATATATATATATATAACATAAGAGAATCAATCCGATAGAAACTTGTAAAGGTAGAACTACAATCACGAAATAGAACGTTAGGGTTATGAAATTTCCTGAAGTTAAACTGCAAATCGGTGAACGGAGATGAATTTCTTAGATTGAAACCGTGAGAGAAGGAGATCCGACGTTGATGGCCACCATTTTTTCCAGAGAAAGGGAGAGAGGCGGTTTCCAGAGAAAATGAGAAAAATGAAAGAAAAAAATGGGAATAATCATCAGAATTGATTTCAGAATAGTCATTCAAAATATTGACACGTCAGCATAATGGAATGTTCTGATTGGAGGAGGTGAGATTTTTCTCTCACATGACTTCTGATTTATATTAATTAGATATAAGATGAAAAAAAAAATCTAGTAAATGGGAAACATTCAATACAGTTAGAAACTACACATGATTGTTTTTGCATCTAGTTTCTTCACGTTGGCGTTGTAGATTATGAACCCGTTTACATAAAGAAGTAATATTTTACACCAGAAAAAACTTTTTTTTTTTGTCAAGCCAATTTGATTAATACCTGGGCTAAGTGGGATTAGATCCGAGCCCATTAAGAACAGTTTTGACTGCAGCATCTGCGAGCCCATTACAAAAACGTTTGATGAAAAGAACATAACAAGAAACAAAAGATGAAGAGAGGATAGAGATGTCTGACACCAGGAAAAAACTACCTTAAGCTATTAACAACGATCGAATGAATTAAATCAATTCAATATATCTTTCAATAATAGAGAATCCATTAAAATTCAAAATGTTCCTAATAAGTACTAACAACAAAGATTTCATATTAAATTATATTCTATATATATGATAATTTACAGCTTTCTTTTAGGAATAATTTGTTTTAAGATATGACAGAATCTTTGACCAAAAAAAAAGATATGACAGAATTGAATACATTATCTAAATTAAGTATGTAGAAATAAATGATTGTTTATTGACCAAAACAAAAGAAATAAAGGACTGTTATGGAATTTTTTTGGCTAAAAAGAAAAAGGAGTATTTGGCAATTGAGCCACTTAAAATCTTAAACATATTTAACCAAAAAGGCCTAAGCCGCCAAAACGATGTCTTGTCTAATTTTTCAGTTAGCTGGTCTTGTTCAATTTTGATTTATTATTTTAAAATCACGCCCACCAAAATAAAATTGTGGAATTTTCTAGGAAATGGGTTACCCATTTATTATTACTCGTTTTGAGACAAAGTCTTCTCAACATTTCGACAACTATATAAAGTCCCTCACGAAACCTAAAAAACCAAAAAAAAAAAAAAAAAAAATCATCAAGAATATCTAGATCCTAGAGATGTACAAGGTTGCAAGTGCTTCAGAGTATCTAGCCATCACAGGCGCTGGGATCGAAGACATCAAGCTCTCGAAGAAATCATGGGTGTTTCCATGGCAATCATGCACCGTCTTGGACGTTTCTCCAGTCAACTACACTTTCAAAGTCCAGGCTATGAGTGCGGAGAAGCTCCCTTTCATTCTCCCCGCCGTCTTCACCATCGGACCACGTGTCGAGGATCCTGAAGCCCTGATTCTGTACGCTAGACTGATTTCTCCTCACGACAAAGAATCCAACCATGTGAATGAGCTTGTTGAAGGTGTTATCGAAGGAGAGACTCGTGTCCTCGCTGCTTCCATGACAATGGAAGAGATCTTCAAAGGTAAACCCCACACATATTTACTGATCTTTGTTTTGTATCCTAAATTGAGGGTTTAGATATGAAGTTTCTTGGCGATTTGAGTATGTTGAATTTAGGGCAGGCCCTATCCATAACGAAATGAAACATTGGTCTTGGCTTTTAAATTTTATATAATTAATATATATAAGTTTTTCGGCCCCTAAATTATAAGATATTTTTTTTTTAAATTAGTATTTACACTAAAATATTTATGGTTCCTTAAATCTCATGGCCTACCTTGGTTGAATGCGTCAATTTGAATTCTTTTGTAATATTATTATTACTCAAGCTACTAAACAATTTGGTTAAATGCAGTGTTTTTAAAACTGGACCGATCCAACGGTCGAACCGGGTTGAACCGTGAATCAAAAATATATCCGGGTTGGGTTGATCATAAAATCCAATAGTACTTGGACCGGTTAAAAAATCGGATTGGACCGCAAAAAAACAAAAACCGGCGATCCATTAAACCATCTCAAACCGGATTTTATAAAAAATGTTAATTTTATATTTTTTAACTATTTTTTCTTCTTAAACAATCAAATATAACTATATTAGTTTAAATATTTATTAAAAAAGTAACATTAAATGTGCTCTTATATCTTATTTTGTTGTTGATTTAACATTTAAACTTTTAAATTATTTTTTTAGTAATTGTTACACATGTTTCCAAAATTATGATTATTGTAAAGTCTTATTTAATAGTTTGAAATTAATAACATATTATAATATATCTTATTTTTAAATTATCATCAAATCCGGTCGAACCTGGTCGGACGATATTAACCCATGACCCAAGAGGTTTGCGTGTTCAGTCGCCAGTCCGCTTTAAAAACATTGGTTAATGAGTTTTTGTTTTTGTTTTATGGATTTGAAGGGACAAAGGAGTTTAAGAAAGAGGTGTTTGATAAGGTTCAACTAGAACTAAACCAGTTCGGTCTCATAATCTACAACGCCAACGTGAAGCAACTCGTTGATGTTCCTGGACATGAGTACTTCTCTTACTTGGGTCAGAAAACCCAAATGGAAGCAGCAAATCAAGCCAGGATCGATGTTTCTGAAGCCAAGATGAAGGGAGAGATCGGTGCAAAGGAAAGAAACGGGCTTACACTTCAGAACGCAGCAAAAATTGACGCGGAGTCAAAGATCATAACAATGCAGAGGCAAGGAGAAGGGACAAAGGAAGAGATCAAAGTCAAGACAGAGATCAAAGTGTTTGAGAATCAGAAAGAGGCTGATGTGGCTAAGGCCAATGCTGAGCTTGCGATGAAGAAAGCTGCTTGGACTAGGGATGCTCAAGTTGCTGAGGTAGAAGCAACAAAAGCAGTGGCTTTGAGAGAAGCTGAGCTTCAGACTAAGGTCGAGACAATGAATGCATTGACTCGGACCGAGAAGCTCAAGGCCGAGTTCCTTAGCAAAGCCAGTGTTGAGTATGAAACAAAGGTTCAAGAAGCAAATTGGGAGTTATACAACAAGCAGAAGCAAGCAGAGGCAGTTCTATACGAGAAGCAAAAGGAAGCTGAGGCACAGAGAGCTGCAGCAGACGCAGCGTTCTACACAAAGCAGAAAGAAGCTGATGGACTTGTTGCTTTAGCAAGTGCTCAGGGGACTTATCTCAGAACCCTCCTAGATGCTCTTAATAATGACTATTCTGCCCTTAGAGACTTCTTGATGATTAACAATGGGTCTTATCTGGAGATTGCTAGGATTAATGCGATTGCGGTTAAAGACTTGCAGCCCAAGATTAGTATTTGGAACCATGGTGGGGAACAGGGGATTGGTGGGGGTGGTAGTGGGAATGCTATGAAGGATATAGCTGGACTGTACAAGATGTTGCCTCCGGTTCTTGATACGGTTTATGAGCAGACTGGGATGCAGCCACCGGCTTGGATCGGTACTATACGTGGTGCAGAGTCTTAAGTAAGAAATGCCGCATCAACATAGCTGACAGTTGAGGTTTGGATAGTGGCATGGTTTGGTCGTTACTTGTGATTCAAGATACATCCGTTTTATCTTTATTAATTTATTTAGTTTCTTTTCCCTTGAGAAAGTAATGCTTTAATATATTAATCCCGTTGCAAAACTTGCCATTTGTTAAGTATTTGAAGTATGTTATTTTCTTAGTTGAATTTATTTTCATACTATTATGTTAAAGAGAAAATAAGAAATGAGTGTCAAATAAAAACCATAAGAAAGACAAAAATAGATGCGATTTTAAATTTAAGTTGTGAAAATCACACATATATAGTAAAACAAGAACCACAAAACATGTGCATATAGTAAAACAAGAACCACAACAATACAATGGAGGTGGAGGTGCAGCTTATGGATAAACTTTTTTCCATATATGCAAATGGGCAAAGTGTTGTAAGTTTTGCGCAGCAAATGAATCAAATTCGAAGTGTGTTGCACCCCGAATCCATTTCTTATCACTCGACCACTTTATCCAGACAACATGTACATGTATATGAGACTTTTCTTTTTGTGCTGACTAAATTTCATTGAATTATATCGAAATTACAATGTTGAAATTATATAAAAATATACGGTATAATGAAAATTATTACATAAATAGTTATGTGTTTATATGTTAAAAATGATATGCAGAAATAAGATTCACGACACCTCGAGGACGTCTTATTTCTTCACAAATACGTAGTTTTTTATACCGTCTTATTCTAATACAATTCTTTTGCTCTTCTGGGTTTTTATTTAGTTTGATTTATTGCTCATCGCCCTTCCATTGTTGTTTGAGTCGCTTCGTTGATCGAGAACACATACTCAGACATTAATCGCTGATCGTGGTTCAACGCATTTGTGAAGGTTGGCTGTTTTGGATGCTGAAGATTTTGATCGTTGCTCAACATATAAGCGATCTGTGAAATTGTGGGTCTGTCCTTAGGATGGTCTTGAACGCAAAGAAGTGCAATGTGAATGCACCGCATTGCTTCTTTTGAAGAATATGAATCACTCAATGCTTCATCTACAATGCTAACACCATTCGTGCCACACCAAGATCGCCATGCCTAAAAATGATTCATCAATATAGGATAGATAATGGTCCTTTCATATATGAAATGTATATAAACACTTACATAATCAACGAGGCTGTTGTAGTCGTTATGAACAAACCTGTTTGCCTTTTTGCCTGATATAATCTCCAATAACAAAACTCCAAAGCTATATATATCAGATTTTTCTGAAATTATTCCGCCCAACCCATATTCCGGTGACATATAACCACTGAAATTAATTCGAGTCAAGAAAATTAAATTCCAAATATTTTACTTAATTTTATTTTTCATTTATACATATGTTACTACATCCTAATTATTTTTTTTATTTGATGTTTATGTAGCTATGTTTATAACTTGTAAAAAGTGATTAATATTTGATTAGAAAAAGAGAGTGGTTTAAAATAATAAAAAATTAGCATGTAACACAAACACAAACCCTTTTTTTCTTTGCTTTTGAAACAATTAAACATATACGACACAAAGACTTACTATGTTCCGATGATTCTTTGGGTTCGGTCATCGATCTGTCTGCAACCAAAAATCCTAGCAGTTCCAAAGTCTGAGATTTTAGGATTCATCTCATCGTCAAGAAGAATGTTGCTTGACTTGAGATCTCGATGAATTATCTTGAGATGCGAATCTTCATGTAGATATTGAAGTCCTCTAATTATCCCACTGATTATATTTATACGTTTCTCCCAATCCAGTTCCATATGCTTAATAGAGTCTACACGAACCAAAACAAAAATGAAATAAATAAAAAATTTCAATCTACTAACCAAGTTTCAGATTACCAAAGAGGAAAGCATTATTACTGATGCTTTCCTCTTTGGTAAGTGGAATTGTGCGTAATGTTTTCGTATACTAGATTACTGATACTAGCATTATTCCTCGTCACTACTTGGAAAAACAAAACATAATCATATTGTTTTACACGAATATTGGTTGAAGTACCTTATAAACTGGACCAAAACCACCTTCTCCTAACTTGTACTCCTCAGAGAAAGCATTGGTTGCTCTAATTATCGTTTGTAGACTTAAGTCACACATAGCTTCTCCACAATCATTCTCTGTTTCAATTTTTGCTGGCTTCAGTAAACACCAGAAAAAAAAAAAAAAAACACTTTGTATAGTGAAACAGTTTCTGCAAACACATATGTCACCTTTTTGTGCTCTTGTTCTGCGCAAGTAACAACAACACGAACCAACAAGAAATGCAGCAGCCGCTACTGATGTTAGTACACTGGCTAATACAACGGTTATGGTTTTATAATATTTTGTTGCTCCTGGATTTTCTCGACGCATTTGTGATTGAAAATCCATTTCCTCGTCTTTTACATCGCCTGACATATAGTACATTGAAGAAGGTCTTCTGTTGCTTGGAGACGTACTTCTTCTTCTTCTTATTCTCTCGACAACCCAGAGTGGAGCATATCCTTCGACGTAATCTAACCTTCCTACCCAATAATATTGATCGAGCTGGTATAGGACATGCCTTGTCCAGAACTTTTCATCATATAGGAAAGGTTCTGTCCATGTGCCTGATAGCATGTTTTGAAGAGGGAAAACCTTGTCCCAACGAAATTCTCGTTCGAAATGCGGAACGCATTTGCAAGGGACTTGTGATGTTTTCTCATTCCAGAATCCAAATACCGGCCTTGACAATAGGAGGACCCGAAGCAACTACATAAAAACTAAAGGCCCATTAATAAGTAGAGGTATTAAGTAATCTGTTAAAAATATACTCCCCTCCTTTTTCAATACAGGAGGTTTTCAATATACCAGCTCGATAATGCACACATATATGAAGAAATTTTTTTTTTTTTTCAAACAAAAAATATCATTTAATATTTTAATTTTTTAAGATTTCCAAAAAACTTTTAATTGTATGTTGGCTTTTTATTTTTTAATATTAAAATAAATATTTGCGTAAAAATGTAAAAATCTCATATATTTTGAAAAAATCTAAAACTCTAAAACCTCCTACTCCCTCCGTTCAAAATTATAAGGGGTTTTAGAAGTTTTTTTTGTTCCAAAATGTAAGAGATTTCTATATTTTTAGACAACTTTAACTTTATTGAAAAATGTATGACCAATTATATTTTACAGTTTTTTTATTGTCAATAGTTGAACTATTTTTAATTTATTTATTTAGTAATATTTTTTTGTAGAAAAAATAAATTTCTTAATATTCTTGCTTTTAGTCAAAACCCCTTATAAAATGGAATGGATGGAGTATATTGAGAAACAGAGGGAATATATATTAAGAAAAACTGTAATATAGAGAGTCCGGCTCCTTAGAGCATGATTAGTGGTGAACCCCTCATGGGGTTTTAAAAAAAAAAAAAAAAATTTTTGGGAAAAGTGTAAAAAAAAAAAAATTCGAAAAAAAATAGACGAATAACAGGCTGCCACGTGTCATGAACAGTGTAAGAACCGGTTCTTAAATAAGAATTTTTAGGACCCGGGTTCTTAACTATTCACGTGGGTCCCACGTGAATAGTTAAGAACCCCCTTAAGAACCCCTTAAAACCTATTGATAAACATGCTCTTACCTCCTTGTCAGTTTTAGCTTCATCAATCAGCATATAACTTAGAAGTCTAGCACATATCCTCTGAGTAACCTCAGGTCTCGTAGACGAAGATTTTTTAGAGTTGTGGGACGGTAAATTACTGAAAGGAATTAAGGCCGGAAGCCCAAGCTTCCCTTGCTTCCGTGCAGGGCCTCCAAACGACCCGCAGTATCTTGAAAGAGATTGACCAGTGGAGATTGTACCAGAAGAAAATTGGAGAGCGAAGAACATCGTCAAGAATCCGCAGGATATGAAGAAGGCACTCTTACTGCAGTTGTCCATGTTAGTATGAACCATAAGTTCAGAGGATTGTGTAACAACTTATAGTAATCACACAATAAAAGAGTCTCCTCAACTCTTGAAAAGTAAAGAACAAGAAACAAAGTCGGAAAAGAACTGTTGATGTTTTATAATGGGAATCAAATTTAAAGGTCAAATATTCAAATGATACGGACAGACCTCTGTTACCTTTTTATATAGCTAATTGTTTGAGATTTTGACTAACAAATATGAAAGGGGCCGTAATTATTTCCTTGATTCGAACCGATGTTTTCATTGGACCGTGGATCCCACATCTCGTGCTCTGATACAAATTACGAAGCTTCTGAGTAATAATTACTTGATATTAAACTCAATTGAAGGTCAAGTATCGGTCAAAAGTAAATCAAATAGCACGGACAGAACTTTGCTACTTGGTATATAGCTAATTGTTTGACTAACAAATATGAAAGGGCCGCAATTTTTGTCCATGATACGAACCTCTATTTCATTCGACCAGACATGGATACAAATTACGAAGCTTCTGAGTCCTAATTACTTGATATTAAACCCCATTGATACAAATTTATCAACCTTACATAAAATTTGTTAATGGACAAAATAACATTTCAAGAATCTGCAGGACCAAGAAGATTGTTGCTGCTCTTGGGAATTACAGCTCGTACTTTTGGCAAGAGAAAATGAAACCCATCTTTTTGTTTTGTATGATGTATGTACATCTCGACTGATATCAATCTGTTTGTCTGGAGTGTTGTAATAACAAGACATCAAAATCTAGTAGAGACCAACAAGGAATTATAGAAGTAGAATTACAAGACAAACGCTTGTTTGAAAGCTATATATTTTACAAACGAAACGACAACGTATTTTGAAGAGAAATAGGCAACATAGAGATAGATATCTACTCACAACAAACTGTTTCTAGCTCTCTATCTAGTCTCTATGCTCCCCAGTTTGGAATGTTTGCAGTGGCTTCGTTCACCATCTTTACTAATGTTACCTGCCAATATAATACATCAATGAAGAAAACTTATGAGCTGTGTTTGCAATCAACGTTTCAGTGTAATCACATGTAATGTGTTCTCGGAAAATGAAGGCAAGATATGTAAATAAATATTACCACACTCTGTGAAACACCAGGTGGAGGCATTGTAAGGTTCCTTGGTGGCGGTGAGTTGTCATACGATCTTTTGTCAAATCTCCATTCCCCAATCTTTCCATAGGTTAAGTGACCCTGATTTCACAACAGTCGTGATTGATTTAGAGAATCATGCCAATCTCAATAATCAAGTTTGTATCTCAGAATCTTACCTTCATATCAAAGTCACATCCATAAGTGTAGTGTATGATGTACTTGTCACCAACCTCTGTATCCCATGGAGGCTGATTTTATTACCACAAACACAACCAAACAAAAGTTCATCATCTCTTTAGTTAATGCATCAAAACAACACCTTATCCATGTAATAAGCAACAATACATAGACTTTTTGAGGTTCGGGCCATAATTCTCAAACTCATGTTAACAATATTTCACCTTTGCCCATAATGACACACTCTAAATTAGCAAGTTCTTGGAATACTTCAGTCAGTTATTCAAATTGTATCGTACTAGTTCATGTAAATAGTAACTGAATATCATTTTTCACAAGAATGGTGACAGACTTTTGGCTCTTCCATTCATAAATGCAACAAGCTTAAGAACAGTATATAGTTTTACCAAATGCAAACAAAATATGTGTATAGGTTACCTGAATCATGAAGTCTTTGTGTAGAATATTGCTAACACCATGCAATGCAGATGAAACAGCATAAGCATACCTATACACCAACAAAAGAAAACAACAGTTGTAGTCAAGTCTACTTAACCGACAAACCAAACAGCACATTCTGTCTATGAAAAGCTCGCTTTGTACATTTCAAGAACCCATCCAAAAGCCTTGTCTGCTTCAGGATCCTTCTTCATAGCCAAAGAAACATTCATCCAAGTTGGAGCAATCTTCTCCAAAGCTTCCTATAAAAAATCATTAACATATAAATCTTTAGAGAGGTGCCCTTTAAAACCTGATCCTAAATTGTTCAGAAGAAAAAAACAGACCTTTCCCACAATGACAGGAGAGTTCCCTATCGGATCTATGTTGGTTACGGGTCCTCTCTCTTCCGGATAATACTTCCTCAACACCTTCTCATACTTTTTCGGTTCAATGTAAAAGAAAGGAAACGCAGCTCCAAGCCCATCTTTGGCTAGGTTTGGTATAGGTTTGACAATGAGGTGATCAGGCTCAGACATCAGAATATAACTGCATATATTAAAACCAAAACATCATCTCAGTCACAAGAATTGTCCTCATAGTTACCAAACAAGTGTCAAAATCAAAGCATCTCACTCTTCTTTAATGTCAGTTTGTTGAAGCCATTGTACAAATGCCCATGGCCTGTTTAGTACTACATAACCCTGTACATTCAAAATCTCACTCAACTCAAATCAAAGGTTCGATCTTTCGAACAAACAAAAATCAAATTTTGGAAATTCGATTACCTGATCCATTCCAGAAGGTAAAGGTTGAGCAACAAAAGTAGGAATCTCATCCATATACTTATCGGATTTACCGGAATGTAAAATCCGGGTAAACCCACCCATCTCGGATCCTGGTCCAGCGGAAGCTCTTACCTTTTTGAACCAGTAGTACATGACTCTGCATTGCCACGTGTTGTAAACGGAATCAGACGCCGTCACCGCCGTGTGGAAAAGCCTCTTCTTCCTCTCGTTCCCGCGGATTCTGGATCCGCCACGTGGCAATTCGATGACTGGGTCAATAGACATATCGGAGGAGGAGGAAGAAGATCGGCCCGGAAAACCTTGTTTGAGAGGAGCATTAGCAGAGATGATGATGTTGTATGTGATTAGAGCAACGGAGAGAGTTATGAGAACTGGGTAGAACAGAGTTCCACCATAACCCATCGAGAGTGATTGAAGAATGAATCTTTGAAAGCAGAGTTCTTCAAAGTCGTCGTCTTCCTCTAGTAGAAGTTGGTGATGAAGAACAAAAAATGGCCAACTATTTTTCTACTTAAATTGAACATTTCGGTTTACGGTTTAGCTCTGGTTTAATTTTGATATTGGTTTGGTCGGTTTGATTCAAGTTAAAATGCTTACACTCTCTCCAAAAAAAAAAAAAAAACTTTTCGAAAATGGCGTCTCTGTGCTTATCTCTCCACCAAACCCTAAATCCCTTGGCGGCTCCTAGAGCAAGACCACTCACCCTCTCCTTCCCTAGATCCACCGTCTCGATCCGACCCTCAACCAGACGCGCCTCCACCTTGACAACACGCGCATCCTACACTCCGACACCAGCGACGGAGCGCGTGATTGCAATCGCTTCGTACGCGCTGCCGTTCTTCAACTCACTGCAATACGGTCGATTCCTATTCGCGCAATACCCAAGGCTGGGATTACTGGTGGAGCCCATCTTCCCGATACTGAACCTGTACAGATCGGTGCCGTACGCGAGCTTCGTGGCCTTCTTTGGGCTGTACCTGGGGGTAGTGAGGAACACGAGTTTTAGTAGGTACGTAAGGTTCAACGCGATGCAGGCGGTGACGCTTGATGTGCTGCTTGCGGTTCCGGTTTTGCTGACAAGGATACTGGATCCGGGTCAAGGAGGTGGGTTTGGGATGAAGGCGATGATGTGGGGACATACGGGAGTGTTTGTGTTTAGCTTCATGTGTTTTGTCTATGGAGTTGTGAGTTGTTTGGTCGGAAAGACACCTTATATCCCATTTGTCGCTGATGCTGCCGGTAGACAACTCTAGAAACGTCCTCTCACTCACTAGTTTCAACTGTCTTTTTGGTTTTCCTTTGTTGTAAACCTTCAAGCTTTCAGCTCTAGCGCAAAATGAAAACAGTTATGGCAAAGATGGTGAGATAGTTTCAGAGATGTTGATTTCTGTATTTTCAGCAATTAGTTGCACAATTGGTAAAATGGTATATAGTTTGAAAGAATCAGGGAGTTGTTGCGTCTGAACATGAGATTGTGTCACAAGGCTCTGTCCAAAAAGAACATGTACCAACATCCACGAAGCTAATCCGTCGGCTTAACATCCAAAAACTTAAGAGCCTGTTCCAAGTCTTTTAGACATCACTTCTATTTAGCCGCTTCCTCGGTAGTGCAAAGTTTGTCATTACATTCCCTTGTGAGATGGTTTCACAATTTGGCTCTCTTCCAGCCGATAAATAACCTCTAATGTTTAGAAACATATTTGGTGTCTATCAAAAAGAGTTTACAATTTCGGAAACTAGACCGATCCACTGTTCTGTTTCTTCTCGGAATCTAATAGCCTAGCCCCAATTAACCAGCTTTTGTCTATAACAATTCGCTATTGTGAAAATTTCAACAGTTAAAATTGACGGTTGCTCCATATATATGCACTTGTATATATTTGAGGCAAAAATCAGGGGGAAGTAACATAATTATATAAAATAAATAAAATGGACATGTTTTAGGTATCCCTCTACCAATACCATTGAAATGTCAACCATCTTTGGAATCACAACGCTCAGAATAAATAACCAAAGAAGCCAAAACTATCACTCTTACAAAAGTGTCTGCTTCCACTCCTTGCTTTTTTGCGCCAACAAATCTCTCACTCTCTCTGCAAAAACACATCATCAGATATTAACGTTTATAATATCTAACGTATACCAAAGGATTCTCATACTATCGTTAGTTGACTAATTCATATTATTCAGTTTTTACCTTCTGACGTTTTGACTCTGGAGATGACGGTGGTTCAGGTCTCCGACTTGAATCCCCTCGCTCTGCACCTCCCTCCTCCTGTATCACAATTTTATCCACAACCAAAACTCATTCACACATCTTTGAATATTACCAGTAATGAAAATTATTTATCAAACTATACAACCCACAAGCAAGTAATTTCACAAACTTTATAATTATCCAATCAAAAGCTCAAAAATAATATTGTTCACTAAACGAGCCCTCCAATACGAATCCCACAAGTCAAATGACGTGTTACATAAGTTTCTACGGAAAAATAAGCTGTAACATATTAAAATGGTGAAACAATGGACATATGAGGTACCTGTCTTGAAGAGGCTTGTGTATTGCTATTACTGGCTCTGCCTGCAGTTTCATCTGAGCTCGAGGAAGGCACGTTTTGAGATATGAAGGGCATGATTTGCTGAAGAACACTTGATATGAAGTTCCCTTCATCTGTCCCTATTGAAGGCTCTACTTGTGCATTTGCAACTGCTTCGTTTGTTTCCGTTGATGCTGTGGCAGATGGATTTGCTGCAACCTGAGGCTCTGACCTACCGGCTTGGACATTTTCTCGACGAGATGAGGGTCTCAAAAACTGATGGATTCTGTTCCTTAACTCAGACAAACCTCGACCGCCTGAAGCAGAAGTGCTATCACCTACACGTTCGAAGTGAGAGAATCAAATGTTTATGACACAGCCTATCTATCTTTTAGCAACATATAATCTACCGGGTCTAAGAAGATCAAAGCCAAATCAGTAAAGGAGAACGTCTGAGAAAAACCAGTTTCCTCTTCACGACATTATAAGAAATAAATCAACAGAATAGTCCAAGGCATGTTAAAAACTACCTTCCCTTACTGGTGTACCAGCACTCTGTGGCTGCCTAGAGGATTCAGTAACAGGCTGAGGTATACCATTTAATCCAGTGGAGCTACGATCGCCAGCAGATACCTGTTGATATCTAGCAACAACGGGTATAACTAATGCAACGGGATTTCGAGGAGTTTCGGATGGCCCTCTCATTGCAGGGGCAGAATCAGTAGTGCCGCTGGGTGGAGAAGGGACGGACTGTCCAGGGGTTTGTTGTGTATTACTTTCTTCTCTCGGGTTGGTCCCACTGGAGGGCATCCAAGATCCTAATATAACCAAGACGAATCCAGATATAAGGCAAAAAAAAAACTTGATCTGAAGATTTTCAACACAGCAGGAAAGAACTTAGAAATTAAGTGTATGAACGGCACCTGTGCGTATTCTTATCTCAATATTTCTTGGGGCAGAGGCAAGTGATTGTCCACCGAAAGGGCTAGAATGTGCGGTTCCTGCTTGTAAGCCTCCAATACTCGTCCCCAACCGAGACGAGTGTGACTACAAGAATTAGTCCGGTAGATACAAAGTTAAAAGGGTGAAAAAGAGAAGTGTACACTGGTAAAGAAGAGAGAAAAAAACACAGAGACAGACCGGTAAGGGATTTCGCCCTGTAGGGGATATGAACACTGCAGGCCCAGCATTAACAACAGCATCATCCTGACATTTAAGATAAAAAGGGTCTTATAGATGTATGGGTATATCATATTCTGTGAACAAAACTATATGAAAAGGTGATGCATCATAAGAAAATGTCAGAATTAGATTCATAAGATGTAGGGCAAGCATACGTACAGGTGTTTGTCCCAAGCGGAGCATCATGGTGGCACGACCAAGCTCCAGAAGCGAAATGCCTAAATTCTCCAAGAGGGATCCTGACTGAAGCATGTTTGACTGGCACAACCTTCGGGCTGAGGGATCGGTCACATTAACATGATCCAAGAGCTGCCTTGAGAGATTCTGCAGAAGGGAGATACAAAACACGAAACGGTTATTCTTGTTTCCTTAGCTTTGAGTACCCAGTGCCAGTTCAGGTCACTCAGTTAAAAAAGATAGCAAAAACACTGTATGTCACTAATAATGAACTACCCCTACTAACTTTAATATTTCTCATATTGCAACATTTCACGAAAGGATTTGGTTGTGTCCAGGGTATTAGAAGTAGGAAAAAGTAAGTTTACGGTGTCAAAGTTTATCTGAGCCCCCTAGAGTGATGCAATAATTTCCACTTAACATTGGTAAAAACTGGTCAAAATAAGCAAAGACATAAATGGCATTCTCATAAGACTTCTTGAGACAGAGGACAAAAGGAAAAAGGCTTACGGATAAAGAATCTGCTACTTCACCAATCAACAATTGCCTTGTTGATTGCAGCACTTCAGCCAAATGCGAAGGCCTTGGAATCCGACTCTCTTCAGCAGTAGAAGTAGAATCTTGCACATTGCCCGTTGAATTTACAGGATCTTGCAAGTTATCAGCATTGCTACCTGCAAAAAAAAACACAGTCCACTGTTAGACTCTCGAGATTTGTTCTCAACAAAGAACCAAACATTTAGAATCAGTCTAACCATTTGCAGCAAATTCTTGTCTCAGATGATTCAGATATTCGGATAAGGTTGTCAACGAATCAGGAATCGCCTGCAGTGGCAAAATATAGCGTTCTCATGAACAAAAACATAATGCACCTTACTAACAAAAATTGTATAACATGAGAAATGATGGAAACAAGGGAGCAAGTACAGCTGGTTGTGAAGATGTCAAGGGAGTAGATGTCTGGTCAGCCGCATTTGGTGTGACAGATCGCCCTCCAGAACTCCGAGTCAGGCTCTCAAGAAGAGGACCCTAGCAAATAAACGTCAGTCGCTTACATCTAAAACCGATTTATAGAAACTCACAGGATATTACAGGCACTTACCGTAGCATCAATTCCTTCTATACCACCTTCTGGATTAGAGATCCCAAGTGAACCCAGAACAGCTGAAACAATCTGCCAGACATGAAACATGGCTCATGAAAAGGCTCACACCTAATCCAACACATACAAATAAAAGAAACAGAACAAACAGATAAAAGAGGGCCCACCTGACCAAGATCTGAATAGACTCCATCTGCTTGCTCGGCGATGTTGAAGGATCCTACCACAACTCGTGATCGTTGACTACCCTGGCTGTCACCAGCACTCGAAGCAGGATCAGCCGCTGAAAAACAAAATCAACACTCAGCATGTCGAAATAGAATCTCACACAAAGCATGGACAAATGGAAAACTATCATGAGCATAGAATTTCAAAGATGTCTATGAGCCTTTTTGGGACCACAAATTTGCAAGGGAACTTGAAACAAAACCTGCATTACCAGTCTCGGACAATGGTGGAATAGGTTGTCTGACAACCATATGCAGAGTGTGGCCATCTTCAACATCTAAGATGGACCCGTTAAAGAACTTTATCCGAAAATAAAAACAGAAATTACAAGCTATTATACGATGCTAAAAATATTAACAAACTACACCAGCAACTAGGGTTCACAACTAAAACGAAGGCTCTAAGAAAGAACCAAGGCAATGTGCTGGGGAAAAAAACAGAAGGATACGATAGGCTGACAGTAGTTGATCATCCTTCATTACTTGTCCTCGGCATATCAGGCGTTGTTGTTCTGTAACAACGCCAGTAACGGAAGCAATTTGCTCCTTCAATGCGGGAACAGGGACCTGAAATGAAACAAGAATAACAGAAAGCACATGTTAAAAAAAGCTCTATAAGGCCACATACAAACAAGTGAGAACTAAGTTAATGCATTAGTTCCATGACTTCAATCAAAAGGATACTATAGATTAGAGACTTCATTATGCAACATATGGATGCGATCACGTAGTATGCTCAACTGAGAACAAGATATAAACGATAAGAATTCATGGAAAATACATGTCTATTACGAAATTTATCTTACACATTTATCCACACGTATGGTGTGCGTTTGGGAATCCAATGTCTTTATATTGATTTCAACCATAGCACTGGCACATTGAGATGCCATAACTTCATCTTTGCCATTGTGTGCCATCCTTTCAAAACCCTTTGAACCTCTGGAAAAAAAAAAAGCGTCAACTTCGCAACGAAGCCTAAACAAAGCCGATAATTTCAACTACTCCACTCGACAAAAGAGACGAAGAAGAAAACTGGTTAAGATATGATCATTAATAAACACGGTGAGCAAGCTCAACTTCAAGAACTAATAAATAAATAGCAAAAAGAACGATACATGATAGCTACCAGCTGCGAAATTCAATGAACTACCAGTAAATTTTCTATGATTTTCGGTGACAAGAAACAGGAGAGTTGGATCTAAAACCCTAGAAAATAATCAGCATAAGGAAAAATTATCAACGGGGAGGAATCAAAACCTAGAAACTTGATCGGAGTTGAGGAGAATCGAAATCAGTTGAAGGAGATATGAGTCGATTCTATTAACCCTAGACAAGAGTCCCTTCGAAGCTCGAAAGGCGATTCCACGGCGAGGTGAGTGAGCCTGAAATTATACGATTTTTTTCTCTCTCAAATCCGCCCTTTCGTACGGTATATATTATACTCACGTGAATACATTTTAAAAGTCATTTTGCCAAAAAAAAAAAAAATATTATTAATAATACTAATTTGGCAACTAAAATGATTTTATGAATTAACATATTTTATATCAATTAATTAACAAAATAAAGTTTGATTTTTGTTTGCAGAATATGATAGCTTAAGAAATAAAATATTAGTTTTATGAAAAGAATAGAATAAAATATTCTTGATTTGGCACATTAGTAAAGAGGATATTAATGTACACAGATTTTTTGTTGACAAAAAAAAATGTACACAGATTCTTAAGTGTTTTATATTGAGAAATTGGACAAGGATGGCATCTTGCATATTTGGGAACTTAATCAAGGGGAAATAAAAAAATAGTTTTATTTAACAAAACAGAAAAACAAAATTTTGATGTGTTTTTTTTCGATCAAGAAGGCATTGCCTTCCCAGTCCTCCCCACCAAGCAGATTCCTTTAATCTAGATGATTGTCTCCTTCCAACCGGTATAGGTGCAGGACTCATATTTCTGTGATTTTGTTGGGCATTGTGGCAAAAAACTAATATATTCTCGAGCAGAGACTGTTCTCCTCCGAGAAAATTGTCCTAAAATCTCTAAGGATGTTCATGAATGACAAATGGCACAACAAGCAGCTCCACAACCAACCGTATATCACTCCCGGATGCTTACATGTTCTATCCAAGTCATTGATGTCAACCTGGAAGGACATGGATGCCTGTTTGGCGACGTCTCTCACTTTGGAACGTTTTGGGGACGGGGACGCGGTGAGGACACGGTGAGAACGTCTTCGTCACGCTTTGATAAATGGGGACGGCGAGTGTTGGATGGGGATGGTTCGGTTTGAAAATGAAGAAGGTTCGGGGATGGTTCCACATAAATTTATAGTCTTGTGTAATGCAAACATGTGTTCAAACTAGAGATTTTGCCAGCTTTATATCAATATCTTCACGCAAGGCATTACAAACTTTCATAGAAAGCTCAACATTCAATGTTATGCTAATCATACTTTAGTTTTCAATAAAAGTATGCATATCAAAGCCAAGTATACTCGGTATGATTGACATATACCAGCTAGACAAACATTATATTGCTCATACCTATGACGTTCCTGCTTTTATAAATTTTGAGTTTTGTTGTTTCCCGTATTCATTCCCGTCCCCGCTTTTAGTCTCCGTATCTGTCTCGGTGCAACATAGATGTCAACACAGTCATAGCCTTCTAGATTGCAGCTTGGATAGAAATAGAATCATCAAAAAGGCAGGAATTGAATGTGTTTTCTACAACAACGTGAAAGCAGATTCAAAAAAAGCTTATTTATACTCAAATAGAGTTTAATATAATAGAAAGAAAAGACATAACTTTAAGTAGCTCATTGGAGTTTTATTGTGCTAAGAAAAAAAAAAAAATGAAGCTAGATTGTCACCAATATCAAAGAGTCTTTCATTTACACCATAAGAAGAAAAAATTGGTTGTTAGAAACGACAACCAAAGTTACATGAGATGAGACACAAACTCATGGATATATATGAACCACTTTAAACATATAGCCTTTGGTTAACACTTTGTTGATGATGAAGTTGCATTGGGCTTGGGCCAAAGTCTTTATCTTTACACAATGATGGGTCTGAAATAACTCACATCAGCATGCCAGAAGCTCATGTCTTATCTTCATGAGAATGGCTGAGGCGCTAGCAGTCTTGAGTATACTATCTCAAGCCTTAATAATGGGATATCTAAACTGCAAATTAAATCAGATGCAAAGAAGCTTATCCAGATCATCAACAATCGTGCTCCGAGCAAGGAACTGTTTGTAAAATGACGTGTGTAGAGACTAACTAAGGACTTTGTCCCAGAAAAAAAGACTAATTAAGGACTGCAAACGAGCCGACCCGGTCAGGCCGAC
The DNA here is from genome assembly GCA_030180135.1 of Orychophragmus violaceus. Taxonomy (NCBI): domain Eukaryota; kingdom Viridiplantae; phylum Streptophyta; class Magnoliopsida; order Brassicales; family Brassicaceae; genus Orychophragmus; species Orychophragmus violaceus. Next base: position 5,355,333 of record CM058232.1, read on the forward strand.
CAAAATCGGATTACATTTGGGCTATTTAAGTCTGGGCCTAATAGGGTTTTGGTTTGAACGACGTTGGGTGGCCCACGAAAGGATACTAAAAAGTACTATACACCCCTTGTATTGTATTCTTTCTTTAATCCATATGCCAAGGTGAAGCATATACTTATGTATTTTAGTCTTCCTAGTTATATTGGTATACTAAATATAAAGTAAACAGTAGTCGAGCTATGACAAATTTCAAGGAATGCTTTAATATCCGTTCTAGGAGACCACAAGAACTCGAGAGATGGTAAAGTTAAGAAAAGGTGTGATTAGTTTACAGATTAAAAAATTGGATTAGTGTTGATATGCTAGGGGAAATGAGAACTTCGATGAATAAACAATGGGAACATGATTAGACTCCCGGGAGCGGTGGCTTTGGGCTTCACTATGATCAATAATTAGGCGCACCTAATTGGCTTTTTCCGCTTAGCTGGAGTCTACTATGCCCCCTCCCTAACATATCAATTAATTATTCGTATTCTTTATTCTACAATGTTTTATATATCTACTCGAATAAATGTTATAATATGGTTTTATGAATCGGATACACATTTTCAGCATAATTTTAAAACAAAATTTAGGCTTGATCATGTGGTGTACAACAAACACTTCTTAAGCCACCAGAAATAGAATTTTGTTTAGGCTTCTAATTATAAACGATGATAATCACATGACGCATGTTATATAATTCGACACCATTGTCTGAATTTGATCACCTTTGAGTTTGTTTGTTTTCATGATTCCGTGTATCATGATGCATATCCTACGTGTTAATGTGTCATAGTTAGGCCGTTGCTTAAAGATTTGCTTGTCGTTATTGCCCAACATAACACAACATTGTGCTCTGCTTTGTAGACTATTTTAATTTATTTTGTCAATAACTTTATAACACTTAAAACCATTTTAAAATATTTATACAAAGTTTACATATATCAAACGTATAGAAACAAACACTTCATACTAGTTAGTTTACTTGTATTTGTATTAATTACACGTAGAACAAGTAAAAGTATAACAAATTTTTGCTGAATTTTTATTAATGATAAAAGAATTATTGATTAATATAGAAACATAAGGGAAAACAATAAATCGTTTTTTGGTTATCCAAAAATACATAGCTTATTTTGGATCAAAAAAAAAAAAAATACGAACAATATTAGTATTATGATATTATCTAAAAATTATAGTGGATAAAAGAGTTCCTCAAGTTCGCCCTAAGCGATTAAGAAGTTCCCGGGCACAGTTAACGAAACACCGCCTCTTTCCAATTTTCTGTCATCTCCCCGGCCGGCGTTCACTGTCCGGCGTTCACTGCCGTTGCCGGGGAGGATTCTCTTGCTGCCGATCTCTTTAGTTGTCTCTACTCTTCACTCCGCCAAGTCTGACGGTTTCGCCGGCATCGTCCCTTTTTGCTGCCTCCTCTGCTCTGAGCTCCGTCCCCTCGTCGTCGGCCGTCGTTTTTACTGTCTGTATCGATGTTGTGCTCTCATGTGATGCTGTCGACGACGAATCCTCTGCCTCTTCCAGAATCCCGCTTGCCGTTGACTTCGTTTGGGCGCATAGAAGTATGTCGCAACCGTATCTGAAAGAGTCTTAGAATTCTTTATAGGAGTTCTTCTTGTCGGGTTATGGAATCTTGTTCTTTGAGTCTAAGAGAGGGTCTTTCAAGCTTTTATCTAGGTGGGTTTGGCTTCGTTTCGATTTAAATCTGTGGAGATTTGAATTTTTAGGCTTTTATCTAGGTGTTCATTGGGCGCATAGAAGTACGTCGCAACCGTATCCGAAAGAGTCTTAGAATTCTTTATAGGAGTTCTTCTTGTCGGTTATGGAGTCTTGTTCTTTGAGTTTGAGAGAGGGTCTTTCAACAACTGTTCGGGTAGTTGACGTTATCGTTGGTGGGCCGTGGACAACAACGGTAAGTCTCGCTCAAGCATCTCCGCACGGATGAAGATTTGCAGTTTCAGATTGCTTATGTTTGATCTTGGATTGTATCGATTGTTATTTGTTTTAGTTGTAGGTTTTGTTTTTGGGAATATTCTTGTTTTCCGTCGGCTTAGTATCCCTTGTTTGAGCTTAGTTTCCGGAGAATGTTCTGTTTTCTGCCGGCTTTGTATCTCAAAAACGCATCCGACCTGTTTTAATAAAATATAATTTCAGATGGAAAAAAATATAGTGGATAAAAGAGCTGTATTATATTTATCAAAAATATTTGTGTATATAATCAAGACATATATAACTATTTTGGTTTAATCATTTTTTATAATTTGCTTTTTGAAAAAAAAATGAAGATATTTGTTCTATTGCTTTCTCTCGGATTAGCTTACCTTCACATTTAACTGTTCTAAAGAGATATTTGTTAGAACTATTAAAGAAGAAAAGATATTTGTTGTGCTGCTTTTCCTCGGATTATTTACATTAATCTTTACTACTAAAAAGATATTTGTTGAGCTGCTTTTTTTCCGATCGCACAAGCTGAGCTACTCAGACTGAGTCAATGCTAACCTTAATTACTCGAAGACAAATTTTTACATAATATAAGTAGTAATGAAAAGTCATAATTCAAAAGCATATGACTTGACTCTGATGCCTTGAGGACTGCTTTAAGACCAGCAAGTTGGAGAAGTTGGAAGCAATGGTAGAAGAAACTCAACCTCTTCGTAATAAATTCCTCTTTCTTAGTCCATCTAATATTACTGGCAAATAACAATTCACCTTCAATTGTACATTGGAATTGACTACATATACATCGATTAGTTTAAGATCTTTTTAGTTCTCGATAATTAGTGTTGTCCTTTCTGAATTTTTTTGTTTCATATTGTTTGGTCTTTTGATTCCGATAAAATGTTATCTTATTCGATTTTGGTTTCCATAAAAATTTTGGGATGTGTTTTCTGTAAAAAATTAGACTATATCTCTGATTTATCCGGTTATGTTTGTACAATATTTTTCGGACTTGAAAATCACATTCAAACTATTTAATCTATGTTGGGACGACTGGAAACTCCATGATTCATTCATCTAAAAAAGGTTTGTATTCTCCATTGGTCTAGCTTGTCTTTCACATTTGTCTAAGTGGCACAATAAGTTTATTAAGTGATAATAGAAATAGGTTGCAGTAGCCAACTAGCCATCTTTATTTTACTAACCTATAAGGTGCTTGCTACGTAAATCAGCCTCAGTATCGATTTAGATCTGCTCACCTTCCAACCTAACTAACACAGCAATGATTGATGTATCTTTTGTGACTAACTTAATTAATCTCATAGACATTAATATGCCAACCGGACATCTAAGCACTGCAAAATTAGCATTCTTGTTATGTTTAGTTGGCTATTAAATTAGACCCAACTGTATTTTGCTTCAACAAACATTTGTGCCCGTCTAAAATAGGTATGGATATTTGTGTATGGATCTGAATATATGATCCGAACTTTACCCAAAAATTTGGATCGGATCAGATTCAAATTATAGGTAAATAACATGTTTGAATGACTGAAAAATTTGTGGGTATCAAGTCGGGTATGGATCTTACATGAAACCCATTTGGATATCCCATAAAAACCTATTATGATATTCTAAGTACATGTTAGAACCTGTTAATAACCGACTCGATAAAATCAAATAGATATGATATGATCCGTGTGATTTTTTTAAAAAAATATGATAAAATACCCAAAATATGTGAAAAATACTCGAACTAAATGATACATGAAAAATCAATTTTTGTATGTGTGTCTTTGTTAAACCTAAACCGAACCAGACCTGAATAAATACAACGTGAATTCGATTCGAAAATTGTCAGATCTTTAAATAGATCCTTAATTTCTATATTTGTTGGATATAGTATCTGTAACGATCCGAACCCGATACTTAATCCAAATACAATATTTCTTTTTATTATTACAACTAATTATTTGTGAATACAATTTAAAGAAAAAACATTATAAAAAAACAGCTTTCAGTTCTTTGATAAACAAAAAGGTAATGAATTTGTGGTGATCCAAAATGATTTTTTTCAACTGAGATACATTAAACATGTAATGATAATGTCTGAATCTCCTCTAAATTATAAATTCCCAAAAAGGATTGGCGGTTAGAAAGCTAGTGAAAGAGTGTAAGTGGATCTTTTTATCCCCATAGATTTTGGCGAGGAAGATTACGACCCAAAACCTGACAGGCTGACACATAGTGGTGTTAGAGTCACGCTCCCTCACAGCTGGGAACATTATCATTCATCACTAGTATTAAATTTTTGCATTTAATATTCACTAAACAACATTAATACTAAGAAAATGACGACTAAGTACTAATTACAAGTTTACTAAACCAAAATATGGTAAAAGTAATTTTCATAAGAAATTGCATATAATAATAAAATGCTAACATCGTTTATTGTTTTCTTTTTGTATTAAGGGATTTATATGCATGCCAACGTAAACCGTTTGGAAAATATATTACAAGAGGCTAATATATATATATATATATATTGCATATACTGTATCTGTATAATCACGTAGATGGTTCGGTCTGTCAACCAAAAAGGAAATCCACGGACCACAGCACTAGTTTGGAGACCGATTCATTAGTTTGAATCGAGTTTAGTCATAGAATGCAGGTCTCTTTCTTGATTAATAATAGCATGAGTTCGTACTTAGTTTGCATATTTTTTAAATGGGTTTATCATGGTCACAAATTGTCAACTTATTCGCATCTTTTCTGATGCACTGGATACGACTTTTTCATTGTTGGGCTGGACAAGGGATGCCTAGTTGTCATTATTTCTTAGGGTTTGTATTTTTGGTGACACCATTTTCAAAAGAAGCATCTACATTTTACCATAACAAGAATGCCAAGAAAAAAAAAGATTCGTTTTATTGTAGACTGAGAATTGGCTTTTTAATCACTTTTTATGTTCTAACGATAGACGAGCTTACTGAATTTAACACATGCATTTTTTTATAAGCCACACTTTTATATTCAACCTAATAAAGTTGTACATCAAACTAATTTTTATTCTTCCTATTTTTTTCTTTCTTTCAAAAAAGGTTGCTTCCTACAATTTTATACGTTTTGTTTTTCATTTCGTTATGTTAAACTCAATTTTTCTCGCAGTGTGGTGAGAATATGCATCTTGAAGATGATTCTGAAATTCTATTTTTGTCTTGAGAAAAAACATTCGCTATGGTTTTATTTTTAATTTAGATACCAATAAAGTTTTAGATATCAATGTGATGGGGTCATACATAACTCACATTTTTTTTTTGGTCATACATAACTCACGAGTGTACACATAAACCCACACCCACAGTTAGTTCAAAGAAACCATGGGCGCATATTGGAAGCAATTGATATACATATTGGGGTCATGCGCTTTATATCGTGGTGGGAGTTGATGATTTACGACAGATGGCTGATCTTGTTTTTGGCTTTGTTTTGTTCATTAAACATAAACTATCACGGTAATATAAATCAAGATTTCGCATAATAATTCTTATCATAAAAATATAATTATCAATCACAACCATTACATCAAGTAATAAATTTCGATAAGATAAATATAGAAAAAGTATCTCAGAGAGTGAAAAACTATCAGATTCAAGAAAAGGTTATCCCGGTGGGGACAGCTTGGGGTCAACTGATATTGAAAAATTGCAAGCTGACCGTTTCTCGAATCCGATTACGTGGCAGCCATTCCAAATGCCCACAAAAACACTCCGCTGAATCATCTCTCTCTCAGCCGTTGGATTAGAATCCGATTCTTTTTCGAGACGGCAAAAACCGGGCAAGTTGATAAACAAAAGAAATTCCAAACCCATATATGCTTAACCATAGTTGAGTCAATTAACCCCATATACCAAGTTTACTAAAATACCAGAAAGGCCAAGAACTTTCTCGATAATTACAGAAATGCCATTGTTCTTTGCTAGCTATAAATTCGCCTTCTGAGACTCGCTAGGTTTGCCGAACCAACTACCCTCCGGGGACTCCTAAGAAAAAAGCCTCAAATTCCTCCTTTCTTGTCGTCTTCTAGAAATCTCTTCTTTAAATTTTCCCAAAAAAATAATTTCGAAATGAATTCTTCTAGAACCAGATCAAGCGGTGCGGTGCTACGCTCGGTATCACCGTCCGGTCGTTTCTCCGGTGTGTATTCCAACGGTTTATATTCTCCGTCGTCATCAGGTTTCGCTTCTTCCACAAGCTCGAGTTTCTCGTCGCGGTCTTCAACTTTTTTCAGCAAACACCATCATGAACAGCACCACAGATCTGCGTCTCCTACTCGCGTGAATCTGTTTGCATCAACGCCGTTGAAGCAATCGTTTAGCTATTCGATCGATAGCAGATCTATATCCCCCAATAATAGATCCATGGCCGTTTCGAAACCAAGCAGCCATAAGATTGCGGCTCCGAGGAGGACATGTATGTGTTCGCCGACGACTCATCCTGGATCGTTTCGATGCAGTCTACACAAGAACGTAGCGAATCCACATGGTCAAGGCGCAGCGACTTATCCAACCAACAGTTTGAATATGCGTCGATCGGCTATGACGAATTCTCTTGTGAGAATTGGTGGCGTGGAAGGTGAATGGGTGAGGAGAGCTTTGACGACGTTGATAAGGCCTTCTTCGCATCAGCTCAAGAGACGTTCCGCTTATCAGCCTCGTCCTAGCAGGCTCTCGTCCATGTCGAAAGCAGAAAATGTTTGAGATTTGGTTTTACAGGTTTGTTCTTGTACTTGAATCGGCCACAGGAAATCTCGTTTCTGGTAGAGCTTTGGTTTATCAAGGAGGAGGGGATAGATCCGGAAACGAGCTCATATTCGGATCTGCGCGGACGGGTTGAATCAAGGAGCTGTACCGAGTCAAAAGTCATACCGGACCGAGTTATGTAACGGAGACCGAACCGAGACCGTCATAAGTTTTAGTTTTGTTGGGTGAAGATGAGATTGTACATAAAGTACTCATATGATATTGAAGCACACAATATTTCCCTAAACCGAAAATATCTTAGAACGAACAAAATTAAATGTCAAATTGGGTAATTAAAAATCTGGAAAGGGACACTTGGTAAACATTCTGGATTCCAATTTCTCAATCCCGTTTGAGTTTTGCATCATTTGCCTTCACCGTTCCGTGAACGTTCTTTACTACCGTAGACCCCGTCCGCGTGCCGTTAACCGTCGTCGTGTATCCCGTTATAATTCCCAGGTATATGTCGTTGTTCGTCGTGTGAGGTATGTATCCGTGATTCCTTTTTATTTGGTTAATTCCGTTTTTATTTTTGTTTTGTGAACGTTTGATCTGTTTTGTTTGTTTGTTAACGTCTTTTTCAGGTTTCGTAGAATGGGGGAGAAGTATTACTTAGGGAAAAGCGTTACATTCAACTTTTGTTTTTGTGGACTTTGAATCGGACTCTAAAAAAAATCAACATTTTGACCTTGATACGTTTATGTGAGACGAGAAGAAGCTGAGTATAAAGATTCCAGTTGGTCAAAAGAACAAGAACAGCATAAATATTGAATTTTGGAATAAGTTTGTGAATCAGATTTCATAATGTTATTCCTAAAACCATTACCACTTTGTAGGTAGAGAACTTCAAAAAAATTCAGAGGAATCATTGACAGGGTTTTTCCTAAACAGCTCAGGTAATCAGGTTTTGCTGAAATGATTGAAGAAGGTAATGAATGAAAATTCATGAAATGGTTTGACCAAAAAAAAAAATGAAACTTCATGAAACGGTTGAGGGTAACTATGGAAAAGACAGGATTTTGTATCTGTGAAGAGGACAGTTGGCCGATAAATGGAAAACAGCTCAACATGAAATTAAATTTAAGAATTTATTTTTTGGAACACTTCAAATTTAATAAACAAATCGTGAAAAAATAATGTGGATGATTGGTAATGGTTTTAGAATCTCTGTAAAGACTAATTTCTCTCCAAAGCACACAATTTAATCTAATCATGCTTTGTAAATATTTTTTTTTGTCTAAAGCTCTTTATTATTTTTATTTTTTGTTTTGGATGTACAAAACTAAATATGCAGAGCAAAAAAAATTAAGCTGTGAAAAATAAAAATATTTTCACAGCCAAAAACCTACATCAATTAAATTTAAAGCCAAAATAAAAAAATATACAGCATAATTTATACAGAAAAAAATAAAAGTCACATCTCTTCCAATCAACTCCAATATATGATGGGAGTATTACGTTGGGGAATCTCATCAAACTAATAGAGAAAAGATAAAATGGTGACTGTCAAAATCAAAGATTGGCAGAGACACGTCTTCCTTATCTGTATGGATTAAAGTTGATTGTATTTTTATGCAGCGTTCCATTTCATAGATCTCCCATGATTAAGCTAATAAATACTTGCTTACCTTTGATTTGTTGACCGAATTAATATTAAGTACTAGGTTGAGTAGGCTTCTTCCAACCTTTTCTCCACTGGTAGATGTTCTTTTTAGAGTTGGAATATTTCTCTTTTTTTTTTTTCTTCATTGCAAGATTGTTCATATATTAACCAAGATGAATACATTTTCAGAGATATTTTTTAAAATAAGCTAAATAAGACCAACGGCTGTCAAATGATGATATCGGAGCCAAGATTACATATAGAAACCAAAAATGATAAAAAACCTAACAATAACCAATAAAAAGAAAATTTATGAATTAATTCAGATGTCCTGCCAATTATCAGAATCTCTGACTCCTATTTCTAAGGCGACAGAAATAAAGGAAGTGGTGTTTGCCTTTCCTAAAAATAAAACATCAGGTCATGATGGTTTTATAGCGGAGTGTTTTACCTCCGTTTGGAATTTAATTGGGATTTAACTACGGAAGTTCTGAATTTTTTTTCAAAAATAGATCTCCCATTCGGCAGGTCATTCTACAGTTATTACTCTGATTACGAAGATTATTGGCGCCACGAATTTATTAGATTTCTGGCCAATTTCGCTTTGCAACACCTTGTATAAGGTGATCTCCCTGATTCTCTCAACAAGATTGAAGGATATTCCATTAGAGGCAGTTCAGAAAAACCAAGTCGGTTTTGTCAAAGGGCGATTGTTATGTGAGAACGTGTTATTGACATCAGAGCTAGTTACGGATTTTAATAAGGCTGGGAATACTTCTAGAGGATGTTTACTAACTGATCTATCCGAGGCTTATAATAATTTGGATTATAGACTATTTTTTAATGCCTTGGAAGCTTTCGACATTCCAACAACTTTCATCTTGTGGACCAGAGCATGTATAACTTCTCCGTCATATTCCATTGCCATCAACAAAGAGTTATGCAAATTCTTTCAAGGGAAAAAGGTTTGTGTTGAGGCGATTCAATTTCATCATCTCTTTTTGTTCTTGCTATGGACATTCTTGCCAAAAATTTGGATATTGCAGTAAGGAGTAATCGTTTTAGACATCATCCTCTTTGTCTTGATCCATTAGTCACTCATTTAAGCTTCGCCGATGATATTTTGGTGTTCTTTGATGGATCGAAGCATTCACTTATTGCTTTTCTACTGATTCCGGAGGAGTTTCGGCTTGTTTCTGGTTTGGGTCTCAATTTGCATAAATCGTGTCTCCTCCTAGATGGTAATAATGTTGTCCTACCTCGGCTTATGGCTACCAGACATGGTCTATCGTGGGGCTCTCTTCCAGTTCGGTACTTAGAACTTTCGCTCTCGCTGCATAAGCTTTCTTCCAATGACTATCAACCGTTGATTGATCAAGTTCTCGCCAAAATATTTTCATGGACAGTTCGACGCATTTCTTTTGCAGGAAGGCACCAATTGATTCAATCTGTTTTATATGGAATTATGAACTTCTGGTTAGCTGTTTACCCGCCACCCAAAAGTTGTTTGGAATGTCTTGAGGGGATATTGAATGCTTTCCCTTAGTGTTGAGCCCCAAATTCAGCTCGCAACACAATTTTTTTTGGGAATCTGTGTGTACTCTTAAGAAAGCAGGCGGGCTGGGGCTAAGGTGATTAATTGGTTCAAATCAAGTTTTTGGTATAAAGCTTATTTGGCTGCTATTCAGTTCTGAGGGATCTCTATGGGTGGCATTGGTAAAGAACATGCCTATAAAGGATCGTCTATTATGTTCTTATGATTTCTCATCTACATGAAGTTGGATTTAGAAAAAAAATCATAATTTTGGATTTAGAAAAAAAATCATAATTTTGAAATTCGGAACCTTTGCGTTGCATATCGTTTGTGTGTAGACGCACTAAGTTTAGACGAAAGTGCCAACGTTTATTGTAATTTAATGAGATATTACATTATTATAAACTAATAAAAAATAAAAAGATATTATAATGATGTAACCATTTCATTATCAACATGAGAGTTGTTGTTTGCAAAGATAAGATCCAACCGACCTCCTACCAAAAGCAACAGTAGGACGACGATCATGTAGGCTGGACCATAATATTATAAATGGACCTATATGCCAATATAATTTAGATGCGCCATTATCTTCTTCCCAACTTATACGTCACTTGTGGTTGTGGGTCTCTCCGACTCCCCCTTTTGCTCTGGCCTTTCTATCTTGAGCTGTGACTTTCCTAAATTCATCTCCTCCAAGTTTTAATGTCTAGAGAGAGAGAGAGATACACATAGCTCTTAAGATGTCTTTAAAAACATCACAAAGACAGAAACTATTTACAGAAAAGCGCCAATAGTTTTGGCTGATTCCGTAAAGACACAAACATCAATATCTCTCTCATCCACTAGCTAACAGCTCATCACAAACTAAGCAACCACTAATTTGAATACTAATTTGTCCGATATTTTAGCTTTAAGGCGGCTAGAGAAACTAATTAATAATGATTTTTATGTAATAGTATATGACATAAATTTACTTGTACATATGACACTTATAGTAAAAATGTCAAAACAAACATAATAGTAACACGCAAACATGGTAAAATATTTGGATCTGCCACATATATTCAGCGAACCGTACATGACTTGAACAAAACCCAAAAATATCTAAAATATATTTTCAATTGTCTTTTTATATAAAAAAATACTAATTATTTATGTTGCTGTTGTCGCGCCGTTGCTATCAGATTTATGTCGACATGCTATCATCCGAGTTTGAATTTGATATAATGGGGTGTCCATTCCTTATGTAAAGTAAATAATAATAGATGATCGGATAATGTCTTTCGATTACGATGTCAGAAGATAAGTATTTACTATTTACATACAATTTATGTACTTTTTCATTTATCAAAAAAAAAAAAACTATTTATGTTTTAGTAACAAAGAAGTTAGGCGTTTGGATGTGAAGGGAATCAAGTCATGACCCATAAACCACAACAGTTTTATGACACCACATGTGATGATGTCTGATGAGACCACAAAGAGATAAGGTTTTTTTGTTTTTGTGTGTTGTTGTTTAGGTTTGGCCAATTTCACCACCAACTGTCAAATCCTTTGAACGTTACGATTTTCCAAATTTTGGAGGCATTACTTTCAAGATTCTATCTAGTTCCTCGACTTACAATTTCCATGAGGCATCAGATTGCTTCTCATGGAAATTTAGATCTTTCTAATTCCGATTTTGCATTGCTTCCATTATGGCTGTATCAAATTATACTTAACGACAATGTGTATGATTTCAATCAGTAATGAAATATTATTTTGTCGGGCAAAAAATCCAAGATATTATTAAAAAAAAATTCAAGATACCCAAAATGATTGACAATTTTTCCAAACCAATTCAGTTAACGGTTCCGTTCGGTTCAATCGAATTTGATCAGTCCTTGTAAATATAACATTATCGTGTTTTTTATTTATTTATTATCGTGCTTCTATTTTGCATTCGTAAATATGAATTTTTAGACCATTTTTAATCCAATTCTATTTTCCACTCCACTCCATTTTGAAGTAAATCTTCTTCAATGATATAGTAATGTATTTTGAACTCCAAAATAAAATAAAAAATAGGATTAGTCTAAATATAAAATAATTATATTCACCATTTCATTTTTTAATTTATGACTTCATTTTTTATTCTAAAATAGAATAATGTTGAAGTAGAATTCAACTCCAATTTGGAGTGATTCAATTTTAGAATAGAAATATAATAATACATTAAAAATGCCAATTAAAAATTAGAACTCTTTCACATATATTACTACTTCCATACACACGACATATATACGATCAAGTATTAACATTTCTCATGTAACCAAATAGTTGTGGTTCAGTAGTTTTTATTAGTGGAGGATTCCAAATCAAATGTTATCTCAAATGTTATCAAATATAAAATTATCTAAAATTTTATTTGACTATTTATAAACGTTTCCAGTGACAAAAAATTCAGATTTTCTGGGCTTTAAAATTAATCTACACTTCAATTTAAGATGAACTCAATTATATAATTTTTTTTCTCTCATCTATTAATCCAGTTATTTATTATGATGTTAGCTAACTCTAAGCCACACATCTTTTTAATCAAAAACTAGTTATATTATCTTTTTGGTTTATGGTTTCTTAAAAAAGTTCACAATCAAAATTTTAGCGTCTTGCTTCTATTTTTCACTCTCGACCAGAGCCGGAACTGAGATTTTGGGAGCCGTATTCATAAAAAATACAAAATCATAATATTTATAATATATAATAATTTTAAGATAATCCAATATCTATTATCACTGAAACTTTTATTGTTTCTATCAATTTTTTTGTTTTATATTTTTTGACAACATTTATTTTATATTTTTGTAACTTTTATTATAAATTTAATATTATATATGTATATATATTTTTATAAAAAATGGGAATCCTTATAAAGTGAGGGCCAATTTAAAAACATCAAAAGAATGGGTCTAACGCCGGCTCTGCTTTCGTCCTTGAAGATAAAATGTAAGTCCTTGTAAATATGGATCCATATTGATGAGTAATCCCCTACATATACAACAATATAGTCTCCGTGATCTTAACTTAAGAGATTCAGAAGATATGTGTATCGAACATAGATGTTGTCTAACAAACTAACATACATAGATACCTTGTCTGACAAACTAACATAAATCCTTTTAACTATAATTCATTAGCAAAAACCCTTGTTCGGAAATGCGCTAGGCGCTATACGCGCGGCCGGTCCGGGCCTAGCGAGTTATCGAAAAATCGGGATAAACTCGGAAAATAAGCGGGGCGGAATTTTTAAACATTTATGTGTAATACCAAAAATTTTAGACATTTATATATAAATACCAAATTTTATGCATATATTAGTAGAATATTTCCGTGACATTGAACATATAAATTTAAAATTAATATATATATAGAGAAAGTTACAGACAATAACTGATGATTTAACATAGTCCAGCGGTAAGAGGAGAGGAGTTTTGTCGTCCTGGTCTTGGTTCGAAGCCCCTAGCGTCCATTTTTATTGTTTTTAACACTTTTCTTTAATGAAGGATAGCATTGTAATTTACTTTTCGTCTTCTTCCTCAGCTAACCTAATTTACAGCCGAATTCTAACTACTTTTTACAGCATTTCTCGTCATTTTGTAGCGGATTTGTTGCGTTTTAACCCTAATTCTTTGTTGCTAACAAGCAAACATGATAGATCTGTGACTAAAATGGCGATTTCAAACATGAAAACCCAGAATTTTTTTTTTTAATGAAATCCGACTTTTCACCCGAACATGGCAAAATCGCGGCGGAGGAGCTCCGCCGAGCGAGTTAGCGCCGCCTAATCGGCCACTCCGGCCGCGTTTTTGAACAGAGGCAAAAACCATGAAACTGCCACCTTCTTCTTCTGTCACGTGGACAAATCTGACGTGTCCTTCTGTTTTTATTTGCGTTTTTCTTTATCTTTTTTTCTTATTTAAAAAAAAAATTAAGAGCGGTTTCTTCCACACACTAACACACGACTTCGATTCCTCCCTCAATCCCCTCTTTCCTCAACTATCAAAACTATGAACCCTATTACTAATTGCCTACTCAGTTTCATATTAATTTGTTGTCTTTTTTTTTTACAAAAGCCGACCAGAAGAATCTCTTCCCCTCAATTGATCGGAGGTACGTTCTCACACTTTTAATTTTGCGTCATTCTCTTGGCCGCTTAGGAGCTTTGTGGAGTTCTTAAAGATGATGCCTTTAGCTTTGATTTTGACTCTCCTTTAGACAGAACCCACCCTAAGTAGTTGCTAATGCAAAGGAACCATTCAGATTTGTACATGATCCACATAGTGCGTTGTTCTCTGCTTGTTTAACTTTTAATTCATAGGCAGATGATCCATTCATAGATCTCTGTAACTCACTAGCTTCGTGTTTTCATTGCAGGGGTTACAAATGTTTTTTTAGAAAAACTTTGCTGGAATCATCTGATTTTTTCAAGGAAGATTGTTTGAAAATCAATTGCACCGTGGGAGTTGTGGTCTCGAAAATAGATTGCATGCAGTTACATTCTATTCATGTCCCTGTATTTGATATTGGATCTCATTTTAGGATGCTTCTAGAGAACGAGGACGATGCAAATATAACTTTTAATGTCTCAGGTGAAAAATTCCGTGCACACAGGTTGGTATTGGCTGCTCCCGTCTTTGAAAGCGAGTTTCTTGATGATGTTACAGAGGAAGAAGAGCGTGATATCGCAGTTACTGACATGGAGCTTAAGGTTTTCAAGGTAAACTTTCTCTTAACCTTTTGACACAACATCACACAACGCACTGCATTTCTCTCTAATGATGCATTTTCGGTGAAGGCTTTGCTCCACTACATATACAAGGATGCACTTATCGAAGATGCATAGTCATCCATCATCTTCTGGTTCATATGTTGGTCCATCAGCATCAGACACATTAGCTGCAAAGCTGCTAGGAGCCGCTGATAAATACAAGTTGCCTAGACTCAGTTTAATGTGCGAGTCAGTGCTCTGCAAGGATATATCAGTAGAGTCCGTCGCAAATATTCTAGCACTTAATGACCGCTACAATGCTTCAGCCTTGAAATCCGTTTGTCTGAAATTCACAACGGAAAATCTCATCGGTAATGAATGATCTTACCTTGTGTCTCATAACTGAAGTTGATTCCATAACCAAACTCAAATCTTTGCACAACCCTTTTGATTTTGATGTTACAACTGTTATGAGGTCAAATGGGTTTGAGTCGTTTGACTATCCAAGGGAATACTGCCCATCATTGCAGTCTGAGCTTCTGAAAACAGTTGAGGTCAGATGGTGATTTTCATTTCCTTTAGTATTTCAAATAGATTTTCATCTTCCCAAGGGAGATTTGTGGGCTGTGCACAAATTCGGAGGAACTTGTGTGGGAAACTCTGAGAGGATAAAAGATGTTGCTGATGTCGTAGTTAACGATGACTCTGAGAGGACGTTGGTGGTTGTTTCAGCAATGGCGAAGGTTACCGATATGATATATGATCTCATTCACAGAGCACAGTCTCAAGATGATTCCTACATATCTGTTTTGGAAGCTGTTCTTGAAAAGCACCGAGCGATAGCTCTTGACTTGCTTGATGGAGACGAACTCGCCAGATTCTCGGCTCGGTTGCATGATGACATAAACAATCTTAAAGCAATGCTTCATGCCATTTACATAGGTAGTGTTTTTTTTGTTATCCCTTTGTCAATACTAAATGTACAGGTGGAGGTGTAAAGTAACATAATTGGATTTGTTTATGCTCTTCTGACATCTTATTCCTACTGTATATAAACTCTTTTATCTCTGCAGCTGGTCATGCAACTTAATCTTTCTCTGAATTCGTTGTGGGTTATGGAGAGTTATGGTCTGCTCAGATGTTAGATGTTGTTGTGAAAAAGCTAATTCCCCACCGTAGCATTTTTTTACACTAATCTTATCTCAAAATTATTTAATAAACTTTTATTTTTTCTATTAATATTTTATTAATTTATAACATAATTTTAACCCAGAAATTTTTTAACTAAACCATTAGCCTTGCAACACTAGTACCTTATAAACCCTTAGAAACGTTGTTAAATGTTGACTCTTATAAAAAATATGAAAAGCTTATTGAATATGTGTTTGTGGAAACCCAACGGATCATGGGTAGTGAAAAGCCCATCTAAACAAAGATGTATGAGGAAAAATATTGTTGACATTGGCTATTTAAATTAACACGTATAAACTCCAAGGAACCCTAATCCTAATCATAATCAAAATTAAAAAATAATAAACCCTAATGTGATTTAAATAAGCATCCGAGTGATTATAAATACAAAGTTGATTGATGAGAAAGGCATACCAGAAGAGAAACAATCAATAAAGCATTAAATCCACACCAGTTGGTTGTCGAAGATGGAAACCGCAGAAATCGCCTGCATGATTATCGGCTATTTAATGATTCTTATTATCATATTAGACTTGCTAGGTATCTGGAGGAGTTGAGTAGGTCTTGAATCTCAAGCAAGTTGACAAGAACTGCAGTATGACGATCGAGCTCGGTTCGCTCATCCACCAAAACTCACCCAACGAATGTTTTCATAAGATTGATCATATGTTTTGTTTAATTTACTTGTTGAGAGGTTATAGTTCTACGTTTTTACGAGATATACCAGTTTTTAATCTAAACAAAATTAGACGTTGAAATTACTAAGAATCATCACACACTATTTGCTTTACAAAACCTAGTAAAGGCATACTTTCAGTTTCTATATTTCTTTTTCTGTAAGGCAACAGTTAACCCTAGGTGCACTCTCTTAAACTTTATCTATACTTTGTTAGTCACCATCTTGTTGGATTAAAAAAAGTTTCTGTTCTAGCCTTGTAGGTCAAAAGAGTCACCCTAGATTGTGCCTCCTGATTTTGGACGACGTCTCAAAATATTCACTACAAATACAACTTCTAAACTTTGTGGCACTCGATCACCCAAATAAAATCTTCTTTTCTTTTAGATATTTTCTTTGATCAAGATGACATTTTTCTCATACAATCACACTCTCCTTATATATCAATTTGAATCTTGTTCTTCAAAACATTTTAATCACAGAAATATAAGATTTTCTCTTTGTTATGATATTTCCAAATTCTTTTGAAAATATTCATTCTCTTATATTTTCTTATAAGAATATGAAACACTCCAAATTTGCTATATATTTTCCTATGCTTTCATCTATTTCATTAAACTTTCACACCAAATCATATCACAAAAATTCATTCATATCTTAGCAATCACACATATATCCATCTCATGTATTACATTGCAGCTCATATTATTACTTCTTGTATTACTTTGCAATTCATGTATCACATTTTGTACAAAAACACTCCAAACAATTGCATATTCATAATCTAACTGTTTCCATTACTTTCTTGTACATACAATGTTTTGATCATGAAGCTTTCAATATGCTTTAGATTTTACTAATTTTTGTTGTTGTTTCGGTTAAAATATTAGATTATGTTTTTTCCCCCATTTAATCGAGGTTTACTAGTCCATTTATCCCACTATATATAGTTGAGTTCTTTTTCTGAACACACCATAAGAAGTCTATTTTATTGTTGTAGAAACTAATAGCATCACCAACGTTTAATTACCAAATTAAGTAAACAGCATCCACAAGTTAATATAGCTTTTTTTTAAAATTCCGTTCCAATATATTTTTAATTGAAAATCGAAGAGTATAAAGATGCATATTTTGTTTCTCGCCTTTTCCAGATGCATCGGCGAGTCACAGGGTACCTCCCGCTTTTCATTCATGTGTGGGGAACTCAATGCTTCATTGCTTCCAATTCCAAAACCTGATCTCTCGCTCTCGATAATCTCTGTAATTTTGCATCTCTCATCATCTCTGTTCCTACGATCGCTTGATCCATCTTCTATCAGCAGATCATGCATTCATATTTTCGTAATCTAATCGACGTGTATATTCTGCAGGATCGGGTCTAGTATTTTTATTTTTCGTTCAGATCGCTCGAGAGATCGTTTCGTGTTCGAGAGCGGAAAATGGTGGGAAACGACTGGGTGAATAGTTACCTGGAAGCGATCCTCGCCGCCGAACCGGGGATCAGCGATTCCAAATTCGGTGACTCCAAATCCTCGCTGCTGCTAAGAGAGCGTGGCCATTTCAGTCCGACTCGTTATTTCGTTGAGGAGGTAATCACAGGTTTCGATGAGACCGATCTCCACCGCTCATGGATTCAGGTACACCACCACACTCTCGCTTTTGATTTTTTTGTTTATTTCCTTTACTTCATCGTTGAGAAGTTGGATTCATTGTTGCACAGGCTGCTGCAACGAGAAGTCCGCAGGAGAGGAATACGAGGTTGGAGAATTTGTGCTGGAGGATCTGGAATCTGGCTCGCCAGAAGAAGCAGGTTTTGATCGAAATTCATATTGGCTGTTGATCGAAATATTTATCCAGATCATGAGAGTTGTTTCAATCTTTGGTTACATCTTACACGCTCGCTAGTGTGCATTTTAATATGTTTATGTGTATGTGAGATATTATTGGTTTCTTAATATTCTTAGTCGAATCATTTTGTTCTTTTCTCTTTATACGTGATCGTAGGTTGAAGGGAAGTATGCTAAGCGAACTGCAAAACGTCATCTTTTGCGAGAGAGAGCACGGATGGAGGCAGCTGCAGATATGTCAGAAGACCTATCAGAAGGAGAGAAAGCTGACGTGCATGGTGAGATTCAAACTCCTACTGATAGCTCCAAAGGAAGAATGTCTCGGATCAGCTCTGTTGATGTGTTTGAGAATTGGTTTGCTCAACACAAAGAAAAGAAGCTTTACATCGTCTTAATAAGGTATTTATATGTTACTTGACAGAAAAGTTTCAGCACATTTGGAAAGCAAATGGTAGTTTGTAGTTGGACTAAGATGCATATTTTGCTAATTGGAAAATCTTCTTGCAGTCTTCACGGTTTGATACGAGGTGAAAACATGGAGCTTGGTCGGGATTCTGATACCGGTGGCCAGGTTGGCCTTTTGCACTGTGCATTCTGTTACATTCAAATTCGTTTCATACAGCATTTAACATTTCTGGCAAACAGGTGAAGTATGTTGTGGAACTTGCAAGGGCTTTGGGATCAATGCCGGGAGTCTACCGGGTTGATTTATTGACCAGACAAGTATCAGCACCGGATGTTGACTGGAGCTATGCTGAACCGTCTGAGATGCTTAATCCTCTGGACACAGAAAGCGCAGATCAGGAGAATGGCGAGAGTAGTGGAGCTTATATAATTCGTATACCATTTGGTCCGAAAGATAAATATGTAGAGAAAGAGCTCCTCTGGCCTCATATTCCTGAATTTGTAGACAAGGCACTTAGCCATGTCATGCAGATGTCCAAGGCTTTGAGTGAGCATATCGGTGGTGGAAAACCAGTGTGGCCTGTAGCTATTCACGGGCACTATGCAGATGCTGGCGATTCCACTGCACTTCTCTCGGGGGCTCTAAATGTACCGATGGTTTTTACTGGACATTCTCTTGGTCGTGATAAGCTTGAGCAACTCCTGAAACAAGGCCGGCCGAAAGAAGAAATAAATTCTAACTACAAAATAATGAGACGGATTGAGGCAGAGGAGCTGTGTCTTGATGCCTCTGAAATTATTATTACTAGTACAAGGCAAGAGATAGAAGAGCAATGGCGTCTTTATGATGGGTTTGATCCAGTTTTGGAGCGAAAACTCAGAGCTAGGATGAAAAGGGGTGTGAGCTGTCATGGCAGATTTATGCCTCGCATGGTTGTAAGTATCACCTCCATCCTCCCTGTCTTCTTAGCTACTCTTTGCGACTGGTAATTTAATTTCTGTTTCTAAACATATCTCTGTGTTGATTGGTAGCTTTGTTGTCTGAATGTAGGTGATTCCTCCAGGCATGGAATTTCATCACATTGTACCACATGATGTGGATACAGATGGGGAAGGAGCTAGAGATGGCGAAAATCCACAATCTTCTGATCCGCCAATTTGGTCTGAGGTTAGTAACTCCTTCGAACAATGAACATATTTGCTACTTTTATATTTACTGTAAACTCTTCACTCGGGCAGATTATGCGTTTCTTTTCTAACCCACGCAAGCCCATGATACTTGCTCTTGCTCGGCCGGACCCTAAGAAAAACTTGGTAACTCTAGTCAAAGCATTTGGAGAATGTCGTCCATTAAGGGAACTTGCTAACCTTGTAGGTCTTCTTCTTTATCTTCTGAACTGAAGCACATCTATGATCCACTTTTAGTTTTATGTGCAATTTTTCTCTCTTCATTTGCAGACATTGATAATGGGAAACCGAGATGATATTGATGAATTGTCTAGCACCAATGCTTCGGTACTTCTTTCAATTCTGAAACTGATTGATAAGTATGATCTTTATGGTCAAGTAGCAATGCCTAAGCATCACAAACAATCTGATGTGCCAGAGATTTACCGCTTAGGAGCCAAAACAAAAGTAAGGTTCAAATACAGCTCTGACTGTTACTTTCCTCTTCATAGCTCATTTCTGTCCCAATTTATCATCGTTGACCCTGTTGACTCTTTTTAGCTGATATGGGGTTTGAAACTATAACTTAACGGCATATTCCATTCAGCGAACAAACTTTTTTCTCAAGACTTTTGTAATGTATAGGATGTTAGGTTGTATTTCTGCAGCTGTTACTGCAAAGCAGATTGTTCATCTATCTTACCTCAAACCGTTTTTTTCAGGGAGTTTTTATCAATCCAGCTGTGATTGAACCATTTGGACTGACTCTCATTGAGGTAACTGTCTTGTTTTCTCTTAAGTGCTCTGTTCTTCGTCATGTTATCTTTTGACCAAGCGATGTGTTTAACAGGCAGCAGCTCATGGACTGCCCATCGTTGCAACAAAAAATGGAGGTCCCGTCGACATTCACCGGGTCAGTATCTTTGAAAATTACAGAAGAACTTTGCATGTGTTATCCAGTACTTCCATGGAATAATCTTTGTTGACAATATGGGTTAACCAATTGACAGGTTCTTGACAATGGTCTTTTGGTTGACCCTCATGACCAGCAAGCTATTGCTGATGCTCTCCTGAAACTGGTTTCAGACAAACATCTCTGGGCAAGATGCAGACAGAACGGCCTAAAAAACATACACCTGTTTTCTTGGCCAGAGCACTGCAAGACTTACCTGTCTCGCATAGCAGCTTGCAAGCAAAGACATCCTCAGTGGCAGAGAATTGATTTTGAAAACTCTGACACTGATTCACCTAGTGATTCCCTCAGAGACATTCATGATATCTCTCTGAACCTAAAACTTTCCTTAGACGGGGAGAAAGGAGAAGGTAAGAGTACCAATTTAGATGCTGAAGAGAGTTCTAGTGAACAAAAAGCGAAGCTAGAAAAAGTTGTTTCAACATTGGCACAAAAGAGCACATCGACAGAGAAGGTCGATGGAAGCGGCAAGATTCCGACACTGAAGAGACGGAAGTTTATCTTTGTTATCTCCGTGGACTGTGACAAAGCCTCAGACCTTCTTGAAGTTGTTAAAACAGTCATTGATGTGGCGGGAAAGAGCGGGCTTTCGATAGGATTCATTCTCTCAACCTCAATGAATTTATCCGAGACTCATTCCACTATTCTTTCAGGAGGCTTAAACCCGCAAGATTTTGACGCTGTGATCTGCAATAGCGGAAGTGAACTCTACTTCACATCCTCTGCATCTGAGGACAAGTCTAAGCTACCTTATGCTCTAGACGCAGATTACCATTCACACATAGAATACAGATGGGGAGGAGAGAGCTTGAGAAAGACTTTGGTCCGTTGGATCAGTTCAGTACACGAGAAGAAGAAGCGGGAACATGATGGAGAGATTCTATCTGAGGATGAATCTTCCTCATCTAACTATTGCCTATCTTTCAAAGTCAAACACCCGGCTTTGGTAAAACAAAACTCAGATGATTTCTACAATTGATGTAAGCCCCCTACATAAATCTTCATATGATATTCTTGCAGGTTCCTCCGATGAAAGAGCTGAGGAAGTTGATGAGGATTCAGGCTTTGCGTTGCAATGCAGTTTACTGCAAAGGAGGAACTAAGCTCAACGTAATCCCTGTCCTTGCTTCACGATCTCAGGCCCTCAGGTATCTTATGCGCTTACTTTTGCATTTGCATTCATAAAACATATCAATCAAGATCTAGAATCTCTCTCATTCTGATCCTTGAACTAAAGAACCGACTTCAACTGGTTTCTTCATCAGGTATCTGCTGGTGAGGTGGGGAGTGGATTTATCGAAGATGGTGGTCTTCGTGGGAGACAGCGGAGATACAGACTACGAAGGATTGCTTGGAGGAGTGCACAAAACAGTTATAGTCAAAGGTGTAACGAGTGACGCAACCGCACGTGTGCTTCATGGCAACAGAAGCTACCCACTAGAGGACGTGACTCCAGTTAACAGTCCCAATATCACCGAAGCCGACCAATGTGGCCGTGACTACATTAAGGGCGCCCTTGAGAAGCTTGGCGTCAATCTCGTCAAAACTTGAGGATGAAGCTGCAAGCCTGCAACCTTAGTACGATATGATGAATAATGATAAAACGTAAAGGTACTTGATTCCTTTAACAATAAAACAAATATTAAAGTTTTTTTTTTTAATAAACAACTTGGAAAAATAAGAGCCCCTAGTTTGAGTTCTTTCCACAAGATATAGCAGTTTATACATATAAATATTTATTTGCACAAGTTAAACCGTTTGTGAATGTTTGATATTCGGTGAAAACTGATTAATTTTGTTTCCAACTCTTTTTTTGTATTAAATAAATCAAATAATTTGATTAAGTAATTCTTTTTCAAAAACTTACGCTGTAGATTTTGTACTAAGTTTAGTGCATATATATATATATGTTATTAATTATTTCTGCCAGCAAGTTAATTCCAATGTCACCAAATTAAATCTGGTCTATTGGCAAAAAGGTGTCTTTTAAAAATAGGAAAAAAACTTTGGAATTATTAAAAAGGAAAAAGATCCTTAATTTTTTTTTATACTATCATTGTGTGTATTTAAGGAAAAAGATCCTTAATTTTTTTTTAATCCTCGATTGACTGTCATTTAAGGAAAAAGATCCTTATTTTTTTTTTTTTTATCCTTGATTGACTATCAATGTGTGTATTTAAGGTTCATTTTGTGTATTTTGTTTGTACGATCAAATTCTCTGTCAAGAAACAAATAAATTTAAGGCATGGAGATTCTTAACAACAACCGGTGGTCGGAGCTTCCAATGGACATCGTGAGATATCTGTTGGAACGTTTGAGTTTTGTGGATTTCCACCGCGCTAAGATGGTGTGTTCAAATTGGTACTTGTGTTCCAAACAAACGTTGGGGCCAAAAGGCGGATCTCCATCGCTGATTCTGTTTCCAGAAGATGGTTGTGCTCTGTACAACCACCCAGACGAAGATAGGGTTTACAAGAATAAGAGTGACTTTTCAGGGTTTCGGTTCCTGGGAAGCTCAGGTAAGTGGTTCCTTGTGGTAGATTCTCAATCCAATCTCTATATCATAGATGTGTTTAGCGAGAAGAAGATCGATCTTCCACCTCTAGAGTCAATCAAGGGTGGTCTTATTAAAGTTGAGCGATTAGGAGATCAGAAATTCGAGGAGGGATTTATACATGATATGTCTGCTGTGCTTTATCTAACTGCCGAAGATCTGAGAGGTGTTTTGTGGGTAGACGAGAAGAAGGGAGACTATGTTGTTGTGTGGCAATTTAAGAACAGTGGCTACATGGGATTTTGCAAGAAAGGGGATGATCATTACCATGAGATTTCAACACGGATCGGTGTTAGTAGTGAGTTACGAGGTCTACATGATATGGTACTCAAAGGTTACAGCCTTTACGTCCTTACGAATTGGTACCACATTCGACATTTGGATTTGTCTGGACAAGATGGTTTTAAGGATGTGTCCGAGAGTCATACGTTACCAATGTATAATGATGAGATGGAAATAATGAGAGCCAATGGGCTCATCTCATGTAGCGACAAAATTGTTGTTACAACTTCAGGAGAGGTTTTGTTAGTCAACAACATGGTTTACGAGTCAACCTTTGAAAGGCGTAGGATGTTCCACCTCTACAAGAGGGATCCTAAAAATCTAAACCCGAATACCTACCACACTGGGCTTGTTGAGGTAGATTCTCTAGGCGATGAGGCTCTGTTTCTGGATTTGGGTATCACCGTCCTTGCTGACCATACCCTTGGTATTGAGCCAAATTCCATCTATTTCACCCGTGATGATCGTATCTGTTACAAGAGACTTTCATGGCTCGACATATGTGTGTACAATCTTGCAACAAAGACCATCAAACGCTTCCCCGGTCTCTCCAAGTTGAACGTCAAGGATGCTCGGTGGTTTCTCCCCTCTTGATTTGTTTGCTTCTTGCATGCATGATCTTGGTGTTCTTAAGAGATTCTCTTGTGTTGTTATTTTCCTGTTTATTCAATCTTGAAACAAAGATCCTCAAACGTTTTCCCCCACCCTCCGTCCTTGATTTGTTTCTTTATGCGTCTTCTCTTTTTATGTGTTTGATATAATAATAATTTGATATTGCCGGCTTTGCAAATCAAGTATCCCTTAAATAGTATTAAAAATATTTTCTCTAAAACAATGAAGGCACGTAGTTACTTGTTCAATAAATATAGAACTTGATAGAATTTTGCTATGTTCTGCATAAGCTATGAATATACTTACAATCGCTTCCTCACTCACCCTATTCAATTAACATCATTTGGCTGTGGTTTATAAGGAGCTTTCGTTTTGCGCAACTAATCTTTCTAAAAAGTTGGTATAAAAACAACATAATTTTTTTTTGTGCATCCCTCCCTAGTGTACAGTGTACTATATATTTATTTATAAGAACACGTTTGCCGTTTAGAATAATTTTGAGAAGAGAGATTTGGTGGGGGTGGAAAATGCTGACAAAGATGGTGATAAGGGGAAAAAGATTTCAAGAAAACAATAATATACCCACCTTAAGATCCCACAAAACGTTTAAAACCTTATTTTTTATTTAAGAAAAATAAACTAAATGTTACTTCTCATTACAGAGATCAATACTAGGTTACATATAACTACTTTAGTAATGCCATGGAAACATTCTATGAATTTTTCTTTCAGAATTTTGTTTATTATTGTTTTATGTGAAAGTAGAGAAGAAGCTAAGGAAGATGGTGAAAGGATATTGTTTTTGTTTTTATTGTACTTCCTTAATCAGATACGATTACAAGACTGGTTTATTTGTAGCTAAAGACATTAGTGTTTTGCTCATCATAATCTCAGACATCATTAGTCAACAAAGTGAACCTATTTGCTGTTGGGAGATGATGAGCTGTGGGTACATAATCATCAGCTGGTTTTGCTTTTGTCTCCACTTTGTCGTTTGATTTATTGCAGGGATTATTGCAGGGAGGATGTTGCAGACTTGAGCTGGGCTGAGACTTGGGCTGCCAAATCATTGTTTTGGGCTGATCTCTTATACCCTCCTGCAAACTTTGAGTGGGAGGAACTTGAACTCCAAGTTTGGATCGTAAAGAGAAGAATGGAGCCTGTGGAAGAGATTTGGTGAAGACATCCGCTAACTGAAGCTTGTTTGAGATGTGCTTCACTTCCAAAGCTCCAAGTGCAACCCTCTCTCGTACATAATGGTGATCCCTTTCGAAGTGTTTGGTCTTTGAATGAAAGGTAGGATTCGCGGAGAGCATCACAGCAGAGAGATTGTCGCAGAGCAGCACTGGTGTAGAAGGTAGAGAGACTCCTATCTCTTTAAGAACATTGCAGAGCCATGTTATCTCAGAAGCAGTTTCTGACAGTGATCTATATTCAGCTTCAGTTGAGCTTTTTGAAACTGTAGGCTGCTTCTTACTAGACCATGATATCAGGTTGGATCCAAGGAATGTGCTAAACCCTCCTGTAGACCTTCTAGTTTCTGCACATCCTGCCCAATCGCTATCACTGTAGGCAGTGATGGTAAAATCTGCGGTTTTGCTAAAAGAAACCCCCATTGTAACAGTGCCTTTAATGTACCTGAGAATCCTCTTCAGAAGATTGAAATCTGTAACTGACGGTGAGTGCATCTTCTGGCAGATAAAGTTAACCGCGAATTGTATGTCCGGCCTTGTCAAGGTTAAGTACTGAAGTTTCCCTGCAAGAGAGCGAAAGTAAGTGGGATTTGCAAAGGGAACTTCTTGTTCCTTCTCCTTGTTGAGTTGTAAGGGCAGCGGAGTTGGCATAGGTGAGCAATCTGACATCGAAGCAATAGCCAGCAGGTCTTCAGCATACTTTTGCTGTGAAAGGAATAGACCTGAGCTGTGAAAATGTGCCTGAATTCCCAAAAAGTAGTGAAGACTTCCTAAATCCTTCATCCGGAAGTTTCTGTTTAGCTTGGTGACCAGATCATGAAGCAAAGCTTGACTGTTTCCGGTGATGATCATATCGTCAACATACAAGAGAAGAATAACTGTGTCTTTACCTTTGTGACATATGAAGAGTGATGGATCTGGATATGTGCAGGAAAAACCAAGCTCGAGAAGAAAGGAGCTGAACTTATTGAACCATGCTCTAGGCGACTGTTTTAGGCCATATATGGCTTTATGCAACAAGCAAACATGGTCTGATCTGGCTTTATCTATAAAGCCAGCCGGCTGTTTCATGTAGACTGTTTCCTGCAAATCACCGTGTAGGAAGGCGTTACGAACGTCCAGCTGCTTGATATCCCACTGAAGAACAGTAGCGATGTGCAATACTATTCTGATTGTCGCAGTTCTGACTACTGGGCTAAATGTATCGAGGTAATCGATTCCTTCCTCCTGTTCATAGCCTTTTGCAACTAGACGAGCACGTAACTTGTTCAGAGATCCATCGGCATGTAGTTTAGTTCTGAACACCCACCTGCAGTCAAGAACATGCATATCAGGTTCTTTTGGGACAAGAGACCAAGTACCTGTTTCACTGCAGTTATCTATTTCTTCTGTCATTGCTTGCAGCCAGCCTTGATCTTTTAGAGCGGCTGTCACAGTTCTTGGTTCAGGGTATGACACTTTATTAATCATAAGAGCATATCGTGGATTTGGTTTGAATATTCCATCCTTTGCTCTTGTGGTCATAGTATGATGATCTCTGAATGTCATTACAGGTGGTTGCTCAGCTGATGTTGCAGAGACCTGTTCTGGAGAACTGGTGCGAGAAGGCTGTTCTGCAATAGGGCTTGGTGTACTTCCTGCGATTGTAGCTTGCTGAGTGTGACGAGCAGCAGAGCTTGAAAGAGGTGGGAAATCCTGATCTGTAAAGAGACTTGGTACTGGTACTCTCTGAGACGCAAGACTAGACTGTTGATCCACTGACCTTAGAGCTGAGACTTTTAGTGGAGCATCAGATGCTGAAGGAGGAACTGCCTCTGAAGGTGTATGGAAGCTCTTGCGCCAGGCTTCAAGTAATGGCGTTGTTGCAGGCTGCTGAAGGTGTAGATACTTATTAGCAAAAGGATAGCCAGTCTCATCAAATAGTACATGTCTGGATATAAAGACACGTCCTGTAGGTGGATACAAACACCTATAACCTTTGAACCGAGCGTTGTAACCGAGGAACACACATGGCAGTGACCGAGGATCAAATTTATTGACTGTATAGTCCCTGAGAGATGGAAAGCATGCACACCCAAAAGCCCTTAAGGCAGTGTATTCAGGGGCTGACCCAAACAGTTTCTGATAGGGACTGATCTTGTCTTCCACTGCAGAGGATGGAAGCAGGTTGATCAAATAATTTGCTGTAAAAAAAGATTCAACCCAGTACTTATGAGGCAGCTTACTATCGAAGAGCATTGAGAGAGCCAATTCAGTGACATGTCTGTGCTTCCTCTCCGCCAAACCATTTTGCTGTGGAGTGTGTGGACATGACACATGTTGAGTGATTCCGCAGTCTTGAAGATGAGACAGAAACTTGTTACTTATGAACTCACCACCACCATCACATTGAAAAGTGAGTATTTTATGACTGAGTTGGTTTTCTACTTGAGCTTGAAATTTGCAGAAGATATCAAAGAAGTCTGATTTCAATTTCAGTGGAAAGAACCAACAAAAACGAGACCAGTGGTCTATGAAGATTACATAGTACCGAAAACCTTGACTAGAGATAACAGGTGCAGGGCCCCAAAGATCACAATGCACCCTCTCTAAAGGTTTTGAAGCAGAGAAATTTGAACCAATAAAAGGTAAACGAGTGCTTTTCCCAAGGTGACAAGCTTCACAAGTCTTGTTGGTACTCTTGCTTATTGAAATAACTTTGTTTGCAGATAGAAGCTGGAGAATCTGATGGTGTGGATGGCCCAACCTCTTATGCCAAACATCATCCGTCGCAGTATGTTGTCTAGAAGAGTAAAAAGCCTTATTTGTGGGATGATTCTCCAGTAGATACAGACCATCATGGTTTCTTCCCTTGGTGAGCACCCTCTTTGTTCTCTTGTCCTTTACAAGAACCTTATCAGCATCAAATTTAAAGGTACATGGATAGTCTTTTGTTGCTTTGGAAACAGATAGCAGTGACTTAGCTATTTGAGGACACACTAAGACATCATTCAAAGGAATTTTACCTGAGGATGTTGCAATAGAGCCAGAGCCAGTGTGCGTTATAGGAAGGTAGTTGCTGTCACCCATCATTACTGTATCAGACCCATAGTAAGGCTGAGAACTGTGCAGATGCTGAGGTGAGCTTGTCACATGTGCTGTGGCTCCACTGTCAGAGTACCACTCAGCTCCGGAACCGTCGGTGACGTCTGTGATCCGAAGTGCTGCTAATGCAGAGGGGAGTTCATCTGGTTGATAGGAGTTATTGAATCTATGCCAACACTTCAAGGCATGATGGCCCTGTTTTCCACATATTTGACAAGAGACCCTGTTAGTGTTATCAAACGAGATCATAGAGTCTCTTGAAGAACCTGCAGAGGGCTGGATTTGCTGATGGAATCCGCGTCCTCTTGTTGAAAAGGAGCCACGACCACGTCCTCTGGAGTGATAACCACGACCTCTACTGATTGTATAACCTCCTTGAGACCGTGTTGTGTTAAAGGCTAGATGAGGAGTAACCGATGTTTGAGTGTCATATCCTTGCAGCCTCTCATCATAGCCCGTAAGTTTTGGTACTATATCTTCAAAGGAGGGTGAAGGTAGAGTGTCCAGGATGTTTTCAACAGTGGTTTTGATGGGTTCATATTCTCGACCGAGACCCTGAAGAGCCGCAAAGATCTTCATTTCTTCATCAACTGGATGACCAATAGAGGTAAGTTGGTCACAAATGCTCTTGATTTCTCGAAGGTATTCAGACATGGATTTATCACGCTTAGAGATGGTCTGAATCCGTCTTTGTAGCTCAAATCGCCTTGAAGAAGTGACTCTGTTGAAGTGGTTTGCTAAACACGTCCAGATCTCATAAGCAGTATTGCAGTCGACAACAATACTCAGTATCTCTTCAGAGAACGAACCGAGGAGCCATGAAGAGACAACTTGATCCGACCGCAGCCAGTGTTCACTCTCTGGATTCACCGTTTCAGTGGAGGTATTATTGATGCCTGGAACAGTGAGAGTGGCTGGAGGCTTCTGTGAATCTCCAGTAACGAAACCGAGCAAGCCCTGACCCCGAAGAAAGGCTGTGAACTGACGTCTCCATAGCACATAGTTACGTTCTGTCAAGGTGATGGAGACACAGTGGGTAACGTTTAGTGTAGGAACAGATAAGCCTGAAGATAGACCTGAAGAAGAGAGCTCCATGTCTCTGATACCATGAAAGTAGAGAAGAAGCTAAGGAAGATGGTGAAAGGATATTGTTTTTGTTTTTATTGTACTTCCTTAATCAGATACGATTACAAGACTGGTTTATTTGTAGCTAAAGACATTAGTGTTTTGCTCATCATAATCTCAGACATCATTAGTCAACAAAGTGAACCTATTTGCTGTTGGGAGATGATGAGCTGTGGGTACATAATCATCAGCTGGTTTTGCTTTTGTCTCCACTTTGTCGTTTGATTTATTGCAGGGATTATTGCAGGGAGGATGTTGCAGACTTGAGCTGGGCTGAGACTTGGGCTGCCAAATCATTGTTTTGGGCTGATCTCTTATATTATGAACTTCTTTTCATCTAAAAGTTTTTTTTTGGGGGGGGGGGGCACAGTCTCATTTATTTAACTAAAACAAGACAATAGTTCAAATTCATGAAAAGCGGAATCAGCTAACATATTATATGTTATTTGTACAAAATAGAAATCAATGGAGTCAAACTCATTATAGCATTTGCATAAATATCACAAAGTAATTTGAGATCTATACTCTTTCTCCTTTCACCTTAATAATGTTTAATCAAAGTTTGAAAAATCCGAGTAGAAATGAATTCTTAAAAATACCTCTTGCTCTGGCCTCGTTGACGCTTTTGAGTAAAGCTAATGCTTCAGCTTCTTATGCAGAAGTTAAGAATTTGTTCGAATCGCAAACCTCAATCATGACGTCATCCGTATCAGCACAGAAAATGTATCCAGTTGTTGCTTACCTCTAGAAGTTTAAGGAGGTGTTGTCTGAATGATTAAATGTGAAAGAATTGAGATCATACATTTTAAAGTTTTTTAAAAGGCTTTTAGTAAATTCTATAGATCATCATCATATGATTCTTTTGAAACAATATTAACCACAAATACCACTAACATTTAACAGAAAAAGTAAGAACTAAAATAAACGCGTGTAAGTCACGCGCCCCTAATTTCCTCTCTCCAAGGCGACCTAGTTTACGACATCAATCTCTGTGACGTTGCCGCCGTTGTGGTCTCGTCGGGCTGCTCCCCGGAGCTATTCTGGCTCGTCTTTCTCCTCAGCTCTTTCTCCTCTCTCGATCTTTGCTTCTCCATGGATAATCACATGTCTCAGCCTGTCCTCGATATCATCTTATCGTCACGGGATAAGACAATGGATGCGACTCCTCCGGCGGACTCATCCCTCTTGGTCGCGACTCCTCCGGCAGTATCATCCCTCCTGGATGTAACTTCTCCGGCGGTTTCTGTTGGGAATGTCCTGAAATCTACTGTACTATCTCTAGAAAGTATGATAAGTGTCGAGATCAGACATAAGTCATAAATACTGGGTGATCATGATGACTTGCTAGAGCCCGCTCTTGATCTATAAGTTTAGGACTTATTGCCAGTATTGTATGATCCCAAATGGTCACACACCATAGCTAACGGGAAAGTTAAAATAGAATTAATACGGTAAGATGCAAGGCATTTACTGTATTTGTACAGAGAATTGGGCCAGACAAAATACAGTTATTTTGTCTGATTTGGGTCTTGGGCCCAAAAGCCTAATAGGCCATTAGTTTAATCACTTGGGCCCATATAAGGAAGAGCACAGGCGCCAGTAAGACCAGTCTTATGCGATTTTTTATTAGGTCTGACCGTCCTCTCTCTCTCTGTTGTTCCAACTTGGTCTAGCAGCCTGATCCAGTAGCTTGTAAGCGTGTGGATACCTAGGAGGAGCCGGTAATCATCAGCTCTTGCAGATCTCGATATTCCCTTGATCAATCCGCTGCAATCATAAGGTAATCATCCTGATCTGTTTATGATTCATCTGCAAATCACCTAGATCCTAGTTGATTATGTTAGGTTGTAATCTGACAATTACACCAATGAACACACATAATCCTACAGTGGTATCAGAGCCCAGGTTGTTAGGTTTTTGCTTTTTGGATCATACTAGGCTGTTTATTAGTTTGATGAATCGATTTTAATGAGTAAAATTGATTGAAACTTTGAATACCTAGAATCGTTAATGTTATGATGACAATCGCATGTTGACTTTGTTTTTATTAACGATCAACGATCGTCGTCATTGATATTTGCTTGATAAAGTCAAACCGAAAACTTTGTTTTTATTAACGATGATGATTTGTCTTCAAGCTAATGGCATAAACGTTTTCAAGGTTTGGAAAACTTATGCATGAAACGAATTGAAAAAAATCAAAATCGATTGATAAATAAGCAATTATTGAATTATGTATCAAGCGATTTGTATAAGGTTAAGGTTAGCGATTGATGATGTCATGATTGTAAATAATTGTTGATTGAATTAATTATCAAACAATTTGGAATAAGTCAATTGTTAGTAATCGATTATGGTTCAAATAATCAATTTGAAAAAGGTCAAATTGAATAATTATGGTTCAAGCGGTTAACCCAAATCGCGGTTTGCTGGAAATTATTTAATACAATTGGTATTATTTAGTTTCTGGTTAAACCGGATTTAAATTCAAAAATTGAATTTTAACCTAAACCGAAGGCTGGTCTAAGTTTGATTTGGTTGGACCAAATAATTTAGAGCTGGTCTGGTTTAGTAAATAACCAGTTGGATTTAGTAATTAATTTGGTCTTGGACCAGAATTAATGAACCGACTCGGTTATGTCAAATTATTGGGCCAATTGGAATTCTGTGGTCTTGGGCTAAGAATTGGGCCTATAATTTGTGACCCATCCAAAAACTTTAATAAAACATTAAATTAGAAAGCTTCTAATATTAGAAGTTTCTAATTTTGGCATGTTAGGAAATTTTTGGAAATAGTAAGTTTCCAAATTTAGAAATTTTCTAAAATAAGAATGTTTCCCGATTTAGAAAGTTTCTAAAGATAGTAGGTTTCCCTAAATAGAAATTTTCCATATTTAGTAAGTTACCTGAAATGGAAAGTTTCCCAAAATAGTAATCCTCTATTTTGGGAGGAAATCTATTGAAACCTAAAATCCTCAAAAACAATATCAAGCTTGGATGTCTTGCCCAATCTTGTCAGCTACTTAACGCTTATTCAATTACAAATATGGCTTACAGTGTGAGGTGTCTGTTTTTGCGTAAGTAAAGTAGTATATAGTCACTAATTTCATTGGGAGTCCCAGACTTTAGTGATTATTTGGCTGTAAGAGATTGGTTTCCTTGACTGGGCCATCGGGAGTCCCGGGCCTTGAGACATCTGGTGTATTGGGCCTTGGGCCCAATTCACAACCGAGAGTTATTGGATATAACTAGCTGTGTGTATGCTTACCAAGTAAAGCTAATTCCGGGTGACGGCCAGCGGCCCACTTTGGTTTTAGTTGAACATGGATCTCGGAATCATTGCATTCTTATGAGGTTAAACAAAGAAATTTTGAATGCAATGCGAGTTTTCTTATAATTTATTAAGATTACGCTTTTATGAACTAAATAACTAAAACTCTATTTATCTCTAAATTTCAGTTATGACTAGCACAAACAATCAAAACACTTTCTCGATCCGGTCTGTCCTTGAAATGGACAAACTGAACGGATCAAATTTTTTGACTTGGTCGCGGAACCTGAGGCTAGTCCTCAGGCAGGAGAGAAAGGACTATGTCCTTGAGAGAGCTCTCCCCGAGATGATCGGGTCCAATGCCTCTCATGCAGTATATGATGCTTGGAATAAGCATTATAATGATGCGGTAGATGTGCGTGGTCTGATATTGGCTACCATGGACTCAGATTTGCTGAAGCAATATGAGAACATGGAGTCGCCAATAGAGATGATCAGCAGCCTGAAATTGAAATTTCAGGAGCAGGTAAGAGTGGAGAGATACCAGTTGGTTAAGTCTCTCACTAGCTGCAAGCTACCAAATGATCATCCAGTGAGTCCTCATGTCAGTAAAATGATGGGTTACATTGATAACCTGAGGAAACTGGATTATCCAGTTAGCCAAGAATTGGCAACTGAGATCATTCTGCAGTCACTGCCGTCAAGCTATGATAAGTTCAAAAGGAACTATATCAAGAAAGGCTTAACGAAGACGCTGACTGAACTGCATGATATGCTCAAGACAGTTGAGCCAAACGTGAAGAGTACCCTGTATAATCTCATAATGGAGAAGGGTAGGTTTACTAAACCTAATGCTGACAAGGGTGAAGACAAAGTTGTCCAGATTTTGAATCATGGCAAGCGTGTGTCTTCTGAGCCCGAGTCAGATACATCTTACGTTGGTAAGTGCTGCTACTGTAAAGAGACTGGGCATTGGAAGAGAGATTGCATTAAATTCATGGAAGATTATGAGGAGTTGAAGTTGATGTATGAGACTACTTCCTCAGGTATTCATGTTATTACTTCAAGTTCTACCTTATAGGTATTGGATACTAGTTGTGGCACTGATATTTGTTATAATATGCAGAGCCTAAGCAACAGTAGAACGTTGAAGGAAGGGCAAGTGGAACTGCATGTCTGGAAGGAGCTATGGATGCTGCCTCAGCCGTAGGGTTTTCACCCGTAGATGCCTTTGAGGCTTGGTTTTGTATTAAGTAATTGCTACAATGTACCTGCTTTAAGCAGAGTTGTCTTTCATTTTCTTGTAAGAATTTGAATGTTTTTCATTTTGATAAAAGACAAGTTTTGTTCTTTTGATCTTAATGAAATATTAATTGTAGCACCCTATTCAAGGAATGGGTTTTATATCTTAAACCAAAGAGTGCCTAAATGTAACATAAATACCGAATTGGTTTAAATCTGATGAATTAAACCTGATTTTTCTTGGCGTAAATGTTTTGGTCACATAGAGTGAGTCGGATTCAGAAATCCCATAGTTATGGACTTTTGGGCTCATTTGATCGGATATCTTATGAGACTTGAATTCTGCTTACTGGACCAAAAGACAAAGGGCCCATCTTAGCCGAGCTAGAGAAAGGCCCAAAGGCTTATTGGACCTTGAACATACTCATGTATGTGGCCCGATGAGCAGTAATGCCAGAGAAAATTTCATGTACTTCATTATCTTTACTGATTACTTCAGTGAGTATGACTGTGTTCATTTGATGAGACACGAGTCAGAATTCTTTGAAATGGTCGAAAGAGTTCCAGAATGAGGTATAGAATCTGAGTGACAGAAGTATTGAATAGACTCTGGATTAGATCACGAGTGAGAATACTTAAGTCATTGATGGTGTGATCATCTGAATGAGTGTGAAGTCGTTTCACAGCTCATTTCTCCTGAAAACCTGGAGGTGTTTCTGTGAGAAAGAATCAGATCTTATTAGAAATGATTAAAGATGAGTCACACGAATCTTCCATGATATTCTTTAAGAATAACGCTCTAGAAATATCTAAGTTTACGCTGAAATAGTTCCACCAATATCAGTTGAAAGACACCACATAAATGTGGACTGGAAATGATCCAAATTCGTCTTTACTGAGTATTTGTAGTTGTGCTACTTCGCTGGTTGTCCTAGGGAAACCAAGGCTTGTTACTTTTACGTCCATTCCGAAAACGAAGTTAGGTTGTTCAGAATTCTGTTTTCTAAAAGGGAAGTTGCTTTCCAAGAAGAACAGTGGGAGTAAAAGTATAACTCGAAGAAATTCGAGAAATACAGGAGGCTGCTCAACCTGTTGAGGGAGAGCAGCGGATGGATTTACAGATTTCTGTAGAATCTACACCTGTAGAGCCTGAAGTTCGCAGATCTGAATGAATCCGTCACTAATCCGAGAGTGATTTCTCATGATTAGTTGCCATGATCTGATGATCATTGAAAGTGACGAACCTGCGAAATTCACAGAAGCGAAAGTGAGCCCGGACTCCGAAAATTATACTGTATGTAAGTTAGCTTCATCGATCCATTCATGGATAGAAGCAAACATATCGGAGTTGGAATCTTCGTTCTGTTGAAGTAGTCAAGGTTTTGACTTGAACAGGAACGAGATGGAATTGTGCGTTTACTAATAGATAAGTGGGAGCGATGTTGCATTTCTCATAGTGTATGTCGATGACATACTGATTCTCGGAAATAACGTTCCAATGCCGCAGTCGGTAAAGGACTGGCTTGGGAGTTGTTTTTATGATTGACATGGGTAAAGCCACGTATGTTCTTGGATTTTGGATCTAAAGATAGAGATCCAAAATAGCTGATAGGACAAAGTCAGGATTCCTATATTGACAAAGTCCTACACGTTTTCAGCATTCCAAGAAGGGTTTTATGCCAATGTCACATGGCATTACGTTAAGCAAGAAACAGTGTCCTACGATAACTGCTGAGCTTGAATACATGGATGAGATTCCATATGCGTCGGCAATTGGATCTATCATGTATGCCATGACACGTACTTGTTTTGATATTGCTTTAATGTTAAGCAAGACAAGTAAAGACCAGTCAAATCTAGCAAAGAATCACTGGATAGACGTAATGAATATCCTCAAGTATTTGGAAAATACTTAGGATAAGTTCTTGATTTACGGAGAAAGTGAGGTGCTACAAGTCGGTAGAGTCTGAAAGGCAAGTTTTCAACAGACAAAGATGATTTCCGGTCACAGTCCGGTTATATCTTGTGTCTGTCTGGCGGTGCAAGGCACTGTTGCTGACTCCATGACTTAAGCTGAACATTTCGCAGCTTGGGTAGCGGCGAAAGAGGTTGTTTGGAAAGAAGAGTTCATCACTGAACTTGATGTGATTCCCAGCATAGATGAGACTAGCTGCACATCAAAGGTCCAAACACCTTGAGGGTAGGTATAACCTATTCCGTGAGATAAATGACAGAGGTGTTAAGTAGATCAGCAAGTTTCAACGAATGAGAACGTTGCTAATCTATTAACGAAGCCACTCCTTAGGCCTAAGCACGAGTCGCGGACTATAGCTGTAGGATATGTGAAATTAAGATGTAGTCTTAATTTCAGTGGGAGTTTGTAAATGGCTTTATTTAGTTGTTTTGAAAGGTTCATGTAAACATAATATTTTATGTTTATGAAATTTATGATTTCTGGATTATTTTAACTGTGATATAAATAATCGTTCCAAAATGATTCATGTCATTATATATGGGCCATCGAAGTACATGAGTAGACTTGATCCTGAAACCCCATATTTAACGAAATGACATAAATCATAGTGTCCATAGTCGAAGGTTGTTGAAATTGGAACACCAACAACCACTTGAGACTAGATTGTGTTGAGACTTATGACCAAGTTTCGAGGGGTCATAGATGCGCGGCATCAAAGTCGACACTTAGGTATATGTAGGGGAGCATATGACCGGACATGGCCCGCTGATGAGAACTCTACAAGATATTAATATATGTGTCATGAGAGGTTCTCATATACGACTATAGAGTATAGTCCTTAGACCTGAGTTCGCATGCATGTGGCTGCACATGGATTGATACACTTTGATCATTGTCTAACGCTGTTTCGTAACTGGGAGCTATAAGGACTTTGGTTGGGTGTATTATAAAGTGTGTAGTTCATAGTGATGGAACAAGATGGGATTTGTCCCTGCCGTTTAACGGAGGTAATATCTAGGCCAATCGGAGACTTGATAGCTGGTAAGAGAGTGGCCACTCCCAAACGGACTTGCCCAAGTCGTTTGCATTGTCAGTATCAAATCTGGTCCGATGAACATGGTCTGGCTATATAAGGATGACACGCATCTTGCCTTATGCCAGATCGAGATATTGAGACAAAAGGATTAGGGAATGTAGGATTCCAGTACAAGTGGGAGATTGTTGGGAATGTCCTGAAATCTACTGTACTATCTCTAGAAAGTATGATAAGTGTCGAAATCAGACATAAGTCATAAATACTGGGTGATCATGATGACTTGCTAGAGCCCGCTCTTGATCTATAAGTTTAGGACTTATTGCCAGTATTGTATGATCCCAAAGGGTCACACACCATAGCTAACGGGAAAGTTAAAATGGAATTAATACGGTAAGATGCAAGGCATTTACTGTATTTGTACAGAGAATTGGGCCAGACAAAATACAGTTATTTTGTCTGATTTGGGTCTTGGGCCCAAAAGCCTAATAGGCCATTAGTTTAATCACTTGGGCCCATATAAGGAAGAGCACAGGCGCCAGTAAGACCAGTCTTATGCGATTTTTTATTAGGTCTGGCCGTCCTCTCTCTCTCTGTTGTTCCAGCTTGGTCTAGCAGCCTGATCCAGTAGTTTGTAAGCGTGTGGATACCTAGGAGGAGCCGGTAATCATCAGCTCTTGCAGATCTCGATATTCCCTTGATCAATCCGCTGCAATCATAAGGTAATCATCCTGATCTGTTTATGATTCATCTGCAAATCACCTAGATCCTAGTTGATTATGTTAGGTTGTAATCTGACAATTACACCAATGAACACACATAATCCTACAGTTTCCTCCCTCCTGGCTCAATCGATTTCTCCTAAGGTTCAAGCTTCACGTGCTTCTCCGGTGAGGGTTGAAGATCCACGATGGCCTCTTCTCAATAAGTGGGCTTCAGCTTCTCCACACTCATCGTCTATAGCTTTGGAAAAAAAATCCTCAATTGCTGCAAGTTCGTTTAGTATCTCAAAGGACCCTCCGATTTCATCCCTCATCTCTCCTCTCGTGGTAGAGCCTCAACCAGTTGATGTTGTTCCTATTACTTCATCCTCATTGTCAAAGGGAGCATGCGAGAATCCTCCTTCCTCAACTCCTTCAAGTGAGATTGACCCTTCAAAGTGTTGGGGATCCGAGCCAATTCTACCAGATTCATAATGCTCGCGAGTTCCCGATAGCCTAGGATCTAGGGTCTAGTTAATTGAATCATGAATCAGATCTGTGTTTACCTGGAGATTTGGCAGCGGAAGATTATGGCAACACGAGATCTGCAGCGCCCCAATCGTTGCGCCTCTACTGTTCAGTCCACACGCACACAAGCTGGAATCCGCCGGGATGCTAGGACCGGTTCTCGGATCTCCCTGGGACTTTAGTTTCTTGAGGTTCTGTGTTTTCTCTCTCTGAGAAAACACTCTCTTGTCGGCTCACAAGTCTATTAGGTCGAAATTACATAACACCACTTATATATGTCGACTCTGTCATAAACCGAAACATCAGTTTCGGTTTCGCCACTGTGTCGACCGACACATCCACTGGTGTCGATCGACACAAGTCTTGTATCGACCGACGCACCTAATGGTGTCGATCGATACACCTCTTTGAAACTTATATTCGATGTGTATCCAATACACATCGATCATACCATACGCCAATGATCAATCCCATATGGACTATGTCCAACTTGCTTAGGTGTGTGACCCTGTAGGTTCACACGATACCAGAAACGAGTTACAACTCATCTGTCATAAGCGGTTTCTAGCAAAACA
Source organism: Orychophragmus violaceus (assembly GCA_030180135.1). Taxonomy (NCBI): domain Eukaryota; kingdom Viridiplantae; phylum Streptophyta; class Magnoliopsida; order Brassicales; family Brassicaceae; genus Orychophragmus; species Orychophragmus violaceus. The sequence goes on from CM058232.1 coordinate 5,394,433, forward strand.
TTATGACTACCTAGTATCACATGAATTGTCCGATCTCGACAATACAACTATCATTAGAGTTAGCACAATATGATTTCAGGACATAATCCCAACAATCTCCCACTTGTACTGGAATCACCTATTCCTATAATCCCTTTGTCTCTATATCTCGATATGGCATAAGGCAAGAGACTGTGTCATCCTTATTATAGCCAACATCATGTTCATCGAACTTCTGATTCATACTGATAAAACAAACGACTGACAATCACCTCGTTTGAGCACGGCCATGCATTTTCTCAGTATCAAATCTTCGATGGGCCCTGAGATATTTATCTCCCGTTATTACAGGAGGGACAAATCCCATCTTGTTCCATCCCTGTTCCTACACATACTTCATGATACGCACAAGCAATGCCGTTCTAGCCGCCAGTTACGGAACGACGTTTGACAAGGTCAACACGCACCAATTCATATGCTAGAAAGCATGATGAACTCAGGTCTAAGGACTATACTCTATAGTCATAATGAGAACCTCCCATGACACTGATATAACTATCCTGTGGAGTTCTCATTAAGCGGGTCATGTCCAATCATATGTTCACTAACATACATCTATGTGACTGACTGTGATAATCATATCATTGACTTCATGAAACTTAGTCCAACAGTCACCTCACATACTAGTCTGCGCGGTTGTTAGTGTCCCATCTTAACAACCTTGACTAGGGACAATCATAATTTATGTCATCTTTTACTTATAGGGTTTCATGATCAAGTCTTCAACTTGATGACCTATAAGATGACCATAAAATACTTTGGGACCATTATTTAATTATTCAATAATTAAATAATACTGATGTCAGTTAGACTTACATAGACACTACCACAGCATGTCTATGTAAAGACTACAACATAACTAAAATAACTCCCACTAGAATCAAGATCATCTCTTCAGATATCTTATGCCTACAGCAACATAATAAATTTCGTGCTTAGGTTGTGGGAGAGTATGCGGTGTTCTGCTTGAAACAATTTCAATAGACCACATCGCCATTCAGATAACAGCATTATTCTACGGTCCGCTGCTTGGAGCCTTTCCAACAGTCAGCACCGTTATCCAGACAAAGAGACATAACCAGGTGGGAACCGGGAATCGTCTTTGTCCGACTAACTACTTTCAACTGGTTCGTCACTTTATCAGTTCACCACGAACCTATCCTTAGTGTTTCTCAACACTTGGGATATTTCTGGTAACTGTTCAATGACTATTACCGGAGTATATTGGTATATTCTCGTCATGCTTAAGCTGCATCTAGACGAGCGCAAAATATGGCATTCATGATGGATTCCATTGCATCAGCATAGTCAATCACACTCATTAATACTAGTTCAGACAGTGTTCAAAAACACTTCATCTTGCTAATATTGTTACTAGCTCAGCCAGTGCCCAAGACACTGCATCTTGCTTAGATTATTGCCATAAGACCTTTGGTATGGAGCCATTCTTGGAATCATGCATATTGGAACTGTCCAATACCTTATCTTCATAAGGATTTTGACACGATCCAATTAGCTTACTTAATCTATATCAATAGATTCTTATTTCAAGAATTCACTCGGCTACTCCCATGTCCATCGATTAACTTTTGATTTCCGACCTAAATCTTGACAAGACTTTAGTGTCGGAACGTCGTTTATGAGATTCAAGTATGTTATCCACATACTGTGTGAGAATTGCCATTACGCTCCCACTAGTCTTCTTGTAAACGCATGGTTTCATTTCTTTCTGATCAAGTCAAAACTTTTGACCACATTATCAGAATGTTGATTCCAACTCCAGGATGTTTGCTTCAATCCAAAATGGATCGCTGAAGCTAACATGCATACCCAGCCAATTTTTCGGAGTTTGGGCTCACCTCCGCTTCTTTGAATTTCGCATGTTCGTCACTTTTCAATGATCAACAGATCACGACAATTGGTTACGATAAATCACTCTCGAGTTAGTGACGGATCCTTTCGGATCTGCGAATTTCTGGCTCCACAGTTGCAGATCCTACAGCACTCTGTAGATCTCACCGCTGCTCTCTCTCAACAGATTGAGCAGCCTCCTGTGTTTATCGAATTTCTACGATGTGTACTTTTACTCCCACTGTTCCTTTTGAAAGTATCACCTTTCTTAAAAGACACAGTTCTGGACAGCAAAAGTACTAAGCCTTGGTTTCCTCAGGACAACCAGCGAGGTAGAGCTTATCAGATATGGATTCAAGTTTGTTTATTGACTATTGTCTTACACAAACCTTGCAATCCCAATTAATCAGAAAAACAAATTTGGAAATCACCCAGTCCACATCCAATGTGGTGTTTTTCAGTGATTCTGATTGAAACCTTTTAGCGTAAACATAAATATTTCAGAACGTATTCTTAAATGGTTATGGAAGATTCCTGTGACTCACCATTAATCGAATCATATCTCATAAGATCTGATTCATTCTTTCAGATGATCACCCACTTCTTGACTCTAGTATTTTCCTCCGCGATTCAATCGAGGATCTCAATACTTCTGTCAAATTGGTTCTACACTTCATCTTTGAACTCCCTCAAGGGATTCCAGCTCGTGTCTCATCAAATGAACACAGCCAGACTTATCGATTTTCATCAATAAGGTAATGAAGTACAGAATATTTCCTTTGGCTATTATGTTTGTTGGGCCGCATACATCAGTATGTGTAAGGCCCAATAAGCCTCTGGCCCGTTTCCTTTTAGCTCTGCTAAATGGGCCTTAGTCATTTGGTCCAGTGAACAGAATTCATATCTCAGATGATTAAAATCAAATGAGTCCAAAACTATGGATTTACTGAATCCACTTCACTCTTGTGGTTAAATGACTATACCAAAGAAAAGTCGAGTTCGAGTCATCAGACTCAAACCTTTAGTGTTTGTGTTATGTTCAAACTTATGCTGGTTTAAGATCCAAAACCCATTCCAAACGGGGTGCTACCATATTATATTTCATTAAGATTTAAAGAACAGAATTTGTCTTTTATCAAAATGAAAAACATTCAAATTCTCAAAAGAAAATGAAAGACATTTTGCATATAGCAAGTACATGGTGGCAATTACTTAATTTCAAAAACCAAGTATGAAAGGCTCCTACAAGTGGAGAATCTCTACGGCTCATGCAGCAACCATTGCTTCATCCAGACACGCAGTTCCACTTGTCCTTTCTTCAACGTTCTACTGTCGCTTAGGTCCTGCATATTTCAAAATATCAGTACCACAACTAGTATCCAATACTAACGTAGAACTTGAATTGATAACACAATACCTGAGAAAGAAGTACCATACATCTTCTCGATCTCTTGTGAATCTTCCAAGAATTTTATGCAATCTCTCTTCCAATGCCCTGACTTATCGCAATAGAAGCACTTCTTAACACCAGATGGGCTTGACTTGGGCTTAACAGATGACACAGGCTTATCCTGATTCCAAATCTGGACGGCCTTGCCTCTACCCTTGCCAAAACAAGATTTCTCGAATCTTTTACCCTTTATGATGTCTTGCTCTGCTGCTTTGATCATATCATGCAGCTCAGTCAACGTCTTCGTCAAGCCTTTCTTGATATAGTTCTTAATGAACTTATCATAGCTAGACGGCAGTGACTGCAGAATGATGTCAGTAGCCAACTCTAAGCTGACAGGACAATCCAGTTTCCCCAGGTTATCAATGTAACCCATCAGTTTAATGACATGAGGACTTACTGGAGCATCTTCTGGTAGTTTGCACCCAGTGAGAGACTTCACCATCTGGAATCTCTCAACTCGTGCCAAATCCTGAAACTTCAGTTTCAGGCTGGTGATCATCTCTATTGGCGACTCCATGTTCTCGTATTGACTCTTCAAGTCCGAGCTCATGGTAGCCAACATCAGATCACGCACATCTACCACATCCATATAATGCTTATTCCAAGCATTATATGCTGCATGCGAGCGATTGGTCCCAAGCCTTTCTGGAAGAGCCTTTTCAAGGACATAGTCCTTGCTCTCCTGCTTGAGAATGAATCTCAGATTCCGATACCAATCCAGGAAGTTCGATCCATTTAACTTGTCCTTCTCAAGGACGGATCGCAACGAGAAAGTAGTCATAGACATAAGCTGAAATCCAAGAAAAACAAAGATTTAGTTATGTGCATGATGAGAAATCTTATCGAATAAGAAAACTCGCATTATATTCAAACAATGTTTCCTCTATGAATATAATAATCCAAGATCCTCAGATCACTAAAATCCGAGTGGGCGACTCGCCGTTACTCAAAATTAAGTTATCTAGGTAAGCAAATCATTGCTAATTGTACTCAGTACAACTCTTGGTTGTGGATGAGACAAACTATGTCTAATCCACTCTGATGTCTCTGGACTCAGAACTTCCGATAGCCCAGTCAAGTAAACCAATCTCTTGTGTCTTGTGATCATTGATAGTTGCACTGCAAATCTGTCAAAGACCACCTGCCTTACCCATGTTGCAGTGGATACCAAGGACTCCAAGACTATCCAACAAACGACACGAGTTTTGACAGTAGACAAGATTGGGCAAGACATCAATGTTACTTGATATTTAGTTGAGGAAACTAAACCCAAAAGTTTAGCAAATCAATTTCTTAGTTCATGTAATTTTTGATGTTAGTGCACTGCAAGTCCATCAACGTTATTACCTGCCTTACTCACGTAATTGTGGACACCAAGCTCTTGGCTAGACATCACACAACGAAATGAGTCTTGACAGTTGACCACATTGAAGCTAATCTTTAATCAATGTTTAAGTCTAGTTTGGTTTCTGCTAATTCAAGGTTCAATAACCAGAATTTCGAATAATGTGTCGATCGACGCAGACTCTGTATGTCGATCGACACCACCAAACTAAACCGGATTTCAATAACCGGTTAATTCAATTAACCCGGTTCATCGAACCGATCATGTCGATCGACACAACCCATGTGTGACGGTCGACATAGACCTAAACCGAAGATCGTTTTTGATAACCGGTCCAATCCAATTGAACCGACTTATCTGATCAAACTGATCTTAACCCACCGGTTTATGCTAATTGAGATAATTAGTTTAATCCAATTAAACCAATTCATCCAATTTAAACCGATCAATTCGGACTTAACCTAGCATGATAACCGATTCAATCCAATTGAACCAATTAACCATTCGCTCGGTCTGTGTCGACCGACACTCAACCTGTGTCGATCGACGCAGTAGGCCCTTTTAGGTTTTCTCCGAGAAAACCCTAGCCGCCGAATATCGATCTGTGTCGACCGACACTCAAACTGTGTCGATCGACACTCGACCGAGTCTGCATTGTGTCGACCGACACACCCAGTGTGTCGATCGACACATAAGGCTTTCAGTTTTTCTTCGCGAAAAACCCTAGCCGCCGACTCTGTCGAATTCGCGATTCTGTGTCGACCGACACACCCAGTGTGTCGATCGACACCATGCGAAAACAGCAGTTCATCATTTCAATTCACAGACAAAACCGAGTTTCTCTTAATCAAAACATGAAACACTAAGCATAGATCTATTCAAACACATCAGTTTTCGAATTATATGCTTTAGATTCAATGGTTAAACCCTAATGCTCTGATACCACTGTTGGGGATCCGAGCCAATTCTACCAGATTCAGAATGCTCGCGAGTTCCCGATAGCCTAGGATCTAGGGTCTAGTTAATTGAATCATGAATCAGATCTGTGTTTACCTGGAGATTTGGCAGCGAAAGATTATGGCAACACGAGATCTGCAGCGCCCCAATCGTTGCGCCTCTACTGTTCAGTCCACACGCACACAAGCTGGAATCCGCCGGGATGCTAGGACCGGTGCTTGGATCTCCCTGGGACTTTAGTTTCTTGAGGTTCTGTGTTTTCTCTCTCTGAGAAAACACTCTCTTGTCGGCGCACAAGTCTATTAGGTCGAAATTACATAACACCACTTATATATGTCGACTCTGTCATAAACCGAAACATCAGTTTCGGTTTCGCCACTGTGTCGACCGACACATCCACTGGTGTCGATCGACACAAGTCTTGTATCGACCGACGCACCTAATGGTGTCGATCGATACACCTCTTTGAAACTTATATTCGATGTGTATCCAATACACATCGATCAGACCATACGCCAATGATCAATCCCATATGGACTATGTCCAACTTGCTTAGGTGTGTGACCATGTAGGTTCACACGATACCAGAAACGAGTTACAACTCATCTGTCATAAGCGGTTTCTAGCAAAACATTATGACTACCTAGTATCACATGAATTGTCCGATCTCGACAATACAACTATCATTAGAGTTAGCACAATATGATTTCAGGACATAATCCCAACACAAAGGACCTTCCTCCATCTCCTCCAGTTTCGTTTGTCTCTCCTCCGATTGAAGAAATTCTTCCTCCGGTTGTTGGTGTCCCTGCGACTTCTTCCTTAGGAGCATGGGAGAAACCTCTATCGTTTTGTTCTACAAAGTTGATGCAATCCTCTGATTTTCATCAACATAATGGCTCTAACTTACAATGGCCAGAACTTAATGGACAGAATCGTCGTTCTAGCAACTCGGCTTCGCCTCATGACCCAGTCTCGGATTTGGAAAAGGCAAATATCGCGGCTCTATCCAAAGATTATCCTTGGGCAGCTAAGATGAATCAGTCTTTCAGGAACCTCCACAGAGTCACCATTCCGGAGTACATGGAGGATGGAACCCCAAAGGTAAGAATCCCAAGCCATGTTCTTCTTAGTGGTGTAGAGAATCAGAGAGAATTTGTGGTTGGTCAATTCTACCGTTGCTCTGCTCCATCTAGAGGTCAAATCCAAGCGGTAGTAACTAGGATTTGGGGAAAGAAATGTAGAATTTTCATCCGCAAATTAGGTGACTCTAACTATCTCTTCCACATTCCTGATGAGTCTACCCGTAAATGGGTTCTTCAAAGAGGGTTGTGGCACATTGATGATTGCTTGATGTTTGTATCTCCGTGGTCTACTAAAGATGTTATCTCTGTCCCGGAAATCAAGACTGTCCCAGTTTGGCTCACTCTTAATAACATTCCGGATCAACTCTATTCATTCTTGAGAATCAAGTGGATTGCTTCAGGGATAGGGGAACCAATGTTGACTGAGAAACCTTGGTTGGATCCAACTCATATGGGAAAAGCCAAAATCCTTGTTGAAGTTAAGCTTGATAAACCGTTTCCTCAACGGGTGGCTTTAATAGATAAAAGTGAAGCCATCACGATGGTTGATGTCCTTTACGCGTGGTTGCCTTCTACTTGTAGCAGTTGCGGACTATTAGGGCATAAAGCTTCTCGTTGTCTGCTCAAATCAACCATGTCAGTGGCCACTTTTACTTCAACCATTCCTGATATCTCTGTGGATTCTTCAAAGTTTAAAGAGAATGGGAAGGATCCTGTTGTTGGTTTGTTTCCTATCATTGAACTATCGGAGAAGGTATCTACTCCTATTAGTGATCTAATCAAGACTGGCCCGGTCAATACTCCCATCAGTGCTCCTCAACAGTTCATTTCGAGTTCTTCTATTCCGTCAGCTGCCCCCTCAATGGCTATTGGTTCTTCAACTCACTCAAAAGAAAACTTGCCTTCGAATGAGAAGGATCTTGCTATAAACAACAATGCGGTCTTGGTTAATTCGACGCCCTTCAATACTAAGGAAGTCTCTCCTCCCACTTCTCAAGTTGAGCGACCTATTAACAGGTCATTTTCTAGTGCATCTTTGCGTAACAACATGTTCGCGTCTTTGGAGTCTACAAAAGATGAGGAAGAAACGGTAGACCTTGACATTGATCCAGACCATGGAGGTTTCTTAACCCCTGCGAGAAAGAGAATTCTCCGAGAAAGGCCAGTCAAACCGTCTGCAAAATTCAAAGATATGCAGTGGAATCATGCTGCATCTAGTCGAGGCAATCGTGGACGAGGTAATAGAGGTGGTTGTGGCTAGTTTTGTTATATTTGTCTTGTCGCAAATGTATTCGATGCGGAAGACTCGAATACTATCTTTTTCTTTCTAGCCAATTTAGCTTATGTTTTACCTAAGCTAATAGCTTATTTCTGGGTACAACTCAAAGTACTCTAGCCTTTTGGCTTGTATGCTTCTCTACGTTTATGTATTTAATATGAAAGCCCTTTTTACAAAAAAAAAAAAAAAAACATTTAACAGAATTGAGTAACTTTTTTTTTAATAAACACTAGTGTCTAACCCGCGTTTAACACGGATTTATTTTATTTTTATTTAAATTTTTACATTTAGTGGGACAATAATGTTAGAATATTTATCACTTTTTATTATATTATAATTTCTGTTGGTTGTGTTTAATTTGTTTTTATTGTCATGTTATGTTATGAATGAGTTTTTGTTTTGATTTTTATGGTTGTTAACATTTTATATTGTTTTGTCAGTTTTTAGTGTTGTATTTTAATTATTGAATTTATATTTTTTTATTATATTCTGATTTTTTTTAGTTTTATTTATTATTCTTCACTGGATAGTTCTTCGGTTATTTAATTGCATTTATTTTTTGAACTTAAATATTTTGTAGCTATTTTTTCCAAATTTTGTATTTGTTTAATAAAGTGTATGTCATTTCTTGATATGTACTTATGTGTTTATCATAATTATAAGGAATACAATAATATTACAGTAAATTTGATATTATCTTCTCAAAAATTAAAATCATAATAAACTAAATATACTTTTCATTGTAAAATTGATTTGTATGATAGTTTATATTTCTTCTGTATAATCGTATTTAATTTAAAAATAAATTTTTTGCTAAATATTATTAGATATTTTGTTAGTTTCTATTAGAAAATTATTATTGTAGTTGAGATTGTTAAAAGATATTAATAAAAAATGAAGTAAGTTGGATTTTTTTTCAACCAATAGTACGCACAATATAGAATATATTGTTTGTGGAAACTAAATATGAATTAGAATATAATGTTTGTAGAATATAGTTTCCAAAAAATAGGTGGCTAGGATATTCAATTTTATGATTTTAAATGTAATAATCAAGTAAGTTAGGATATTACCTTTTACAATTCTTAATATTTTTTATATAGTTATGATATTAAATTAAGTTGTTTTGTGGAATATAATTATTATATTTCTTGATTCAAATCGATTAGATATTTATTTTATAACAAATTTGAACATGTATTTAGGAAAAAACAATACAAAATTAGTTATAGATCTAATTTTAAAAATTTTAATTATAAAACTCTTCGGTTTTATTAATTAAAAATTAGTTAGTATTAATTTATGTATTATTTTCTTTAATATTCAATCCTGAATAATATCAAAATATGAAATTATGTTTTATGTATGATTATTTTAATTTAATTTTATAGTCTATAAAAAGTATTTATAATTATTTCTATTAATTGATTAATAACAGAGTTATGTTTATATATGTAAATATCATATGATTTTTTATAAGTCGAAATTTAGTTAATAATAATTTATAATATTATTTTAGTATTAATTACGAAATTAATTATTATTTTATTAAAAATTTCAAAAAAAAATTATTAGATTTGATTAGGATAGAAAAAGAAAATAAAAGATATTAGAAGATATTATAAATAAATAAAATATAACTGGTTTGACAATTTTAACTTTAATGAAAAATTAAAAAGCAACGACATTTGTTGTAAATAACACGTAAGGATAATGTTATTTTCATATTGCTCTCCTGTTTTAATATGTAAGATTAGAACTTACAAGAAATTAATTAAATGTTGTATTGAGTGATAAAACTAAAAATTTATAAACATATATTTCATTCTAATTCTAATTCAATTAAATTCTTAAGTTGCAAATATATAACTCCCCACCCTAAATTTCTCCCTAGGTGGTCAAAAGAGGTGATAAAGGATTAAAAATCGGTAAAATTAAAAGAACAAAATAAAAATATTTTCTTTTTTTTTATATTGTGAATATTAAGTAATTAATTAAAGGTGTAACTGGAATACAAATTTTTAAAATTGAATGGTTAATTCCATATAAAATTTATCAATAACTTTGAATATAATGTAATAGAATGGAATATAGTAGAATGATCATTCCATCAATTCCATACTTTTTTTTTTGGAAATCATTCTACTACTTTGATAAACGAATGATGGAATGAATTTATTATATTTTTTTTTTCATATCTCATTTTTTTTACGTCGTCCCATTCATGTTTATTCCAAGTTTAATCCGATGTAATGAGGGCTCTTGAGAGATCCTTCAGTCGAGATAATCTTGCTTATATGGGAAAATAGCATTCTCCGAAGCCGGTTTCTTTCGCTAAGTATTCTGCGTAGGAGTTTTGAAGGCGAGGAAAATGCCGTAGGCTAAAAAATTCATACTTCTGAATGAGGGATTGAAGTATGTCCAAATCCGACCCAAAAATTGACCAATTTCCAGGGTCATCGATCATTTTTACCAATAATAAATAATCAGCTTCAAATTATACTCAATCAAGCCTTTCATATCTCATTGATCTTATCTTATTTATTATTATTTCAACCATTCCATTTTATGCAAACCATTTAGAGAAATAAGAACACATTATCTATTATTATCTCATTCATCTTATCCCATTTATTATTATTTCAAACATTTTTATATATCTCATTCATCTTATCCCATTTATTATTATTTCAAACATTCCATTTTATGCAAACAAATTAGAGAAAATACACATTAGATGTTGACAAAAAAAAAGGGACACATTAGATGAAACGTGTGGAATGGAACGGTGCAAGCAAATTGGTATTATAATTGTAAATCCCAAACATCCTTCGCTTTTTCAAAAACTCCATTAACAACCAAACCAAACTTTCATCTCTCCGCGCCCATTCATTTCGTTAAGAATAAATAGTAGAGAGAGAGAGAGACTCACTCTCTCACTCTTCTTCATCTTCTTTCTTTCTCGCTCTCTCGATCTTCTTCCTGTTTCGCAGAAGAAAAGGAAATGGATAAGTATCAGTACACGAGACTCGGTTTCATATGGATCTGTATCGGATCGATCGCGCTTGTATTTGTGATCTCTCACTGTTCGATTACTTTCTTCGACTATTCTCTTCAGAAATTTGAATTCTCTTTCCCGGAATCTGAGCTCCGGCGAAGCTTTTACACCGCGGAGGGAAACGAAAACAGAGTCGTGGATTCTCGCGATGTTGTCGTTCAGCAGATTCTCTCCGTCAGATCGAGTAGTAATGCCACTGTAAGCGTTTCTTCTTCATCTCCGTCGATTCTCTACAATATCTCCCAATCGAAATTCGAATCATAGCTTCCTTTGAGTAAAATAGCTTCAGTAATCGTTGATTTTTTGAATTTGAACTGAGAATATATATCCATCGTCATCATCATCATCATCATCTCCTCTTAGGTCCTTCAATTTCGAATTAGAGGAATTCTGTTTAATTCATCTGAATATGTTTGAATCAGTTGCAGAGTAAACCGGAGAAGAAGAAGTTAAACCGGAGAAAAATGATAGAACAACAACTGAGCATAGCCAGAGCTTCGATTCGCCTAGCAGCTTCTAATCGTAACGCTACATTCGATCTTCCTAACCGGCAAGTCTACCGTAATCCTTCATCTTTATATCGGTAAGATTACTATATTTATGAAACGACTTTTTTCTTTTTAAATTACACAAACGTATAATTAGATTTTCAAGACAAAAAAAATTCTTAGCTTCCAAAAGTTTGAGTTAAAACTCTGCTTTTAAAGTTCATTTCCACACGGCAAATTTTCTGGGTTTGCGTAGATTTTTTTCTTACTAAATTGTTAAAAACATTTCTTCTACGGTGAATTGTGAACCAATGAAACTCAAATTTAATTTAGGTTATTGTTTGTATCGAAAATTCACACATACGCACCACTAGTTTTGTATCATAGTCTCTGCAAAAAGTATATACCAAAGTTACTTATTATTCATCATGAAAACTCTGCTTTTGAGTGAGAAACTCCTTTCACAAGCAATTGAATTCATTGAGATTAGAAATATTATGCTATTTTGTAATTAAAATCAACCGGTCTATATAAAAATTAGGTGGTGCAATTAAACCTAATTAAGTAGTCTGCTAGGAATTAAGGTCTGTTATATGTCATTTTCCCTATTTTGTTACACATTAATTTGGCCTTTATCAAATTCCGGCTCAGCATGCAGCAGCTATGCTATATAGTCTACATGCAGTTACAGTTTTTACTTTTGTCATGATCTGATTATTAATTGTATATATGGTCCATAAACACTTTTAGTCAACAATACTTCAAATGGGCGTACCAACTGTCATGTAGCTGCAGCCTTGGATTAGTAGTGGTCCATAACATTTGTTTGTTGTTGCAGGAGTTACATGGAAATGGAGAAGAGGTTTAAGGTGTATGTATACGAAGAAGGCGAGCCACCGTTAGTTCACGACGGGCCGTGCAAGAGTGTATACGCGGTTGAAGGCAGATTCATTATGGAGATGGAGAAAAGACAGAACAAGTTCCGGACACACGACCCGGACCAAGCTCATGTCTACTTCTTGCCCTTTAGTGTTACTTGGCTTGTCAGATACTTATACGAAGGGAACTCCGACGCTGGACCTCTGAGAACTTTTGCTTCTGATTACATCAGATTAATATCCACTAATCACCCTTTCTGGAATCGAACCAGTGGAGCTGATCACTTCATGCTTGCGTGTCACGATTGGGTAATTCACATTTATTTTTATGCTTCATTCAGAATTTTTGTGTGTAAATGGTTTTGTTCTTTCTAATGCAGGGACCACTCACTTCACAAGCTAATACAGATCTCTTCAACAAATCAATCCGAGTCATGTGCAATGCTAATTCATCAGAAGGGTTTAACCCTGCAAAAGACGCGACTCTCCCTGAGATCAAACTCTTCGGTGGTGAAGTTGATCCCAAACTCAGACTCACTAAAACCCTAATGGCTTCCCCGCGACCACATCTCGCCTTCTTCGCAGGTGGAGTCCACGGTCCGGTCCGACCGATTCTTTTACAACACTGGAAACAACGTGACCCGGACATGCCCGTATTCGAATACCTTCCTAAACACTTAAACTTCTACGATTTCATGAGAAGCTCGAAGTTCTGTTTATGTCCTAGTGGCTACGAGGTAGCTAGCCCTAGACTCATCGAAGCCATCTACTCCGAGTGCATCCCCGTCATTCTCTCTGTTAACTTCGTTTTGCCCTTCAGTGATATTCTTCGTTGGGAGACATTCTCTGTACAGGTCGACGTTTCAGAGATTCCGAGGTTGAAGGAGATTCTAATGTCGATCTCTGATGAGAAATACGAATGGCTTAAAAGTAATTTGCGGTACGTGAGGAGACATTTCGAGCTTAACGATCCACCTAAGAGGTACGATGCGTTTCACATGATACTTCACTCCATTTGGCTACGTAGGCTTAACTTGAGGCTCACGTAAGGAGAACGGATCATTAGGTCATATAAATAACATTTGGTTAGGCCTTTTCTAACTCATCATACCTCAGAAGTGTAGTACCTTAACGTCTAGATATAATGGAGAACATACATTTGGTGTTATTACTAAATGAATGGTGACTTATTGCAAGATCTAAATGTTGATACCGTACCAAACTACAAACTACTAACTACTAATCATTTGGTCGGGACGAAGTTGTGAGAAAGTCGTTCAATCTGTGACCGTAAGATCTCACCGAGAGAGAAACGGTGGGCTTGCGGTTGCGGTGCCGCAGCCAAGGCTAGCTGTTCATGAGATGCAACTCTGTCTTTAGCACTGTCTTCATTCTTGACCTCGAGGTGAATCGGTCTCATCTCTTTCTTCACTGATTCCACAAACTCCATATCAATTTTGTTGCCGGAAATATCTCTGACGTAAAATGCGTGGAGTGATTTCTGTCCCTGTGTCTCCACGTCTGCACGAACAACAGTCAAACCGTTCTCACGGAGGACACGAGATATGTCAGAGAGTAAGCCTACTCTGTTCTCAGCACATAACTCCAACTTCACCCCCTGCATTAGCCACACAGACCACACACCACAATATTGTTTTTACCACTCTTCTGTCTGAGACATCTCAAAGTTAGTAATCATGGATTGATCTTTACAAAAATGTTAACAAAGTTTTTTCTTTTACCTCGCAAACCCGACGTTCTATAGCAGCTTCCAAGCATTTAATCACCCGTTCTTTCTCGCCTTCCGTGTTCAATGCCCGTCCATCTATGTGTCTTATGAAGTATTCCTACAAGTTTCAAACCAAGACATAAACATCAAACCCTAAAGATCTAACTGATCCAGCGAGGTTATCTTCTTGTCCTACCTGAAAAGCATCAGCTCCATCAGACCGGAGAGCAGCGTGGAAGATAGCGTATTGCATATCAATCAACGTGCAGATTGTATCAAACATGAGTCTTCTACGGTCTTTAGACTTCACTGTCACTATTGAATAGCCTCTTTCTTCACAATTCCCAATAGAAACAATCGTAGTCTTCCTCTCCTTCTGATCACAATATTCCAACTTGGACGAAAACAGAGACAATGATGAAGTACCACAAAATGGTTCATCAAAGTCTCTAACAGATAACATTAGCTGATGCAACCGTCTCTCCACGTTGGAATTCATACACCCTTTACCTTGCCCAGCAAGAAACCCATCTGCTTCGTTCTCCTTGTGACCCACATGTGTAGAGTTGGAGGCGGGATCGGCTGTGGCACGAATCACTGTACTAAGGTGGTCTTCAATGGAAGCCAAGCGGTTTGGATCATCGATGGGAGCGTGAGTATTGTCGTCAGAGACATAGGCAATGCAAGCTAAACGAGCGTTATGGCTCCAAGCATGAGCTTCTAAGACGTTGCAATGTAAGTCAGCGAAAGCAGCGAATATCTCTGAGAAGAGGCCCGGTCTGTCTGTCCCGGTCATCTCTATTGCTGTGTGCTCACCATGTTCAATCAATGGAGGTTCCAAGGAAGTGTTGTTTGCATTGTTAATGGCTTCACTGGCCTTTACAGAATCTGATTCTCGCCTACTCGTGCCAATGGCCTACATAATAAATTTCAAATTTCTAGACATGAGAACACTCAAATCAAAGAAAGTATCTGGTTAAGTCAAGATCTAAGTTTATGACGAACATGTTTGATGTGGTTGATGGCGGTTTTATCAGTGAGTTTACTGCCATGCTCGTCTTTAACATGGAAAACTGCAAACAAAGTAAGCTCTTAAACTAATGTGATTATATAGAATGATGAAATGAAAAAATGTGAATACAAGCGTACCATCCATGAACCATCCACCATCCGAAGAGATGTAACTCTTGGTGATAATAAGATTCATATCTGTCAAGATTTGCACCACTTCTAGAAGAAGTCCTTGTTTGTTCTCACTATTCACCTATTCGTTGTTAACCATTTCAGATTAGAGGACATCCAAATCACATAGGCACAATGGGGAACACAAACACAAGATTGGATCCATGAACACAATTGGATCCACTGAAATATCAATAAACTCATGCAATCTTGTGTGGTACCTTCACAACGGTGCAATCTTGGATGCTGTCGTTGTCGATGTAGACCCTGCATCTGTAAATTACACACACCAAAAAGAAGAAGATGGTGATGCAAAACTGTATACAAATGCACTCATATATAAATTGTTGTTCATAGGATTTGGAACAGAGGAAGAGAGCAGAGAGCTTACGGTGGACCGTATATCCGTTCACCAAGATTGTCAAAATCAGGATCAAAGTAAGGCCAGCAAACTTTCTGCATTGTCTCTACCGCACGATCTACGATTCCTGTATTAGAATTAGGACAAGAGATACAAGATGAATGAAGAGGAACAGATTCCTTATGCAGAGTTTTTCTTGTATATATGTGAAACCGTTCAGGCAAAAAGTGTAATGAAGAAAGATAGGTAAGAAATTTGGTGTTTTAGACAGAGAAGGAGGTGAATTTCCACCTTGTAATACAAAGGATTTGATAAGATAATAATTTACTATATTTAGCTAGGGGAATTAGTGTGTTATAACGTGTGGAAGAAGTTAGTTCTATTATAGACATGCAAGGATAATGAGAAAATCAATCTTGATTTGGTTTATATATATAGTGTGGAGTAGTAGTATAGGTCAAGAACTTGTCAAAGTCAAATACAAGAAATGGTAAGAGACTTAGTGAAAACAAGGTGTTCCTTGTTTTCTTGCTTCTTATTCTCTTCTCAATTATTAACATCCACATGTTTTACCTAAGTTTTTGGAGCAATTAAAGATACAAAATCTCTGTTAATAATACTAAAATCATTTTCTAAACTCCATGTGAATAATTTAGAAGCCACATACACAAAATGTGTGATCTTTTTACCCATATCATTTGGCTTTGAAACAGTCTCCTAAGTTTTCCAAAAAATGCAAATTAGCCCCCACAAGATTTAGTAAATCCCATAAAATTGCATTTCTAATTTACTATTTAATACCCATATGGAGAGAAAACATGTAGTTAACACTTCCACTGCATACAGTAAAACCTCTATAAAGATTAAAGACCATGGTATTTTATTAATTTAGCGAGATATTAATTTATGGAGAAGTTAGTTGGATTGAAAACATAATTTCGGACCGGAAAATCCTATTAATTTATAGAGGTTATATTGTATATACAAAGTACACTAACCTAGGCCATATTAACAAGAAATGCATCCATGACGAAACCAAGAGATGGGACCTATCCAAATCGTTACATATAGATCCAAAATGCTATAACGTCATACTCACTAAATTCTTCAATCAAATACTAAAAACCAAAAACCGTTACTTAAAAGAATCTGAACATTCCTTCAGACCATACCGTCGATGAGCACATTATATCAAAGCAAATTGCAAAGAAACATTGGGGGTGGTTGTCTATCAACCATTTAAGAATTTAATCTCTACTTAAAGCCAAAAGGAAATTCATTCTCAGAAACCTCATCCTTAATAGAAGCAATTGCACATACAGAGTCTTGAAATCACATAACTGAATAATAATGTCAGAAATTTAAGTGGAAGGGAGAGGCAGAATGAAACATGTTTTATCCTTACTTGAAGCATAGAGGAAGTGTTGGTCTGAGGCAAGTGAAGTCCATAGAGATGTTTGAGATCACTGCTTTGTAGTTGTATCCGTATGCATTCAAGTATAATAACAATCTTGCATGAAAAAAAAAAAAAGAACAATAAAAAGCTTATGAGCTTAACATGAATATGTGATTATCCAATCTCAAAACGCAGGTCACAATGTTTTGAAATGCAAACAAGACGAGAAAACTAGACGATATTCACGATCTATAGGAGAAGGTAACAATTTGAGCTTGAGCCTAATCAATTCCAGAAACACAAATGTAATTCTCTCTGTGCAAATCGTTTCAACAAAATGGACAACCAAAACCCGTGTAAGAAAATTTGGTTAAAATCGTGAAATCGCCATAAGACTTTCACTTGTATCAACTGATGAAATTCTTAAAGGAGAAACCTTTATATATCAGTCTCCTTCCCACTTAATTTCAACTGAAGTTAAAAGCAAGTACTAGAATCAAATCGGAACAGTAGAAGTAAAGCAGTGTAAACTTACTTAAAAATGTCGAATCAAACTCCGTATCTGCTTCACCCATTGAGCTCAGCTCAGCTAAACTCGGTCAAAATCAACCATTTGCGCTCCTTAATTCGATGAATCAGATCAGACGATCAACTTGGAAACTTTTAGAATATTAATCTTGTCTTCTTGCAGGAACTGTGGTTTTGAATTTGCGAGTCGCAGGAGTTCTATGTAGGATTTACAGGAGAAACTTTGTAGCATAACTGGCAGCAATATCACTCTTATTGGTTCAAAAAAAAAAAAACTTGCTTCTCCGGCGTGGCGGTGACGCCGTGAATATTGAAAAATGACTCCACCGATAGATTTCCTCCTGTCCACTCAAATATTGGGCTAAAAATGTTTCAAGCCTCACACTTCTCGGCCCATTAGTGACAACTGTGGAAAACGAAAAAGTTAAAGAGTATAATTTAAGTGAATTGCAGTGAGTATTTTTTCCATCTTTTGCGTGTAATCTTGTATCTTCTCAAATTTTAGTATAATTATATATATATTTTTTATGAATATTTTATACCTAATATTTTCTTTCTTATTTATTTTTCAATTTTTTCATTCATTGAAAATCTATCCATTTTTTTCTTTTTATTTTCCTTTTCTTTCTTATTTTTACATTTATTTCACCCTATTTCTTTGAACAGTGGATATCATGCAATTAGTAAGATTTCCGGTCATATAGACTGTCGGAATGAAGTTAGAACCGGTAGATCTACCGAAATTCAAAAAAAAACGGACTTAATACGGAAATTGAGAATGGATAGTTGAGGCTCTATCCATGTGGATACTATAGAAATTGCGAATGAATATCCATCCATGTGAATACTACAATGATCATATCACATGCAAGGTGCTTACCATGGGTAGGAAGTAGCCAATAAAAATGTTGTTTTTGAATGGATAGTGGTCTACACCTACTCTATGTCCACAAATTCACAATCATGTGAACTCTTAACCAACTTTTGTCCATTAGACTCGTACTTTGTGTCCACCGATCGTAATAATGTTAACCCTTGACTACCTATTGTCCATCATAAACGTTTACTCCATGGTAAGCATCTTGTTAACTATTGTCCATCATAAGAGTTTACCCATGGTAAGCATCTTGTTAAGCATCTTGTCCATCATATGTTAAACCATCTTGTTAAGCATGAGATGTGATCGTCCAACATGCTTTTGTGTCCACGAATAATCATATGTTAAACCATCTTGTTAAGCATCTTGTCCATCATCATTCATGTTAAACCATCTTGTTGAACATCTTGTCCACGAATAATCATATGTTAAACGTTTACCCATGGTAAACATATTTTTGGATTCATCATTCATGTGTCGTCCAACATCATATGTTAAACCATCTTGTCCATCATAAGTATCCACATGGATGGATGTTGTTGACATCTACTCTAAATTATTCATTTGAAAATTCCGTATTATGTCCGTAATTTTTTTTTTTGAATTCCGGTACATCAGCCTATTTTATCTCCATTCCAGCGGTCTATATTATCGGAATCATCACTTCTCCTATCATATTCACCGTCAAAAAAATAAGGAGTAAAAAATAACTCAAAAAGTAAAAAGAGAGCGTAAAAGAAAAAAAAGATAAGGAAAAAATAAGAAAACCGGATGGATAAAAAGGCAAATTTTAAATAGGTTGTTGAATTAACTATCTATCACTAAAAGACAAAAACTAAGACAAAATTATCTTTAACTACCACTAAAAAACAAAAAGATATAAAAAATACAACAAAAATTTAAAACATACAATTTTGCTATTACTTTTGGAATAAAATATATTGGGTGTAATTATTCTGTATAATTTCACGATTTTAAATAGTAAAGTTACAGGTTGACAAAAAAGATAGTAAAGTTACAAAAATGAAAGTAAAAATAACTTTGAGAGAGGTGTTATCGAAGGAAAATAGATAATTAGTGACTAATCTTATAATTTTAACTAACATCCCAATATCATAATTTTACATATTTATTTTGCAATATTTTTTATAGATATTATTAAACTAATACATGAAAATCATCAAACTATATCTAAATCTGCAACTTCCTCTGAAACCGGAGTGATCTGAGGTGGTGGGTCGAAACGGCGTGCAATACACCTATAAATAACGAATCCAATACCGCCAACAATAAGGAGGATGAAAAAAATACTGAACTTCACATATCTCGTCCGCCGTAACCGTAAGACATCTACAAAAAATGAAAATTAAAAATCTTTATTATATAAAGTACAAGTGTAAAGTAATGTTTTTATACGTGTTAATTTCTCCTTTTTCACAATTTTATAATTTCTACTTATCTTCTGAATCAAAAATAGGCACTGGAGACTTTGGATAATTGCACTCAATATATTTTTTTCATAAATTAATAGCAAAGTTGTATTTTCTAAAAAGTTTGTACAATTATGTATATTTTTTTCTTTTTGTAAGTTAAAATGACTAACTTACCATTCACTAACAAATCAATTTACTTTTTATAGTTAGTTAGCTCAATTACATATTTAATCTTATTAGTTACACAATTTAGAAATGAATGTCTATTTAGTTTGTTTTGTGCAAATTGTATCTAAACTAAATAATAACTAAATATTTAAAATACTAAACGTAAGAGTATTGTGTTTTGTTTTATTCTAGTAAATTACTTTTTTTAGTAAAAAGTATATATATATCTACAAAATAACAGAATAATTTAATTAGTTTAACTATAAATAATCTATTAAAAATATTCACTATATATTTACATATAAAATGCTTTATTTTTGCTTATATTAATTTTCAATCCACACAACGCGTAGAACTATCTCTAGTGTATATATATTTTTAGATATTCGGATATCCAACATATGATTAATGATTTTCTTTGATTCAATCTGCATACAACTTACTCGTGCTTTTTAATCATATTCAAACTTTGAATTATGCTCTGAATCGGATAAACAATCCAAAAAAAAAATCAAATCTTATATGTTTTTTATAGTTAAAAAAAAAATCAAATCTTAGAACATATTCAAAATCGGATAAACAATCTAATTCTGGTTATTCTTGTATGGTTTACAGTGGGAGTCTTGCTGTTAAAGTTTGGAACTTAGAGCATATGCAACGGCAGCTCTTAGCGTCGGTCCTTAGCTAAAAAAATATATAATATTGTGTGGGTGGACCCACACAAAATTAACAACCGACATGCTAAATCTCTTAAATAAGGACTGCCTCTTAACTGTTCATGCCACGTGTCGCCTTGTGATTAGTCCGTTTTTTCTTTTAATTTTTTTTTTTTAGGATCCGAAAAAAAAAAATTATTAATTTTTTTTTTTTAGAACCCCAATGGAGTATCACCATTGGGGGATGTTAGCAACAACACTTCTGAAGCCCAACAACACAATGCAACAAGTATGGGCCAGCCTCAAGACAAGCCCAGCAGCCTCACACCTCGGTCAATCTGTCTGCAACCTGCAACGGTTATCAAAAGCAAAAGCAGAGGCGTTTGTTCTTATCCGAGTACGGCAAGGACAGCTCATACAATCCACCTGCACAATAGATACGCTCCACTAATAGCTGTCTAAGATCTAGACTGTTCTATAAGTCTGTATAAGAGTGAAACAATGTATTGAAACGATATAAGCTAAAATCAATAAAGCTCAAGTTTGTTCAGAAACGTTTTCTTGCGTTCTAAGTTTCTCTCTGCTTTCATGGTATCAGAGCCATGGAAGGAAATCACGACCCACACTCTGCTTCTAATCTCACAATCACACAATGCGTCACTCTTAAGCTGAAGGAGGATAACTATCTCATCTGGAAACTACAGTTCGAGCAGTTCCTCTCGAGCCAGCTGCTTCTCGGGTATGTTACAGGAACCCAACCTCGCCCTCATCAGACCATCACTGTTCAGAATGGAGATCAGGTCAATGAAGCTGCTAATCCGGAGTTTGTTCGATGGGTTCAGAAAGATCAGCTCATAATGGCCTGGATCTATGACACTTTATCAGAACCTGCCCTCAGATTTGTTTATGGGTTGCATTCTTCTCAAGAAGTCTGGTTCTCACTTGCAAAGAAATATAATAGGGTCTCTGCAACCAGAAAACTCACCCTTCAAAGACGTTTGCAGACAACGTCCAAAGGAACCAAGACCATGTCGGAGTACCTCTCTGAAAAGAAGACTACTTGTGATCAACTAGATTCTATTGGCGCTCCAATACCTGAAAGTGAGAAGATTTATGGTGTGCTAAATGGCTTAGGTCGAGAGTATGAATCTATATGTGCCGTCATTGAAAACTCCATGGATTCATACCCTCCTCCTTGCCTAGATGATGTTATGAACAAGCTCACTTCCTTTGAAGATAAGCTTCAGGCGTACTCAGCTCCAACAGAGATCTCTCCTCATCAGGCGTTCTATACAGACCGAGGAGGATACTCTGTTCGAGGTCGTGGTCAATCTAGAGGTGGTTCTCGTGGTCGCAGCAACTACTCCACACAAGGCAGAGGGTTTTATCAACAGTTTGGCCAGTCTAGAGGTCGAGGATATCAAGGTGGTTACCGTCCAACTTGTCAGATATGTGGGAAGTTTGGTCATTCAGCTTTCAAGTGCTACAACAGGTTTGATCAGGAATATCAACCCAGTGAGTTTCCTCAGGCAAATGCGGCTGTTCGTGTCTCAGATGAAGATGAGTATGAGGGAAACGACTGGTATCCTGATACCGGTGCGACTCACTGATACTAGGATTTTATCGGATTAAAAGAGGTATTAATTCTCTTAACTATCGCTTAGTAAGAGGATCGAACCAATCCGGGACAAGACTAAACCAACAAGAATGCACAAAACCCTATTAGCTAAGCCAAACTCAAATTTATAAGGAGACTCTAACAATTCTAAGTGCAATTAATCAAAGACAAAGCAACTAAGCTAGCAAGCAAACAATCACTAAGTGAAATAAGAGACAAGACAATCAAATAAGGAAAGCAAGGGTTATGAGTTAAGGTCAATGGACTAAGGGACTAGGGATGATCTTGGGATGTCTAGCAAGCCCCAAACAACTAATCTCCTAGCAAGAACACATAAATTAATTAGCCTAATCTCTTAGAGCTAACCTCTTTGCTTAATCCTAATTCAAGAACAAACTCTCATTTGTGAAATGGGATCAAACAAGCATTCAATCAAGTTCCAAGAAGCTAATAATCACTCTAGACATTCATTCCCATGAGCTAGAATGTGAAAACTCTATCTAAGCCATAACTGGAATTTCAACAAACACTTGGTGGGCATGAAATCCTAAACATCCTAGTTCAACTTGATCAAGGTCAAATAAGCATTAAGCACACTTAGATAGAAGAGATTTAAGAAATATTAAACACTAGACACCCCTTAATCATCCCTAATCACACTAATCCTACCTAACCCATAAACCCTTTGGGAAACTACTCACTAATCATCATTTGATTCACAAAACCCATAGAGATAGTGTAAATCATTGAGGATTAGGGAAAGATTAAAGATTTAAACAAGAAATCTCAAAAGAAGAACTTAGATTATGAAAAGATTAAACTTTGTTCTTACAAAAGGCTTAGAATCAAAAACAAAGCTTAAGATCCCAAAAATGAGGGTTTTTGGCTTATAAATGAACAGTGTTTCGAAACCGGGTCAACCCGGAACAAACCGGGTATTGACCCGGATCCATTGGGCGAAATCGGTCAAAGTCGAGCAGGTCAACGGTTCTGGGTAGCCTCGCGGTTTGGAGGCTAACCGCGAGCGTAACCGCGATAAAGCTCGGTCTGGAATCGGTCTACCCTCGCGGTCTGCTCCTCGACTGCGAGCCAAGCCGCGTTAATGCCCGACTAGTTTTCATCGTCTCTCGCGGTCTGATCCTCGGCCGCGAGCCAGACCGCGAGCACCTTCGCATCGGCCATTCCTTGCATTCCTCTGCACCTTATCATCTCCAAATGACTCCAACACTCCAAGCTTCCACTTCAACTCCTGGCACACCTAGAAATCAACCTGGAACACACCAAAACAAACCAAAAGACAAACTCCTAGTCCTAGATGCCTAAACTCTAAATGCAATACAAAGAAACAACAAAAGAAGGAAGAAGGAAAGGAAAAGAAAACAAAACAAGAACAAACTACTAAACAAAATGCATGAAAATATAGACATATCAATTCCCCCAAACTTAAACCTTGCTTGTCCACAAGCAAGCATAAGTCAATCAATCCATTTGGGAGAAAGGTTTGAAGGTGGGAACTCAAAACCACAAGACTCACAACAAGATACAAGATCTTTCAAAGAAGTTACAAGTTGCTCTAATCATTAACTATCCATGTACTTCCACATTACCGTTCCCTCAATCCCTACTCCAACTCCCGAGATCCTATAGAACACAAGCAATCATCAACTCAATTCCTTATATTCATTTAGAAGTTAAGTGCGATCTCACAAAGGGGCAATCAATCAATTCCCAATTGGCAAGGTTCAAGAGAGGCTATTTGAGGTGGCTTAGTAGAGTTTCTTTTGGGGGTGGTTAACTCTCAAGAATAGGAGCAATTGGCATTACACAAAATCTATCTAAGAAAGGGAACAATTCATGCATACAAAGTTCTTTTCTCATTGTTCTACCCAATTCCTAGAAGACTTCTCTAAACAATCCCACCATGAAAGATAAACACACACCAAAACCCCCAATTTACCAAAACACTCACCCTTTTAGCTCTTTTTCTTTCTTTTCTTTGTCACTAGGAAACACTTAACAGATTTTTCTCGTTTTTTTTTCAAACTTGAGCAAACACCTTTTTTTATTACTTAACCCCTCTTAATACTTGATCTTTTTTTTTCTTTTGAAACACTCTTAGGGGGCTACTCTTCTTTTCTTTTACTCATTGCTCTCTTCTTATATGATTTCCTAGTGACTTTATTTTTCTTATTGAACCCTTTTTAACTCTTTTTATTGATCTTTTTCATTCCCCAAACAACTCTCATCTCTCCCCCAAACTCATTTCCCATCCTAATGCTAGACTCTTATGGCAAATAGAGCTAGATAAAATGAGAAAAGACCATTGTCGTTCCCGATATTCTCAAGTTTTTGCACATGCCAAAAGCTATCAAGAAAAGGCCTCACTCACAAATCATTTTGGCTTCAAGGAAAGGTTTGGGTTCATTGGGTAGGGGAAGCCATGATCATAAGATCAATGGTTGCTCGAGTTAAACAAAAGAGTGGTAAAGGGGAAAGCATAACTCGGGCAAGGACCATGGGATTGCATTTCAAGCCCCTAAGCAAGATATTTCAAAATTCAAATTAAGTCCAATATCATAGAATTGAGCTAAGTTCATGCGAGCTTCACAAGGATAGGGAATTTCGGAATCTCAAAGTCAAGCAATGGGTTTTCCTTTGTTTTGAAAATCAATTAAAGCAACAAGCAACTTAATTGGTGAGCCTCTACAAGGCAAAATCATCATTGTCCCCAATGCATGAATCCTAAACTACTAACTAGACTCAATCCTACATGCTTCTTTTTGTGAAATTTTTTGAAATTTTTCAATTTTTTTGGTTTTTCTATGCCTTAGATGCATGAGACTCAAATAAGATTAAAAACAAGACTAAGAACAAAGAACACAAGATTAGCGACTAGTCTCTCCCCCAAACTTACTTCACACCGTCTCGGTGTGAAAGCAAACTTGAGAAAAAGACTCAAAAGAAACGAAAAGAAAATCTAAAATGCAAGTATTTACAAGATGGTGCTAGGTTGGTACCTCAAAAAGTCTCAGACTCGGGAGATGGTTCCCGAGGTGGTGGAGTGGAGAGCGATGGAGACTTGTTGCTGGATGATTTGTCAGGAAGCTCCGGTGAATAACGAGCGTTGTATCTCGGGCCACTGATGGAAGCTCTGCGACGCTGTCTGGGTGCTGAGCTTGATGCTCCTTCTCCTTGATAGGAGTGTCTCCTCGCTACTGGAGGCTGATCAAAATCGAACTCCGGCATTTGCATAGGCATGGGCTGCTCCGCCGAGGCATCCACTGCTGAGGAGGAGGCACAACTAAGCTTATCCGTGAGGGATTTGAGCTGCCTCTGCATCAGCTTGCACCCTGCTTTCATGTGGTCATAACCTCTCTTCAGCTCGTCATACCCTTTCTTCATGTCCTTGCAGCTCTGTATCACCCTCATGTTAAGCCTATCCTGGAACTTGTTCCATCGTTGGAGTACATTGATGTGGCCATGCGCATCACGGATCGGGCCTGGTGGAAGAGCTTGCATATAAGGCTGGAAGTGGTACCGCGCACTACCGTAGATATGCTCCGGAAAGTCTTCTTCCACAAGCTCCTCAAGGTCATCAAGTATCTCTTCATCAATCTCAGCTTGGGAGGAATTACCCCTTCTCCTCTTTGAAGCATGAATGCGATCCATCATCTTGTCGGCCTCAGTGAGGAGCAATGAAGGATCCAATTCAAACCGGAGGTTTTCCGGGTTAGAGAGCGTCGTGATAGAGGTGTTCGGGAGGATAACTCTTGCTTCCTCAGAGCGGCGCACATAGAATGTGTAAGCAAACCTCATGGTCATCCGAGAGTACAAGAAGTGATGCTTCCTCAGGTAGGATATGTTCATCAACTCATATCCACATGTTTCCGGACCCAATTCTATTCCCTTGTGCATCAGGATGGGTGTAATGAGACCACCGATGCGCATCTGCGGATTCTTGTCAGTAGTGGTCCATGCCCATTGCTGGTAGTATAACAACTGGTTGGCAAACAGTCCAGCAGAGCCGAGCCTGGGAAAATCTACTAGTGCACCTTCCTGCAGATTCGGTAGCGGGAGGTACTGCGCTATCATCCATGCCATCAACCTCATTTCCTCAGTTAAGGGTCCTCCCAGATCATGTCTGGCATACAGTGTGTTGGCTAAAAGCTGATGGATATAACGAAGCCCGGGATGGCCTATGTGGGAGCTCTTGCTGCGGCCCGGCTGCCAAACCCCTACACCCATGACTGTCCATGCAGCAGCTGACAAACCTGGGACCCAAGGAACTTCGGTAAGTTGCTCATCGCTAAACCCAAAGATCTCTTCTAAATCCTCAAAGGTGGTCTCATAATCCTCTCCGTTGATCCTGTAAGAGAGGATCCCATGTCCACAGTCACCATACAGCTCGTGAGCATTCTTAGTTACCTCAAGGGAGGCTAAGAATTGGCTTGCCACATCCTGGTGAGTGGGGTGAGCCATACTGATAAGGCCTTCCAAGTGGAGTACATGGAGAAGGTTTCGCACATCCTTTAATATCCCGAGCTTGGCGAGTGTCTCAGAATCCCCGAACTTCGTTGGGACCCATTTCATTTTGTTGAGGTGATCATACAACCTCTTGACAGGAGGGAGCTTAGATGTGTCCCTTGGCGCGGTGTCTTTCCTTTTCGTGCCAGAACTTTCACCCCTCTTCTTCTTACTTTGCTGCTGAACCGGGACCTCAGCCGCTTTCCCTTTTCCCTTATCTTGAGTCGAGTCGGTGTTCTTCTTTGATCTTGTATTTGCCATTGTGACCTACAAAACAACAAAACTTGGAAATGTCTTAGTTCACCATTCAACTTGATAGCACATATATTTCTCAAGCAATGCATTAAAACAATTATCATACAAGGCCATGACAGCATTAAGAGACACACCAACACACCACAAAACAACTTATTCATCTCCAAAATTGATCACATTGACAAATTGCTTAATAAGTGAAATTCTTCACACAAATTGGATAATCACACAAGTTGTCAAGCTTCATACAAACTTCTCACAAGCATTTAAGCATACAATCAAACCCAAATTAAACTCCAATTCATCATCAAACTCATTCTTACTTTTTAAAGAGACTCTTTCATGCAATTTTGAAAATTTTGTGAAGTGAAGTTCAAGCAAATCAAGTAGTCTCTCAAGCATAGGCTACTAGCATCCTAATGAGTCCATAGAAACCATCAAACAAGAATTCCCCCAAAATTTTCGAAATTTCAAATTCTCAAGAACCCTAATTCACCAAAATTCAAATTCATGCACTCCTAGAGTGAAATTGGTGATGGGTATTCATCTAAACAACCTTGGGGACCATTTTCAAGCATTATCAACAAGAAATCAAGTCTAAAATTAAAATTCAAAAATTTGCACTTTTCAAACTCGAAAATCACTAAGGGATTTGAGAGTTTTACCTTGATTTGTTGATGTATGGATGGAGTAGAGCTAGAGGATGAAATAGAGCCTTAGAAATGATGAAAAATGAGCTTAAAAACTTGGAAAACCGAGTTTATTTGAGAGATGAGTGAGTTTTTGAAATTCTCTTGAAATATTTCTTTCTAAAACGCCAAAGAGAGTGAAGGAGAGAGAGAGGCTCGCGTTGGAGAAGAAGAATGGGGAGGAAGTGGGACCCAGTTGGTCCAAATCGACTTTTTTTAAGTGGAAATCCGGCTTAAATCCGGTTTTGAAAACCGGTTTCGGGTTAGAGGACTTACCTGGGAAGAGGCTCGCGGTCCGGGCCAAGCTGCGAGCGTAACCGCGATAATGCTCGGCTAGTTTCCATCGTCTCTCGCGGTCCGGGACAAACCGCGACGGTGACCGCGAGAATGGTCGGTTCGATGGGATTAACTCCTCGCGGTTTGGCTTATACCGCGAGCTAAGCCGCGATCCGTCTCGGCGGGTTTTCGATTCACGCTTGCGGTCTGGGGTCATACCGCGAACGTGACCGCGAGAGGCTGGTCCGAGCTCAGGCAACTCCCAATCGTTCCAACAACCTGTCTTTGACCAATTCTATCACCTGAAAACATGAAAAACTAAAGAAGAACTTCAAAAATAACAAGAAAATCATCATATGTACAAGGATAAACATGGGAATGTCTCCCAAGTGCGCTTTTGTTTAAAGTCGGTAAGCTCGACTTTTCAAACCGTGTTTTTAGGCGGAGCCTCTATAGCCTCTGAAGCGGAGTAATGCTTGAGGCGTTGACCATTGACGGTGAACTCTTCTTCTGACTTTCCCCAAAGGACAACTGCTCCATAGGGCCTTACCTCCTTTACCTTGAAAGGTCCCGACCATCGAGACTTGAGCTTCCCGGGAAACAGCTTCAATCGGGAGTTAAACAGCAGCACAAGATCACCTTCTTTGAACTCTCTCTTCAGTATCAGCTTGTCATGGAAGAGCTTGGTTCTTTCTTTGTAGATCTTTGAGCTTTCAAAAGCCTCAAGTCTTATCTCATCCAATTCATTAAGCTGAATCAATCTCTTCTCAGTTGCGGTTTTGATGTCAAAGTTCAGCAACTTGACAGCCCACATAGCTTTATACTCAACCTCAACTGGTAGATGGCAAGACTTCCCATACAGCATATTGAAAGAAGTGGTTCCAAGGGGAGTTTTGAATGCTGTTCTATAAGCCCACAAAGCATCATCAAGCTTCTTGGACCAATCTTTCCTTGAGGCTCCAACAGTCTTCTCTAAGATAGCCTTGATTTGCCGGTTGGACACTTCAACTTGTCCACTTGTTTGAGGGTGATATGGAGTTGCTACCTTGTGCTTAACTCCATACTTTTTCAAGAGGCCTTCAAACAACTTGTTGATGAAATGAATCCCCCATCACTAATCACCACTCTTGGGACCCCAAATCTTGGAAATATTATGCTTTTGAAGAGTTTGATTACAACCTTAGAGTCATTGGTGGGGCTTGCCACTGCTTCAACCCATTTGGAGACATAGTCCACATCCACCAATATGTAGTTGTTCCCCGGCAACGGCGCCAAATTGATACTAGGATTTTATCGGATTAAAAGAGGTATCAATTCTCTTAACTATCGCTTAGTAAGAGGATCGAACCAATCCGGGACAAGACTAAACCAACAAGAATGCACAAAACCCTATTAGCTAAGCCAAACTCAAATTTATAAGGAGACTCTAACAATTCTAAGTGCAATTAATCAAAGACAAAGCAACTAAGCTAGCAAGCAAACAATCACTAAGTGAAATAAGAGACAAGACAATCAAATAAGGAAAGCAAGGGTTATGAGTTAAGGTCAATGGACTAAGGGACTAGGGATGATCTTGGGATGTCTATCAAGCCTCAAACAACTAATCTCCTAGCAAGAACACATAAGTTAATTAGCCTAATCTCTTAGAGCTAACCTCTTTGCTTAATCCTAATTCAAGAACAAACTCTCATTTGTGAAATGGGATCAAACAAGCATTCAATCAAGTTCCAAGAAGCTAATAATCACTCTAGACATTCATTCCCATGAGCTAGAATGTGAAAACTCTATCTAAGCCATAACTGGAATTTCAACAAACACTTGGTGGGCATGAAATCCTAAACATCCTAGTTCAACTTGATCAAGGCCAAATAAGCATTAAGCACACTTAGATAGAAGAGATTTAAGAAATATTAAACACTAGACACCCCTTAATCATCCCTAATCACACTAATCCTACCTAACCCATAAACCCTTTGGGAAACTACTCACTAATCATCATTTGATTCACAAAACCCATAGAGATAGTGTAAATCATTGAGGATTAGGGAAAGATTAAAGATTTAAACAAGAAATCTCAAAAGAAGAACTTAGATTATGAAAAGATTAAACTTTGTTCTTACAAAAGGCTTAGAATCAAAAACAAAGCTTAAGATCCCAAAAATGAGGGTTTTTGGCTTATAAATGAACAGTGTTTCGAAACCGGGTCAACCCGGAACAAACCGGGTATTGACCCGGATCCATTGGGCGAAATCGGTCAAAGTCGAGCAGGTCAACGGTTCTGGGTAGCCTCGCGGTTTGGAGGCTAACCGCGAGCGTAACCGCGATAAAGCTCGGTCTGGAATCGGTCGACCCTCGCGGTCTGCTCCTCGACTGCGAGCCAAGCCGCGTTAATGCCCGGCTAGTTTTCATCGTCTCTCGCGGTCTGATCCTCGGCCGCGAGCCAGACCGCGAGCACCTTCGCATCGGCCATTCCTTGCATTCCTCTGCACCTTATCATCTCCAAATGACTCCAACACTCCAAGCTTCCACTTCAACTCCTGGCACACCTAGAAATCAACCTGGAACACACCAAAACAAACCAAAAGACAAACTCCTAGTCCTAGATGCCTAAACTCTAAATGCAATACAAAGAAACAACAAAAGAAGGAAGAAGGAAAGGAAAAGAAAACAAAACAAGAACAAACTACTAAAAAAAATGCATGAAAATATAGACATATCACTCACCATGTTACTAACAGCACTCAGAATCTACAGACATCTCATCCTTACACTGGTCCAGATCAAGTAATCGTTGGTAATGGAGATTTCTTACCAATATCCCATATCGGATCAATCTTACTTCCCACTGTCTCAGGTAATTTAACTCTTAAGGATGTTCTAGTCTTCCCTGAGATTACTAAATCCTTATTATCTGTCTCAAAACTCACGGATGATTATCCGTGTGAATTTACGTTTGACTCACAAACCGTGTGTGTTAAGGACAAGAGGACAAACAGAGTTCTCACCAAGGGAAGAAAGCATGAAGGTCTCTACAGATTGGAGGATCCTCAGTTCCTGGTTTTCTACTCGTCTAGGCAACAAACAACTTCAGATGAGCTGTGGCATCAGAGGCTGGGGCATCCTCATCATCAGATCCTTCAACACTTATCAACTATCCAAGCTATCTCATTTAATAAAGTCACAAAGACTATGTGTGAACCTTGTCAGTTAGGCAAGAGCTGCAAACTTCCTTTTTCTAGATCAGTATTTCAGTCTTCTAGACCTCTTGAGAGGATTCATAGTGATGTATGGGGTCCTGCCCCTGTAATATCAGTTCAAGGGTTTCAATACTATGTTATTTTCATAGATAATTACTCCAGATCCTGTTGGTTCTACCCTATCAAGAGAAAATCAGATGTGTTTGCAGTTTTCAAATCATTTCAGAGTCTGGTTGAAACACAATTTGAAAAGAAGATACAGATTCTCCAAACAGATGGAGGTGGTGAATATACAAGCAATGAGTTTTTGAGTCATCTCTCCTTAAATGGGATCAAACACTATGTATCATGCCCTCACTCTCCTCAACAAAATGGCTTATCTGAGAGAAAACATAGACATTTAATGGAACTAGGCCTGAGCATGATGTTCCAGTCTAAGATTCCTCAACGTCTATGGGTTGAAGCACTATTTACTGCGAATTTTTTGGTCAATCTGCTGCCTACTTCAGTCTTGGGAAAGATGGTTAGTCCTTATGAGAAGCTCACAGGTCAGGCTCCAATGTATACTGCGCTCAGGGTTTTTGGATGTGCTTGTTATCCACATCTCAGATCATATGCTGAGACAAAGTTTGATCCAAAGTCACTCCTATGTGTCTTTGTTGGATATACTGAGAAACACAAAGGTTATAGGTGTCTTCATCCACCTACAGGAAGAGTCTACATCAGTAGACATGTTTTATTTGATGAGTATAAGTTCCCATACTCTGACTGCTACAGACAGTTCCTTCCAGCTGAGACTACACCATTACTCAGTGCTTGGTACAAAGGCTTTCCTGCAATTGTTACTGAAGAAGAAGAACAAATCCAAGAAGTCAACATTCCGGAACCTGTTATCTCAAGAAGGCGTACTCCCGCAGCTCCTGCTCCTACTCTCGCTGAAGTAGTTGTCCCAGAGATTGAAGAGGTGACATCAGATTCAGAAGATACTGAAACAGGAACAACAGATCATTCTGATACAGAGCTCTCTGATCAGTCTCTGCCTGCACCTGTTCATCAACCTGCAACTGTATCCAATCCAACTCAACGCTCTATGGTTACCAGAGGACAGATGGGTATAAAGAAACCAAATCCAAGATATCTGCTTCACACAGTCAAAGGTCTACCTGAAGAACCAAAAACAGTAGCATCTGCACTCAAGCAACCAGGGTGGTATGCAGCAATGGAAGAAGAGATTGAAACCTGCAATGACACCAAAACATGGAGTTTGGTACCTACTCCATCAGATTCACATGTTTTGGGATGCAAATGGGTCTTCAAAACTAAGATAAAAGGAGACAGTACACTAGACAAGTTAAGAGCAAGGCTTGTGGCAAAGGGATATGAACAAGAAGAAGGTGTAGATTTCTTGGAAACATACAGCCCTGTTGTTAGAACTGCAACAATAAGAACAGTGCTTCATCTAGCAACAATTCATGGATGGGAGATCAAGCAGCTTGATGTAAAGAATGCTTTCCTCCATGGGGATCTAACTGAAACAGTCTATATGCAACAACCACCTGGTTTTGAAGATTCAAATTATCCAGATCATGTTTGTCTTCTCCATAAAGCCATATATGGCCTCAAGCAAGTTCCAAGGGCCTGGTTTGATAGGTTCAGCTCCTCTCTACTCAGTTTTGGCTTTGTCTGCAGCAAGAGTGACCCTTCATTATTCATCTACAGGTCTGATCAGGTCACTCTACTTCTCTTATTATATGTATATGACATGGTTTTGACAGGAAATGATCCCAAACTGATTAAAGATCTCCTGAAGTACCTTGGCTCTGAGTTCAGAATGAAGGAAATGGGTTCTCTGAGCTATTTTTTGGGCATTCAGGTGATGTCTACATCCACGGGTCTCTTCCTCAGTCAAGAAAAGTATGTGACAGACTTACTTCAAGTTGCAGGTATGCTGGAATGTGCCCCCATGCCCACTCCACTACCATTGCAACTAGATAGAGTTCCTCACCAAGATAAACACTTCGAAGATCCTACTTACTTCCGAAGCCTGGCGGGAAAATTGCAGTATCTAACACTGACAAGGCCTGACATACAGTTTTCAGTTAATCTGGTTTGCCAAAAGATGCACCAACCGTCTGTTTCAGACTTCCTGCTCCTCAAAAGAATACTTCGCTACTTGAAAGGAACACTAAAGTTGGGATTGTTTCTCACTGCAGCTTCAGACTCATCACTCAAGGCATATTGTGACAGTGATTGGGCTGGTTGTAAGGAAACTAGGAGATCCACAGGAGGGTTCTGTACATTTCTTGGAGACAATCTGATTTCTTGGTCTGCAAAGAGACAGCCCACAGTCTCAAGATCCTCCACTGAAGCTGAATACCGAGCATTATCTGACACAGCTGCTGAAATCTCTTGGATTGAGATCCTTCTTGAAGAACTTGGATGCTCACATACAAAACCAGCTGCAGTCTTTTGTGATAACTTGTCTGCAGTTCACCTTACAGCAAATCCGGTTCTACACAATAAATCCAAGCACTTCGCCACACATTACCACTACGCTCGAGAGAAGGTGGCTCATGGTTCTCTGGTTGTTCATCATGTCCCAGCAGCCTCACAACTGGCTGACATATTCACTAAGTCATTGCCTCAAGCCTCCTTCTTCTCTCTTAGATCCAAACTCGGTGTTGTGTTACCCACCACGAGTTTGCGAGGGGGTGTTAGCAACAACACTTCTGAAGCCCAACAACACAATGCAACAAGTATGGGCCAGCCTCAAGACAAGCCCAGCAGCCTCACACCTCGGTTAATCTGTCTGCAACCTGCAACGGTTATCAAAAGCAAAAGCAGAGGCGTTTGTTCTTATCCGAGTACGGCAAGGACAGCTCATACAATCCACCTGCACAATAGATACGCTCCACTAATAGCTGTCTAAGATCTAGACTGTTATATAAGTCTGTATAAGAGTGAAACAATGTATTGAAACGATATAAGCTAAAATCAATAAAGCTCAAGTTTGTTCAGAAACGTTTTCTTGCGTTCTAAGTTTCTCTCTGCTTTCAGGGGATGCTCCTAAGGTTCTCGGCAGTTTATTTATTTTTTGACGAAAATAAAATTTTTATTTATCTTAAACTTACAAAGTCAGAATGCAATATCTCGATGTAGGCAGTTTAAGTGTTTAACAGTCTTTGTCGTGACCGTCTAGTAATCTCTCTCCAGTTGTCTATATCTTATGAATTTATTAGTATATGATAATGGAATTATATAGGGTTAGTCATTAACCTAGCACACTCGGTTACGATATACACGTTCATTTTCTTCCTGTCACGTAGTCAAAATCCACGTGATATTTGTCCAATGCTGATCATTGAATATGTAGTAAAAATGACGTTGACTTCTTCACACGAATTTATTAACAAATAAGTTCAATATTTCAATGTTTTATAAATCATGGATTAACACCTCTTAGGCCCGACGTTAGTGATCCATAAGAGATTCTGCCTAGAAAACATAATGGATTCAGGCGAGTAAACTCAGAGACGTCAAGGTAGCTCAGTGACCAGTTCGACCGACCTGCACGACGAAAGAAAAAAATGTTAGTTTAATATTTTTATCAAAATAATAAATAATTTTTTTTTTAGAAAATAAAATTTAAAATTGTTCAGATTTTGTAAAAAATATTAGAGAGAATTAAAACGGTGTAAACTTACCTAAAAATGTTGAATCAAAGTCCATATATGCTTCATGGCTTCACCCATTGAGCTCACACTAAACTCGTTGCGCTCCTTAATTCGATGAATCAGATCAAACAAACGATCAACTTGGAAACTTTAAGAATGTTAATCTTGTCTTCTTGCAGGAAACTGTGGTTGTGAATTTGAGTAGTCGCCTTTGCTAAAAAGGTGAATTTGAGTAGTCGCAGGAATTCTATGTAGTATTTACAAGAGAAAACTTGCTTTTCCGGTGACGCGGTGGATATTGAAAAATGACGCTACCGATTGATTTTCTTCCTGTCCACTCAAATGTTGGGCTTAAATTGTTTCAAGCCTCACACTGGTCGGTCAATTAGTGGCAACTTTATTGAAAACAGAAAAGTTACGGAATATAATTTCAGGATTTTAAATCGTAGTTCAAAAAATTAAACTAAAAATAACTTTGAGGAGAGTGGTTATTGAGAGAAAGTAGGTAATTTTTTTGTTGATAGTATTAAAATACTTAAAATCTTTTATATAAACTAGATTAATATTTTTATCAACATAATTCATTTTCAAATTAAGTTGGGCAAATCGCATAAATGGCACAAAAACATGCATTGTCATAAATATAGTAACAAGGAAGAAAAATCACAAAATAACATTTTTTTTAAGGATAAGACAAAATTAACCATAACCCTAAACCTTTAAATACTAAACCATAAACCTTAAATATTAAACCCTAAACCCTAAATATTAAACCCTAACCCTAAATAATAAACCCTAAATAATAAACTCTAAATCTTAATTTATATAATGTTATAAAAGTCTTTCTAATCAAAATAATGCTAAAAATGTCAATTATTTTGTTGGTGCTATATATATGACAAAGTGTGTTTTTGTGCTATTTTATGTCTTTTCTCATTTAAATTTGATTGATTATTTAATTATTATGTGAAAACCCCAATTACTAGATTAATATTTAGAGAATATATGTCAAACTTTTCGTGGACTTTTTTATTGGTTTTTTATTTTGAATAATATTATCTGAGTTTGGAGAAGAAAGCAGTTTGATTTGGTATCTTTGGACTACGACCGATGAGTTCTTTTCATCGATCAATTCTTAAATATTTCGAGTTTTTACTGCACATTCTAACCAATGTATTAGTGGCTTTAAGATATTGCAATGGTCTCTCTCAAACTAAAAAAATTATAACCTTTGCAATATATTTTTTTTCCTTTGACAAAAAAAATATTGCAAAGGTTATGATTTTCTGTCTCTCAAATTTTATTTATTACAAAGCGTTATTTCTTAAATCGAATTTTCTAAAAGCTTAATCTGAATGCTATAATAAATTATCAGTCCGAAGCACAGAATTCCCATGTTCTCGAAAAAAAAGGAAAAAAATATTCTCTAATAGGTTAATATCCTTTGAGCAAGAAGCCCTAAACAAATATATGCCTTCCTTAAGAAATTATTGGCAAATATATATATCTGACCATTCAACGAAAACAAAAGAGTATTAATTTATTTTGCCGAATTGAATGGTAAACAAAACACACATTTACTGTGCGCTATTGTGCAAGTTTTGTAACGTTGGATTCCATAAACATATATTTAAAGGTGCATGATATATAACACGATAAGCTTTCTTCTGCAACACTTTTTTTTTGGCAAAATGCAACACAATTTTCTAGAGATACAGAAATATATATATCTTGGGTTTTTCTTTGCAGTTTTCGCCAAAATTATTACTAATAAAATTTGCATGGACATGTATAGTTTTATGTTTAAAATTTTGTAATTAATAAAGGGTTTTGCTCTTAGTACAGAGGCATACTTTATTAAGCACACGTCATTGCTTTAGTAATGGGGACTAAAAATTACAAGATTCGATATAATTAGTAAAAGAAAATGGTAAAAATAGTAAAAGAATTAATGATTGAAAGAGAGAAGAAATCACAAGAAACGCGGCCGACCCTAACTTGATCAACAAGGAATCTCGGCAATAACAACAAAACAATAGAAAAAAAAAAAACGTCCACCAACTCCAAATTTCGTCGTCTGATTCGATCCCCAAACGAATCAGCTGACTCTCCTTCGAATATACCAAACTTCATCCTTGATTCGAATCCCGATCTTTTTTAAAAAAAAAACTGAGATTCATTTGAACCCCTTCCTATACCAATATTGAAATCTTGATCCATCAAAGAGGATGCTAATATCGCGTTCCCTAGGGTTTCTAGATTTTCATTGATCTTGTTTCAAGAACATGGGGAGCTTTCACCGCCGGACGTTTTCATACGATAAACTTCCTACCGAACCCATTAGGCTCTCCGTTCTCAAACTAGATGGCTCTTCCTTCGGTAAATGCTTCATCATCATATTATCCTTGGTCACTACTTATCAATACGACAATACTCGTTGGTTAGGTTCGATTTTAATTTTATTTTACTACGTGAAGATGTTTGCGTAACGAGCTCGGCGACCGTTAGGGATCTTAAGCTTGCCATAGAGACTGCCTTCAGCCACGTCCCCAAGAAAGGACCCTCCAAGATCTCATGGTCACACGTGTGGGGACATTTCTGCTTGTGTTTTGGGGGTCAGAAGTTAGTCACCGATACGGAGTGCATCGGAAGTTATGGGATGAAGGATGGTGATGAGGTTTGATAGCCAATTTTCCATCTCATTTTCATGATTAGTAATAGAGGTTTAGACAGGAGAGATTCGGTACATAACTCAGGACGTTGCTAATGTTTCAGGTAATGTTCAAGAACCATGTGTCCGGCAATGCCGTATTGAACAAGGGATATTCTAGGAAATCCAAACAAAAGCATTCGTAAGTCTTTATTCTTGATGAATGATTTCGTTTGTGATATCCGTGATCCACACCCTGTTTTATCCAAACTGTGACTATACAGAGAGAGGGTAGGGCCAAAGGATGAAGATGAGGAAGTTAATAGAATGGAGGAGATGGATCACGACTCTTGGGATGATCTCGAGAAAGTAAGCTTCGTTAGGTATGGAGATGATAGCTCGGAAACTTCTCCAGGGGAACACAGGTCTTGCCTGACCACTGTCCAAGGTTGCTGCTTTGCTTTGGGTTTCAAGGAGCTTCTTGGGTTTGGCAATGATAGAAGCTATTACTCTTTGAGAGATACTTGGAGAGACGATTGATTTCTTTTTCCTCCATTTTTGTTTTCTATTTGTAAGATTTTTGGTCGGCAGGACACATTTAATATTGTAATCACAACAAAATGATCCAAGGATCATGTTATATTACAAAGGATAGTATGTTCAGGAAAGCTTATACAATGATCATCAGTACAGATAGTGCCTTAATACAAAACAGTGGGGGGAAAAAAAGAGCTTTTGGCAGAAGACAACACAAAAAACAACTCCGAACAGTTGTAATGGCGACTAAGAAGTTACACCGCCATTGCCAAAAGCTCTACAATGAGGAAGATAAAGGCACTACCATAGACCTAAACCAGAGAACAAGGACTCCCACAAGAACACTTAACATCATGACGAAAACATAGAGATACAACAACTCCAAAAAGACGGTCAAGACCAAACCCTAACTAGATTACCAGAACTCAGTGACAGGTTCCCAGGAACACAACAGTTGTAGAAACAGGCTCCTTTGTTTAGAAGGAACCTGCAAAAATTTGGGGGGAAAAACAGCTGCTGCTTCCTGGGAAAGAAACCGAGTTCTAGGTGAAATCTATGGGTGGGTTTAGCGACCAAAACCTAGAACAAGACTTTGACTAATACTTACTAAGGTTTTGCAGAAAAAGTGGTATGTGGATTTAGTAAAGTATGTCGCACCTCCATAGATGTTCCAGAAGGTTAACGACAGTGCTGCTGCTGATTCTACCGCATCTTTGGATGTTTAATCCCAAAAGTGTGCGGCCGAGTTTTTGTATGCATGCCTTGCTTTTGTCTGTAATCGCTGAGCAGCTGCCAATTGAAAGAACCTGAAGATTCAGGTGGTTGGGAGAAGATGCCAAAGCCTTGATTCCGTGATCTGAGACCAAAGTGTTTGAGATGTCGAGGTCATTGACTGAGTAGCAGTTCTTGGCCACTGCGATAAGGCTTGCATCAGTGATGTTCTTGCAGCCATCAAGGTTAAGAGACTCCAATGTGCGTCCGTGGCACATGGATATTGCAGACACTGTGTTGTCTGAAACATTGATACATCCGCTCAGATTCACTTTCACTAGACCAACATTGTTGCTCTGAAGCAACTCGAACACACCTGCATCCGTCACTCCATTCAATCCACAGAGTTCAACATCCTGAAGCTGATAACAGAACTTTCCCAAGAAAGAGAGACTTGCATCTCCAAACCCAGGGCAGCAACGAATTGACAGTGAACGCAACGAGCTGCAGCTGGTTAATGGCAGAGGAGCTTCTGGGTTGAAGTCCTGGATTCCCAGACAGTTTGCCAAAGAGAAAGACTTCAACTTTGAGCCGCAGTTCATGAGAAAACCGAAAAAACCAAACTGGTTGATCCTGTGGCATTCCTCAAGTTTCAAACTTTCCAGCGAA
This sequence comes from Orychophragmus violaceus, assembly GCA_030180135.1. NCBI lineage: Eukaryota > Viridiplantae > Streptophyta > Magnoliopsida > Brassicales > Brassicaceae > Orychophragmus > Orychophragmus violaceus. The sequence goes on from CM058232.1 coordinate 5,433,996, forward strand.
AGTGCAGATTTGGCCAAAGCGACAAGTCCTTTACCAGAAACCAGCAAGCATTTGTTCAGAGAGACATGCTTCAAATCAGGGCAACCATTTCCAACAGCTTCGAGCCCAACATCCGTCATGCCTCGGCACGACATTACTGAGAGGGATTTCAGTTTCTTCATCCCTTTAGCATTTCCCATGACCCAGAAGCCTTTCTCGTTCACACCTTGAAGGCCATGAAGCACAAGATCAGTAACTGCTGCTCCGTAGTTGCCAAGAACGGCAAGGGACAGACCGGTTATGTTCAGCATCTGAAGTTTCACCTTTGTCAAATAAGAACCAGCTTGAGCCAAGAGGAAAGCAACTCCTTGATCTCCAACGCGTGGGCAGCTCCTGATAGAGATAGATCTCAGATTAGTACAGCGTCGTGCAATGGCCCTTAAGCCTTCGTTCCCAACACCAGAGCACGAGTCAATTGTCAGATCACTAAGATTCTGGCAGTTCTCGGCGATTGCAACCAAAGCGTTGTCAGTTATTCCTGGACATCGTGAAAGGTCAAGTTTTTCGATCATTGGGCATGACCGTGCAATCTCAGACAGACCCATATCACTAACTGCAGGCAGATTCCACAGAGACAGAACCCTAAGAGACGGACAACCATGTGCAATCGATCCAAGGCCAGCGTCAGTCACTTTGCTGTCAAAACCACTCCCACGGATCTGAAGCTTCCCCAGCCCGCCACGCGTAGACGTCCCAACTGAGATAGCTGCAAGCCTCAGATCTGTTGCTTTCTTACCTTCCAAACTCCTTGACAAAAATCCTTCACCCTCCAGATCTTGAACAGACTCATTCACTTCATTCCTAGTGATACTACTCAGAAGGTTAAGCCAATGCTTGGAGACACAAGCGCATGCGCTCCTTTCTTGGCCAGAAGGCAAGCGTCTGAGGATCTCAAAAAGGCACTCATCAGGCAATACTTCGATTGAAGTTCGTTTTTGCTCAAAAGCGGTGTAAACTGACGGCGCAGCAATACGTAATCGCTTGCGTGCAGGTAAATATACGCCGGGACAGCTCCCTGGCGATAGATGCATCGATCCCGTAGTGAAAAAATCTTCATCACCTATATAATCATACAAGTAAAAATCGATCACTCTCTATCAAAATCTCATCGAGAGGTACAAGGATCTTTAACACTAAGCAAAGGCAACCGAAATTTGTGAGAACACTATAAGCAACCTAATGTACAGAGCACATCCACGGAACGAGACTAAGCAGATCAAACCCTAGAACCTAACCAGAAGTTCCTCATCAACAAATTTAAAAAAAAACACAAATTAAGTCAAGGATCCACGATACTATGAGCAAACAGAAAGTAAATCCGGATTCTGAGTAAAAGCGATTATCGATGATGAACAAACCACTCGAAATCTAGCAATTTGGCATAGGCAAGTATAAGATTGAAGAGCATACCACTAAATCTGAAGATCCCAGACATAATTCGATAACCGTTTGAAGAAATTCCAGGAAGGTAGGAAAGAGAACGAAGACGAAGATCAACAGAGCAAAGACGGTATTGAATAGAAATTGAAGAAGACTGAGACTCATGAAACGCGAAGAACCCTAGAAGATAGGGCAAAAAGAGAGAAGAAGATTTACAGGAAAATTTTGTGATACGAGAGAGAGAGAAGAATAAAATGATTTTAAGGATGGAGAAGATGATGGAGGCTTACGGTGTGGGTTAATGTAGGGAATAAAAACCCTAAGTTCAATGTATACACGCGAGAAAGTCGGATTTCTTCACCACCTTCTTTGTTCCTTGACAGACCCACCAAACCCAATTGTAATCATATACTATTATTTAAAATTTTCTGACAATTATTATTATTAGAATTTAATAAAAACAATATCCTAATTTATATCGTAAAGTTTAGAATGCACTGAAGGTGAGAGCTAAAGGTTGACAAAAAAGGCTGAATACATTGAAGGAATGACTAAGAAATGTCGAATACATGCATTGTTGACAAAATTAAACATTGAGAGGTCCACTTCGTTGAATTTTTTTTATATATTTTATATAGTTTAATTGGAGAAAAACATGACTGTTTACAACATTATTTATTGTTTATTTGAAAAATAAGATCAAATGTTGGATATCTCGTAACATGTTTTTTTAATGATGTTATATGTGAACATAACATAGTCCAAGTGCATGCTAATCTTATATTTGACAAGTCCAATTTGAAAAGCTCTTGGCTTCGATTTAAAACATTTGAAAAAATAAATAGGTAGAATATGATATCAATATATACATTTATATTCAAGGGGATTATTACTCAATCATAGATTTTACTAGAAAATAATTTCAGACAACATAATTTATCGTTATTCAATAAATGACTATAAATTTTTCATTAAAGCTTGGTTTTATAGTATTAGATTTGATTTTAATTTCTGCAATCAGGGAATTATGCAGTTAGATATAAAAGATCCGACAGAAATTATTCCTCATAGCTCGAAATAACTATGAGTGAAAAGATGATAAGACTAAGTCTTTGGTATTTTGGTATATACACACTTACCTCTAAGCCATGAAATAAGTCCAAAATTAAAATACAGAACCTAGATTAGTTCCCTTAACCCAACTGAACCCGTTTGTTCACTAATAGATAAACCCATAAATCTCCATCATGTATACTTGTAACAACATAGTCACACAGTTAAACAATTAGCTAGTTGCATGGGTTGTCTGTTATAATGTTTCATGTATTTATATATGTATATTTTCACTAGTTGCAGCATCATTTATTAACAAGTTATGAGAACAAAATTAAATTAAATGTTGGGTGAGGTTTTAAAAGAAGAAAAGCAAAGAATATTATTGTTTTAAAGGCAACGAAAGGGATTGGTTAAAGGTTGACAAAAAAGATTGAATACATTGAAGGAGAGGAAATTGTTTGAGTACATGCATTGGTAGACAAACCATTTTTCTGGTTTGATGAAAATTGTTGACAAAGCATTGGAAGGTTTGAGTTCTTTGAACTTTTATAGATTTTCAGATTGAAGGGAAAAACATGATTGTGACGACATGAATTATTGCTTAAGAATCAATCCAACTGTTGGGTATGTCGTTACATAGTTTATTTAATAAGTCTCTAAGCAAAATAATAAGTATCACTCTAAAACTAAGGTGTAATGCCTGTATAAACGTTGGATAGTAAGACGAATTAACATTGGTAGTATTTTAGTTCTCTTAACCAAACCGATCAACCGGTTTGTTGACTAATAGAAAACCCCAACAAATCTCCACCATGTATATATATATATATATATATATATATTAAACAATATAGCCAGTTGATCGAGTTGTTTGAATGTTTGTTAGGATGTTCATGTATTTAGATATGTATATTGTCACTAGTTGCAGCATCACTATTTAACAAGTTATGAGCACAAAATAAAATAAAATAAAAAGTTGGTGAGAATTTAAAAGAAGAATTAAAGCAAAGAATATTAGGCAAATCGCAAAAATTGCACAAAAATATGTATTGTCACAAATATAGCATCAAAGAAAAAAATCACAAAATAGCATTTATTAAAGGGATAAAACAAAATTAACCATAACCCTAAACCCTAAATAATAAACCCTAAACCCTAAATAATAAACTGTAAACCCTAATTTATATAATGCTATAAAAGTCATTGTAATCAAAATAATACTAAAAATGTCAATTATTTTTTTTGATGCTATATTATGATAAAATATGTTTTTTGTGCTATTTTATGTATTTTTTTAAGAATATTATTGTTTAAAAGGAAACAAATCGAAAATGATTGGTTAAAGGTTGACAAAAAAAAGAAGAAGAATATTGAATACATCGAAGGAGAGGTCGAGTACATTGCATAGTAGACAAACCCTTGTTGACAAAGCATTGGAAGGCATGAGTTCTTTGAACCTTTATAGATCTTCAGATTGAAGGGAAGAAAACATGATTTTGATGACGACATGAGTCATTGCTTGTTCTATAGAATCAATCCAACTGTTGGGTATGTCGTTAAATAGATTATTTAATAATATTTTTTGCAAAATAATAAGTATATCTGTAACACCCGTCTCCCGGCATAACCGGAGACGCGGTATTAGGACGCCCGTTGAACCGAACATGGTCCAACCGGGACGCCAACTCAACATGCCCAGGTCCCAGGCGCCCCCTTCTTACAGAAATCCACCAATGACGTCACAGCGATCAATCAATCCCGCATCCGGACCTGCAGAAAACGGGGACAGGAAAGGGAAAGAGGCCTGAGTAATTGTTTCAAACACAATCACCCAGTGAGGACGGACTTAGGGATTCCGCTATCCCGCTTACACCACACGACTACGAATCACAAGTCCTAAGCTAATATCACCTTGCAAACAGGCCCGAAGGCTTTCACCACACAATCTACATCCACTCGTGCTTCCACACTCGTGAACCCCTCTCTAGCCCGAAGACTCCACGCAACCGGCTCACCCGGTAACCCTAGGCCCGAAGGCCTGAACCAGGGGAGGCTCGCCAACACCTCCCATCCGACGATTTAAAGGGCGCGTACCAAAACTCGTTATACACGCCCTGCCACGAAACACCCTTTCGGGGGCCCTACCACAACTACCAATCATATCCATCACACACAAGCAACATTTTCAGGCTCAGCGATAACCTAGCAGTTCTACGTTCTCAAGCAATCACATCGAGATCTCTACTATCCTACGCTACCTAGGAAAGACGACATTAACAAGGGACTATCGCCCGGAATCGAATAGAGCAAGGGAGATCACCAACGGTCCTCACCTTAGCCAAAGAGGAGGGCAAAACCGTGGATTAGCAACCCCATTGACCCGAACGGACATCGGTTCTGAAAAGAGGACGAGAAATCGAGTGAGATAGGCTTTTGAATCGCTTAAATCGGGCTTAGGATGAGCGAGATACGATCGATTGAAAATAACCCACTCAAACTGGCTAAACCGATCTAAACCGGGAATTGAAATTGAATTGGAATTGAAATTGACTAAACCGAATTAAACCAGTCGGTCAACCCAAACCAGACCCGGTCAAGGATCCGACCCGAATGGGTCAGACCCGACCCGACCCGATCCGACCCGACCCGAACCGGTCAACGGTCAACGGGTCCGGTCAACGGTCAACCGGCGGCGACGGCGGCGGTCAACGGCGGCTCCGGCGGCGGTCAACGGCGGTCAATGGCGGCGGCGCTCCGGCAGGTCTCCGGCGACGGCGGCGGCAGCGCGTGGCGGCAGTGCGTATCTCCGGTGATCGGCGCGTGAGCTCCGGCGCGTGGCTCCTCCGCCGCGCGTGGATCTCACGCGCCCGTGGCTCCTCCGGTGCGTGCGGAGGCGCGTGGCTGTCGGCTCGGCGGCTCCGGCTTCGTCTCGTCGCGACGGTCACGGTGGTATGCTCGGTTTCTCGGGATTTGGGGTATTTAAAAAGTTGCGAAGGTTTGAAAACGTTTTTGATTCTAAAAAGCTCAGATCTGGTTCCCGGGGTTTACCTGGTGAGAAGGGAGGAGAGAGAAAACGTGAATAGTGCTCCTGGATGCTCGAACGCCTTCTGATCCCGACAGGGCTTCGCCGAAAGAGAGGAAAAATAAGTTTCTGGGGAAAATGAGGCACTATTTATAAGGGAAGACCTGCTGAAACCCTAGGGTTTTAGAAAAGGAAAGCAGGCTCTTGGGCTTGGTTAATGGGCTTGGCCCTATAATCAGGAAAGGAAACTCCTGATTAAGGAAATAATTAGGAAGGGAAAGTGGATTTGGCTGGCTTTTGGGCTTTTCTTTTTAAAAATTTTTGGGCCGGGTTTGGGTATGTTACAATATCACTCTAAAAAATAAGGTGTAATGCATGACCTTAGATAGTAAGCCGAATCAACATTAGTATAACTTAACACACAAACTAATTCGCTCCAGAAGAGTAACGAAGACTAGTCATGGTATTAGTAACAAAATATAGATGGATCGGAACAACAGCAAGATATCTATTTAATTCATACTATTTACGTATTCTTTCGAACATTTGAGACTATTCCTTCAATACAATCTTCGTTTCCTATCATATCTACAATCAACCAAGATTGTTTTGTTTAAAGGGAATATCTTCGATCATATTGTTTCATTTGTTGCACTTGTTATACTTATCAACGCAAATTATACTGTCAAATTTTCTTCAAGAAAATAATGATATGTTCAATTCTTTTTTGTTGGAAAATCACGTTGTGCATAATTAATTGTACTGTTTCTAGTTTTTTCCTTCTCATTCATCGTATTTTATTTTTGTTATGTGATCATTCCAAAGAAAATTCCAAAGAAAGATCGTATTTATGTACTATATGTACTACATGAATACGCTTTATTATAACCAAGCAATGAAAACCAAGAATGATGCTGAGAGAATGACGTATAGAAGACAATGAAGAAAGTCATTTTGATAATGGTCAGACATCTACAGCTTGAAAGAGAATTTACTTTCTCATCGCCAATGATTTTTTGGTTGAATTTTCTTCAAAATTGGTGATAAGATATATCACACCATTAATCGTTTATAGGTACATAACATCAGTGTTCTAAAAAGCTTCCAGGCGGCCGCTTAGGCCCTAGGCTCCCATAAACCGTCATAATATTACAATAATAAATTAATATAATATTTATTATTTATAAATTATGATAATTCGTATATTATATTATAAGTTCTTATGATGATAAATTAAAATCAATTTTATTATTTATAAATCATGATATTTCATATATTTTGTATATATTAAAGATATTATTTAATCTTATATTATTTAATCTTATAAACGCTTAAACCCGCCTAGTTACAATCATCTAGATTTCCGATACTGCATAACATGACTCGAGATGTAATCATTCTGATATTATCAAAACAATTCAAATACCCAATTGTAAAAATGTCAACATTTGGCAACTTATCTCTTAAGTAAATACCCCCGACTTGCTTAGAAAAAAGTGCGGAAGGAACCATTTTGTAAAATATAATACAATTGCGAGTATTACAAAAATCGAGTATTTAACATAAAATGAAAACAAAAAAAAACATCTAAAAACATTTTAGTTCCTTGAGAATTCTCTTTCAGGAAGCCAAATTCTAAAAATCCAAATCTTCTTTGATTACACACAAGAAAAAAAGAGAGAGGAAATTAAGTTTTCAAGAGTTGCAAATCAATCATACAAGCCCTCTTGCTCCCACACATCCACCAGAAAATCCACCATTTCCTGCCACAATCAATAAACCCTAAATCACATTTATAGAATATGGAAAATTGCAGAAAAAGTTTCTCCTGAGAAAAAAATGCTTACAGGGAGTGGTATTGGACGTGAGAACCGCTTGTTCATACCCAACAAGCTCTCATATGTTGCATTCCAGCTGCACAATAACCATAATATATTAACTCAGTAAGTTTTTAAGAATTATCTGAATCCAAAAACTAACTATTGATGGGAGCACTGATACAGCTAACAACCAAATTCATGAAAATGTATATATGATATAATTGCATTTTAAGGGACCGAGAAATTTGTACACAGTAAATGATTTTGAGAGGATGAATGATCATCTAAACTACCGCAAACTTATAATTCTGTTTTATCTGTGATTTGTGAATGCAGCACATTAGTGAATATCCAAATCAAATTCTTTTCAATATTTGATTCTTGTTCTTGATAGAATTCTGTGAAGAAGAACTACTACACTCATAAAGGATTTTATTGCAGATGCAAAATAGAAAAAGAAAGCTAACTTTCACCAACCTTATTGTAGGTTCTCGAAGTTTGGCCTTTGTTTGAGAAGATCCATTTGCAAGCCACAGTTGTCTAGTTTGGTTCCAGAGGTTCAATCCTAGCCACGAAGACAGAACATACACAACACTTTATTAAGGGAAACTACACCACTGAAGAACAAGAATGAGAATAGACAGAGCATAGAGCCCTGATGTAAATAACATAAAAGCAATCTAAAAGTCGAGGAAATAACACGTCAAGATGCAGGCCAAAACATACCAATACACTATAGATAAACGGAGGAACTAATGCATAGAGAGTAACTTTGAATGGTCTTTCACTAATTAGAAAAACAACCCAAAGCAAATGAAAATTGCGAAAAAGGATTACTAGAAACAACAATGTGTGGAATTTCAACTCACCGGTGTTTACAAATTCATTGGGGTTGCTGCTACTTGCAGAAGTAGCAGTGTTGTTAGTGAAGCTGATAGAAGACACGCTTCTTTGTGATTGCATTGTGCTGTTATCCATCTCGCATGTGCTCGTGCTCCAGAAGTCGTCTGATACGCTTGGCTTCTTCACTAAACGACCTTGAATCCTTAAACCTTTAGACGGCTCATCCACTGCAACTATAAGCGGTGGTTTATTGCAGCATCCAAAACAACCTCTGTACTGTTGCAAAACCACAAAACATAAACGCCAGTGAGAAGACTTTCATTAGAACAGCTACAAAACCTATGGAAAACTGTCTGCAGCCACAACCATAGATTCAACAGAGAGATAAAGATATGGTTTTTTTATCAAAAGAAGAGAAGAACATGATACATACGATTCAAGTCACAATATTTATCCTCTAAAGATTATGAACTGGAGTTTCATTGATGATCTTAACCAAGGATATTGATATTTAAAGAAATTCACCAATCCGAATCAAAGACACTCTCAAAATTAAAGAAATGAAACGACTTTCAATCATGAGATAAAAGATAGCAAAACAAAAACTTGAGCGATGCTTTGAATCCATATTTTTTACTTAAAATGAAAGCAACAAGCACAGCTGCCATATGGAGGGATAGTAGTAGCTAACCTAACCTACAAATATAAGGAAACAATACAGCCACAAGATCTCAAAAGATGATGGGTCAAATTCAGATATTAAAGTTATCAATTTTACTCCAATTTCAGAAGATTCCTCTTCCTTTCTCAGTCATATACATAGAGGTAACCCAAGCACAGACAAAGGGATAAAATTATATCGAAAAACAAAAACTTTAAAGAGTTTGGGGGAAAGATCCTCACTCACCCCATGCAACCAAATAACTGGTAGATCCAAGAAGGAATATATTCACTGATATGCATTTACAGCAACCAAATTAGCGATCTTCTAATCAAGACCCTGATCCCAGGTAAGAGAAGTCTCACAATCCTGCAATTTCATAAATCCAATTTTTTCCAAAACTCAATCACTGAATCGAAACAAAACCCCACTTTGTAAGTTTTTTTCAGATGAGAGAACAAATAAAAATTACGGGAAATACCTCAAAAATGGCATATTCGGGGAAAATTGGGATTAGGGTTTTGTTCAGCCACCTCCCCAGCAGCTTAATCTCAAGCCTGATTGATTACAGAACAGAAGTGTCTTCGTCTTCTTCGTTCTTTTTTTTTTTTTGTTCCTCCAACTTGTTTAATCCGTGTGTGTGGTGGTTCTGCAACTCTCCTAAAAGAAGGAATAGAAAAATTCCGTTTTTATTTCACAAATAGATTTATCATTTATTCCTTTAAAAGTTTTAAGTAACTGTACTTCAATAATAAATAAATAAAATTTTAAATGAATGGAAAATACTAATTTAAAAATCTATCTACCATTTAGATAAACCAGCTTCTAATATGATTTTTAATCAGGTTTTTTTTCCTTTGTCATCTCATAATTATATCAAATTATTGTTTCTTATCATTATAATTTTTTTAGATTAGAAAATAAATAGTGGTTATCTAAAATTGAAAGTTGTTTGTTGAAAATATAATTTAAAAGTATTAGTTCCCAAAAGCTTTTTTTTTTTTATTTGCTTTAATAAATATAGAAAAGAAAAATACTCGTGCATGTGACAGCCATTGTGATTTGGCATACTTTCTTTTCTGCTTATTTCCTTTTTTATTGTCATGATTTTATAATAAATTCGAGAATTTCTAACCTAAGTAATCCTTTGATTAGTGGATGATAGCAAAACAATTTGAGAATACACATATATTACAAAATAAAAAGAAGAAAAAGCATTAATGAGTGAATATGGAATATGAATGTATTGTGTCGGCAATATAAATGGATAAGTTAAGAGTTATGTCGCCATCTCAATTATTGATAATGTGAATAAGTGTGAAGAGTTTACATTACATGTTATCCATACGTTTGATTAATAAGGCTAATGACCGGTATAGACTATAACATAACTCTAAACCGAAATTCGCAAGTGTTACATCACCTAAGTAGTGAGGATTGGAGGTAGATAATTAGACATTGTACCTAAAACCTTTGCGTTAGTATCAGGGAAGAGCTCAGCTCCAGCAAGACTTGTTACTTCTCCGTTGCTACCAATGGTAATCGGATAACTAAGCAAATGCCCCGGTAGATGGTGATCCAGAGGGTACACTTGTGCTGAGTATAGTCCCCATAGCTCATCTGCCTTTGCATTTACCATCCTTATACACTCTTCGCTTTCGGGAAACTGGAACGTATTGGTTATAATCCGTAGATGTTCAAGCCATAGTGATATCCTAAAGCTGAAAACTTGGCCCGTCCCCCTCATTTGATTGGTAGATAGCAGATGCTTTGGTTGGTATGCTCCCATTGCGATCTCTGAGTCTCGACCTCCATCCATAGACCTTTGGTTAATGTTGGCTGATCCGATTATTATGTACTCATCATCAACTGCATAGAGATGGGAACTATGTGTTAGGAGAATAGGATATTTATGGGCTCGGTATTATAGGTCCATGTAGGCGTAGATATAAAAACCGAGAACCGAAGAATCGAAACCAAAACCGATCCGAGTTTCGTGAATATTTGAATGATTCCTAATTTTCATAATCGAAATAATCGAACCGAACAGAAACCAAACCGAGAACCGAATGGATATCCAAACTAACTGAAATATGATTTTTATATTTAATATATTAATTAAATTTAGATTTAAAATAACTAAATATTACTACGAAAAACCGAATTATCGGAAATAATCCGAATATTTTTTATCCGAAATATTCGAAATGACCTAATAATTATCCAAATTACCCTAGTTATCCTAATTTTGTTCGAACTATCCGATTTTTTTTACTAAAATTACCTGAATTTTACCAAACTACCTGAAATTATCCGAAAAACTAGCCGGATCGTAACCGAACCCTATTTTTCCGGATATTAATCGGTTCCCAAATTTATTATTCCAACCGAATCAAAACCGAAAGAACCGAACCAAAATTAAACCGAGTTTTTTAAATAACTGAATAGATCTAAAATTTCTAGAACCGAGAAAACCAAAGAACGGAAAAGAACGGAGCTGAAGAACCGAACACCCAGACCTAGGTCCATTCACTTCTATCCCCGCTACAAAAGTATGCTCAAATCTAAATTTTCTTGTCATGCAAGGTAAGTTTTTTTACTTACCAATCATCATTTTGGAGTGGACGTAGATCATGAACCGACGAGATTCTTGAGCTCTTGCGTAATCAGAATTAGCCTCTGGTTTTTCCGTCGGTAGATATTCACCCGTCTTGTAAAGTTCCCGGTTCCCGAGGCAGAAAAACGTTAGGTAGTCTCTAGGGTTTGCATCTAACCCTTTCTTCCGAAGAGCAATGACAATATCTGTATACATCATCTCCATTGTTCTCCTTTGCCAGTCTAGTATTGCTTGAACCGATGCAGATCCAGGTTTTCCTTCAGGCCATAATGGAATCACTATATACACTGAAAACCGCTCCCCTGCCTCGATTTTGCTCACGATCTTGAGAGAAATCTCTTTGGGAATGAGGTGTAACGCGTTGATCTCGTTTAGATTAACGTCTCTGGAGTTCCATCCAAAGGAGCTACCTAGGAAGTATTGGTTCTCAATGTAGATGAAGTGCTTGGCTCTCCTTATGGCGTTTATGTAAGCGTCTTGTATGCTTCTTTCGATGACGTTGTTTTTTCCTGTGACAAGTCCTACGCTCGAAGCTTCACGTGGATCCTCTGGGAACCCTTCAACTGCACCGTCATCTATCGACCGGAAAACTTGAACCGTCCAACCTTCGACATCGTCCGGTTGTACAATTGGTAGTGGCGGAACCGTGGTCTCTGAGAGCCGTTCCATTGATACTAGGAACCTTCTACCATTCCCTGTAAGCACACAAAATTAGCTTTTTAATTTATTTACACGCAATTATTTTTTTCATATTTCTTAGCAGCGGTTACGACGGATTAAATTATCTGCGGGTTAAACCATTTAGTTTTTAGAGTGGATTGTGAATCAATATTTTTTTGTTTACAAAAATGGACTGTACTTGATCCGCAACAAATTTCTTTTATTTTATTTTTCTATACCGCTGCAAACTAAAAACTATGAATGGTAAATAAAAACGATTTAAATCATTTACGGACTAATCTGCATTAACCGCGGTTACCGTTCAAAATCTAAATCGATAAGATATATTCTTAAAATGTATTTGCAAACGCCAAATTCAGACAAAGCTTAGTTCAGTACCTTGTTTCATCCATCTCTGTTCAAAATTGTACAAAACATCCCAGGCCGCAGGACCATCCAGCTTGCAATGAATATCGTGCCAAGGCTCACGTGGACCACCTTTTTTGATCGATGCACCATCAAAGTTCGGCTGGTGAAAGTCATTAGAATGAACATCTTTCAAAGTACCAAACAACGGATGCTCCTCAGTATCGTACCTCCCATCACAAAGATCAATCCCTCCAAGAAAACTAACTATCCTTCTCTTAGTTTTCATCCCATCAACCTCAGCGTCCACCACAACGGTTTTCTGATGGTGAGTAAACATGGCAGCTACCCCAAACCCTTGAATAATACTCTCACCGTTATCCGGGTTCCGCGGACAAAGAACGCAACGCACTTTCGTGTTCTTGAAGTAATCGTAAGTTTCTTGATCATGAGTCATCATCAAACCGTCTCTCCTAAACGCTTCGTTAGACGTTCTATCGTCCCACACAAGCATCAAAACGGTCACGTTTTCATCCGCTTTCTTCTTCAGCAACTCCCCTAGCTTTAGGTTCCCTCCTGATCTAGGCCGTATAGGATCCCTAATCAATGTTATGTCGGTGTAAACCGACCAACCCGTGATATATATCAAATGTTTTGCATCCCATATCGCATCGAAAATATCTTCCCAACACCGTTGATGCTTGTAAATCGCTTGTCCTCCCGCAGTTGTAATGTCCGGATAATCGCCAAGAACATGAGCGTCTTGATAAAGCGTAACCTTACAACCTTCTCTTTGGTTGAAAAATGCGTTAGGAACTCCTTTAAAGGCAGGTGATATTATCCCTTTGTTCCAGTTTATGTCCTGTGTTACGCTATTGAACTTCACACGGACATGGATTTTTGAACCTCCTTGGACCGGGCTCTTGCGCTCGTCTAAAACATCGAGCCATCGGTCTATAGGCTGTCCGGAGATGACTTCGGTGACAGGTAAATAAGCCCGGCCGATCAAATTTGCACCGACCGGTTCATTTTCTTTGATTGTGAATATGATTTTGGATATTGAATGTGCCGTGTAGACATTGAAAGTTTGGAACCATTTAGGATGACGTCTCATCATGGTTCGAGCCACCCTTGATCTGTCTAGGTCAATTGTTGCGTAGAGATGTCCTCCTAGTAAATCTGTGCATGAAGACGCTAGTCTCTTGATTTGGGATTGAATATTCTTTTTCCCAGTCGGTTCCTTGTCTCCCTATTAATCATTGTGAGTTTATTTTCAAGATAAATAACCCGTCAAATATTTATTATTCGCTAAACTTATCTTTTTGTCGTATTTTTATATATATAAATGTAATAATCGGAAAAAAATGTAATAGTAGAGAACAATTATATTCTATATTAGTATAGTAGAGAATAGTGAATGTTGAATTTTTTTAATAATATGTATATATATTAGCATATTGATTATATATTTAGCTACTATAATCTTTAATAATTTTATAAATAATACCAAAAGACGCAATCCACCAATTTAAAATTTTACACAAAATTTATAAGTTTCAAGCAACGTTATGATTAATCAATTTCTTACAATCATATTCAAATCGGGACTATATGGATTATTTTTGGGTTACTTACCTTGCCACATAAATTGAATCTTGCACGTTGATGCAACCTATCGATCCTGTATATCTTTACTTCAAGAGTTCCATGAAGCAGCAGCTGTTCCGCCATATTCTTTGTCACCTACAAAACTATTTTACTTTCAGTTTAAAATATAGTTTTGAATCAATTTCGTGGAAAGTAGATGACTTTTTTTTTTTTTTTTTTGTGGATGAGAATATATACTATAAAATGATAATAACAAACCACAAAGAACCGAAATAATCTCTCTTTTGATGATCCTTTTGAAAAGGCTCCTACCCACCGCTTAGCAATTAAGTATATATGTAAAACATAAAGTTAGAAATATAATATAAAGACAAAAAACGAATATGAAAAATGAAACTTTTGGATTAGGATTGTGGATTACTTGTGGTAGGGATTACTAGGAAAAAAGAGGGTTTGAGACAATACGTCTTCTAAGTCATTACCTTTTCTTGTAGGCCAAACCGAACACAAGATAAGGAAGTCCAAAACGGAATATTCTTATTTTGGACATTAATCTGACGACTCGTGTCTACAATTTTTTGATGTATTATGCATAAAAAATATTCCATTCCATCCCATTATTATTCTAAATTTTTGTCTACTGAAGAGGCCATTGAACAAGAAATGCTTCATGTGCAAGTAACCAATTTTGCCCTATTTCCAAAATCTTAGCTTTACACTAATGAAAATGGTATCTCTGATGGGTAGACACGGAGCGTATTTCTCATTGGGCCTTCTATTCAATAAGCCCAAATAAAAGTTAAACGTCGTTTTTTTTGTCAACGGTGTCGATTCATGGGCCTTGAATAATACAAATGGGCCGAAGCCCTACAAAAAACAATCAACACAATCTAACACAAGCCCATCAAAAGTCCAAAGCGAGGATAAGATCACCACGTGTCGATCACTTGTGGGTGGACATGCAGAAACACGTGTCGGAGAGAGAAGGCACCGCCGGAAAAACAGCTGGAGAGCGTGGAGGAAAACGCCACCGAGCCGCACCGGACCAATTCTCTGCAGACGTTGAGGACCATTCGCCGATCAAACGCAACCCTGCCGGAAACAACCAAACCCAAGGAGGCGCCTCCGTTGATGAGATTAGAAAACGCATCTAAGTCCACCATATGCTTGTCCAGCGGTGGGACAAAGGCGATATTAATCCCGACGAATGGAGGAACGGAAGCAGAGCCGAGACAGATCAGAGATTAAAACGGGGAGCGAAGAGAGAGGGATCACGATCGTTGGCAGAAAGCCGAGAAAGACCGGGAAATTGGTAAGCTCCGATAAATCGGAAGAGAACATCCAGCTATAGAAACGACACTGGAGTTTATTGGGGACCAAGATCCAAATGAAAAACACCCAAAAGAAAGCGATCTAAGCCATCAGAGTAAGCCGAGCAAAGATCGGGAAAGAAACCCAAAAAGAAATCCGATCAAAGACCGGGAAGAGAACACACCAAAACAAAGAAAAGGAGCCGCGAAAGAACCTCGAATCGCTCTTCGTTAAAGATGTAGATCGAGAACGAAGAGAGATCGAGAAGAAAACCTCTTTCTAAAATTAGAGAGAGCGCCCCGATTTTTATTTAAATGAGATATTAGTGGTCGCTTATTTTATTAGGTAAACAAAAAAACTTCTTCTTTCAACATTTACATTTGGAGTATTTTATTTTAAAAAACTCCAAATAAAATAAAAATAATATTATTATATTAAGAAAGTTTCTATAAAATTTTATAACTCTAAACTTGATGAGAGTTCCAAAAATTTATAAAAACTTTCGTAGTATAATATATTGTAGTTGAGAGTTTTTTCACGACAAACCCCAAGGTAAATGCTTATAATTAGTTTAGAGATCTTTTAGATATCTAAACAATAAAATATTAGTATTTTAACATAAATTAATTATTGAATTAAATTTTAATTTATAATATGAAAATAAGCCAATAGAAGAGAGACATGTGACTCAAGAGATTAAGAATGGTTTTCATTTCTCACTTCTCTTATACTTTTTATATTTTTTCATTATTTTAACATTTAGATACTTTTTTAAAACTCTTTGTTAAAATTGCACTTAGATATGTCTTGAAGGGGCAAATGGGCAAAGGAGGATATGGAGGAATGGAAGAATAGATTGGAATCTCAAGAAAGGAAGGTGAAAGTGAAACCGATTGCAGTTCAGCAACAAACATGGACCCTCCTCCTCAAGGCTGGGTCAAATGCAATGTTGACGGTGCATGGAATAAACAATCTTCAAACTGCGGGTTGGGTTGGGTACTTCGGGATCATTTGGGAAGAATTCTATGGATTGGTGTAAGAAGGCTACCTTTGTTACACTCTCCCATCGTAGCAAAGCGGAAGCAATGCCCTGGGCCATCCTCAACTTAAGAAGATTTAACTATGGAAAACTTCTTTTGAGAGTATTTATTTGTTTGTTTGATAGTATATCACATAACTGATACATTTTCCATAGGTTGGTGAACTCATTTATTTAATACTAAGATTTAAATAGTTATATGTCGTCTATATGTTTATAACATTTAATGCACAACTATTACTTCAAATATCTATGGACTTTACCGCGCGACTCACCGACGACAATTATTTGGTTTTTCATTAATTAATAATAATTAGTTATTTTCAGAAGAAGAATTTTTTTGCAAAGATAGCAAGGTTATTCCTGTTAGTAACGATTAGAAATATAATGAAATCAGAAAAATAATTATTGATCAATATCCTAAGATTAAGGATATCATGTTTTTTTTAGTAGTAATTCGAGGGAAAGAGCCAAAGAGGTGTGGTTTGCATAATCATAAAAATTGTGAATTAATCTTATTTATTTCTTTTAGAATTAATACAGGTCTATAAATAGAAAGACATCTTTTAATAATTGAATACACATGAGACATCATTCTCAAATTAAAGAAGACTCGTGAGTAGATGTTAGAGAAAATAGACGAATTAATTTAATATGCATAATGTTTACAAATCTGGACTTCCTAATTGAATTTTCTCATATTTATTAATTAGCTGTTAAAATTTCTTGAGGAAAATTAGTTGTTTCTAAATTGACACGCTTTTATATTGGAAATCATGTACAAAAGACCTTTTTAGAAAGTGTAAAACTTATTACAACAAAAACTGTTTGCAACCAGTGTAACTATGAAAATACATGTAAGAGGATAAGGAATTATTGTTAGAAGAGGGACAATAACCGAGTTCACACCAGAGGGATAGGCGACTGGGCGAGTGCCAAACCAAACTATATGCAATGATATGCAAGGCTGATAACCTTCTTTTTTTGACATATGGGATGAGAACTTAGAAGAGAGTAGGTTGGAGTTACAAAATTATAGATGGAATATATAATATTCACATTTTATAGTTCAAAAAAATATATAATATTCACACATAGAGGAAGAACTATATGCAATGATATGCAAGCCATGATAATTTTTTTGGTTGACATATGGCATGAGAACTTAGAGCATCTCCAACTTTGTCCCAAATTGGAAGCCAAATTCCATTTTGGAATAAAATCTACTTCAATCCTATCTCATTTTCAATTGCAAAATGACATAATGCTATTTTGGATTCCAAATATAGAACCATCTAATTTTCAATTGCATTTTGCAATTGAACTTTTTTATTTATAAAACACTAGTCTTTTAAATTTTAAATATTTTTACTTTAAGACATAAATAATTATTTTGTTGATAATTTCTTTTTATTGATAATTATACTAAAACACTCTTATCTCTAAAATAAAAATGCAAATAATATTTTATTTAAATAGAAAACATAACAAAATATATCAAATTTAAAATATTTAAAATATTGATATAGCTGCAAGTACCGATGAAGATGATTAAATTAAAATCTATTTTGTTTTATTATTTCTATACGATGTAATATGTTTTTTTATATTATAATAGTTAAATTTAAATAATACAATAAATTATGAAAGTTTTGAAAAATAAATAGATCAATTTGTAAGTTTTGAAAAAAATGTGTATAATTTGTAATTAATAATAAAATAGAAAAAGAAAAATATACTTAAAATATTTAATTTCAAATGGAATATAGAATAATACAATTGCATTTTGCATTTTTCTATTTTGGAATGAAAAATGCAATTGAACATTGGAGATTCTTTTATTTTAGAAGAGAGTGTAATGGAATTACAAAATTATAGATGGAATATACTATTATTATTACCCCATGGCATGCACGGGAAGGAGAGAGAGAGAGAGGGAGGACCATCTTTTGTTTGGTCGAAAGAGAGAGGACAATAAATACCATAAAATCAGTAGAGAGGACGAGCAAAAAGCAGATATTTAAGTAAGTAGTTGAAGGTAGAGAGATATCAGAAAGAAAAGAGGAATCTCTCTCCCTTCTCAACTGCTTTTCTGAGTTCATGTCAGAAAAAAACACAGAGATATTAAGAACCCTAGCTAATTTATAACATCAATATGGTACATTCGAAGAAGTTCCGAGGTGTCCGCCAGCGTCAGTGGGGTTCTTGGGTCTCTGAGATTCGTCATCCTCTCCTGTTAGTTCTCTCTTCCTCACTCTCAAACACAAACACTCACATATACACAGTATGTATATATAAATATATATTATAAACTGTTTTGCAGCATGTAGTATACATAATCTTTTTTTGTCAAACGTAGTGTATACATATTCATTCATTCAAATAACTATCTTTGTTCATACCTTCAAAGATTAATCGATGCAATTCTTACGAACATGCGAACATGTGTTTTCATTTATATCGTTTTCCTCAGTTTCGTCAAATTAAGGAGACCACATTCATTAATCTTTGCATATGTCAGTGTGTACAGTACATGAGAGCAAAGGCTCTTTTTTTCTTTTTCTTTGGGTGTGATTGCGTGTTTATATTTGTAATTATGTGTATACATCAATTGTTAAATAAATGTATTGTAACAGTAATACAATTGAAATGTATGACTTTTTCGATGTTCATAAATCAATGGGTATTATAATTATATCATATGATATAATTATCCTATTTTATAATTACCATTCACATTGTTAGTGCACTATATGTTTAAATATAGTAATAATTAATAGAGCATATTAGGTATACGGTATACGCTTTCATTAATAACTGAAGTAACATAACTAGCATGGAGTTTGGTAAGAGATTAACTATATATTATCAAACCTTTCTAAGAAAAAGAAGACTACTAAAAATGTTTTTCATGTTCTATGGTCAGTAACGTGTATACTACATATATATATGTGTGTGGTTTTTTTTTTTTTTTAATTTGTTTTTCTTAAGCAACACATCAACGCCACTAGTTTAAGTATAACCACTAACTAGCAAGGAATACTCTAGTTCAGTTACGTTATTAATGCGCACGTGTTTGTGTGATCAGTAAGAGAAGGGTGTGGTTAGGAACATTCAACACGGCGGAAG